>JAWWES010000024.1:12042607-12221618 GCA_035583135.1 Lophotriccus pileatus
TACAAGGTGGCTACAGCGGGGGGGAGTGAAGGGACGTCAGTGGAGGTGCAAGGAGAGGGTGCAGTGAAGCTGCAAAAGAGTGGAAGGGGAGAAGTAATGGGGCTCCCATGGGAGCGAACAGGGGTGGAAAGGGGGGTGCAGTGGGGGGATGTAGTGGAGCTGTAAAGGGAGATGTGATGGGAATTCAGTGGGGTGGTGGCAGGGGATGCAACTGGACTGCAGTGGGAATGCATGTAGTACATAACTGGGATGCAAGGTGGGGTATAAGATGGGGTATAAGAGGGACGAAAGAGGGGCTATAATGAGGTGCAAGGGGGAGATACAGAGTGGCAACAGAGGGATATGGTGGGACAAGGAGGGCTGTAGTTGGTTTAGGGTGTGCAGGGGGTACAATGGGGTATGCAGTAATGACAGGGATACAACAAGGATATATGGGGGTATGCAAGGCACACATAGCAGGGATTCAGGGAAGATCCAATGAGATTACAGAAGTTACACAATGGGGTTGCCATGGGGATGCAACAGGGATAAAAAAGGGAATTTGATAATGGCAGCAACAGGGTTACAACAATAAGATAACAAGGATGGATACAACAGGGGTTACAACAGGGAGGTAAAGGGGATGCAAGATGACTGCCACAGAGATATGAAGGGGAATGCAGTCATGCACCCCACAGAGACCTCACAGCCCCTTTGCACAGGGCCTGGGAACAAGCATGGGAACGGGGGACACCGAGTCCTGGTGTGGGCTGTGATCAGGGAGCACAGAGATCTGCCCTGTTTCCTGTGGAAAGGGCACAAAAGTTGAAATCAGAGCATCCCACTGATAAAAGTCCCATTTCAGGTATAAAAGTAAATCTACCATTTAGGTTACAAGCCTGTTACCTGCTCTTTCTTCCCAACAGATGACACTGCTTGCTCTCAGGAGCCGCATTTCAACCTGCATTTAAAATCTGCTCTGTTTTTATTTAAAACTGCCACCCGAATCCTTTTGCTATAAGCAATTTATGTTCATTCCCCTTGGGTCATATATCAGGCTGGTGTGTACCTTGAAGATATGCCAAAAAATCGGAGAAAGCTTAATTAAATTGGAAATGAGATCAGCTCCTGAGTAAATGCAAATTGGGTCAAATCCTCACCCTACCTGTGCTTCGATAAAGGACGTCCCTTTGGTCTGCCAGGCTGGGAGAGATGAGATAACTGGTATAAATGGCTTTCCGGATCAAAGTTTACTACGATAACCATAAGCTTTTGATAACACGAGCTGTTAGAAGAGATTTATAACTAAAATCAAGGGGTTTAGGTGGCCTGGTGAAGGTGAGGCACAGCCTGTTCTGGGTTCTCTTTAAAGAGCGTCCCAGTCAAGCTGAGCAAAACAAAGCTGAGCAAAACAAAGCTGAGCAAAACAAAGCTGAGCTTCCGCTAAAGTGACCTAATCGGACTCGGGAGGTATTTCACAACCCTCCAGACACTGTTTACAGTCGTATTTGTTCAACTTTCTTATGCATGGCCAAAGGCTCCCGTGGGACACGTGCAGGGCAGGGCTGACTCACTCCACGGATGGATTACCCACCCGACGGCTATTCCAGGCCACCTGCTGGGAAGTCCCTGGATATGGTCATGGCGAATTATGGCTCTTAAAATAGAGAGGCCGAAGCAGAGACGTGCAGTGGTTTTATGTTGAAACACGGCATGAGCCAACCAGGGAACCTGCTCTCGCAATCTCGGCGTGCAGCCACAGGGAAGAGTCATTGGGAGACTCCTTCACTGGTGGCGGGAAAGGAGGGATCATCAGGGCTCTCCTGAGCCAACCACGGCTGGGATGAGGCCACAGGTCACAGCCCTGGTGAGGCAGTTTGCAGTGCTGTGATGACTTTGCCAGGCAGGGGCTGATCCTCCATCCCAGCAAAGGGGAGGAGACCTCGGGCTCTCCAGATGGCATGGGGGGGCTATGGGGAGAGCACAGGGCACAGCTGGGCTCCCTGTCCGCAGGTGAGCAGATGAGCTTCAGGGGGAGCCCTGGGCACCTCCTTAGGACCCTGTGAGGCCATATCTGGGGTGGCTGTGCTGTGGCAAGCCTAAATTAAAGGCCAGTGTCTGCACTGACCTGCCCTGTGAATTTTGTTTCTCCTCTCAGCCCACAGACACAACTCATCACACAGATGCGGCAGCTGGTGAGGACCGAGTCACCCCTGCCTCACCCCTCAAGGCTGCCAGCATTTCAGAGCCCAGCACCAGCTCTCCTGGCCTTCAGTGGAAAATTACTCATTCCCAGTGCCAGGGTCAGAAGCTGAGCTTCCCACCAGCACAAGAGCACAGCTTTGGTGCTGTGAACAGGACATAGGATGACCACAACAGTGACTTATGATCCAGTTAGAAACAAAATGTCTCTCTAAATCAGAGCAACCACAGGGTAAAAAAAGTTTAAAATAATCAGAATTAGCTGTCCCATGGCAGAAACCAGTCAACAAGACTTTCATGTAAACAGCCTTGTTTTCCATAGGAAGGTGGAAGCTTTAGTTGGAATCAGGCCAGGGTAGCTGTGGAGAACTCCAGCTTGTGCCCCACCAAGAGGAGCAGCAGCATTGCTCCACCAGATGAAAAGTTTCCATATTATTTCCCACTGCTGAGTGATGGATCCCCAGGGCACACGGTGAGGTTGTTTGTAATCATAACAAGTGATGGCACACTGCTATGGTGAGGTGAGTCACCTTCCCAGGGCAACAAGCCCCCATCTATTTCCACTCACGATGCCACGAGCAATCCCAGGGGACTGTGGGCAGGCGGGTGCCCCAGAGCCCACCGTGGGACCTGCTGTTGAGGAGGGCCTTGCCATGTCCCGAGCAGTGTGAGACTTCAGCTACACACAGCTACCAAAATTCACCCCCCAGGACAGGGGTAAGATCTTGGCTCACTCCAGTTTGCAAACAGCAGCTCCCAGTGAGCACAGGGGTAAATAACTCCCCGGAGCACCGCTTTCAGCAGCTGCCCTGTCGCTCTTCAGTGGCTTCTTTGCACAACCTGGGACAAACACATGCTCCCACCTTTTAAAACATCATACAGCTAGACCTACTTTCCATTTAATAGCTTCAAATAACACCTTCTTAACTCTACTCAAAGTTAATGCATATATTACACACATTTTAATTGCATCTTTCACTGCTAACAATGCGGGTGTACTTAATGTCACAAAACCTCCTTATTTGGTGGCTGCAATATCCTCCTGGAGGGATAACTTCAAAGCCTCATCTCCTCGTCACGCATCAAAGCCTGTATTTCAGATTACCGTGTGCTGCCCTGCAGCTCAGCTGAACGGCCTCATTCAAGAAACTGAAAACATGATGAGGCATTTTTCCTTGGACTGCCTCACAGCAGGCAGGCTGTCACGCTTCAAGCCACTGGTTGAACAATACTGACGTATTAAACTTGAAAAAGAAAACCCTATCAGAGTCCTGGATCAGCAAAGCAATTATGCCCTAATAGTAATTAAATAGAGCAACGTACCTTCCAGAATTATAAATAAAAATTAAGTATCAAAGAATTGATTCAAACCATTCCGTGTATCTTGCACACCAAATACTTTTACCCTCCATTACACCAAAATTCCAGAGGGTCATTTCAGGACACTTATTGCCGTTATGTTGGCACTGAAGCCACTTCCCAAATGACCATATTTGGTCTGCAGCCTGGCTATGAACTTTAGAAATACGAAATGGCCCAAGTGCTTTGCTACTTATTAACCTGAAATTCCAGGAGAGTGAGATAAAATACTCTGCCTGATGGCTGTGATAAGGTCACCAAGAATCCAAAGGTCATTTCATGTGCCCCAAAGAACCTACTTTTACAGTGATGCTGGCGACTTTGGGGTTGGTCCTTCCTGGTCCTCCCCTCACCACAGCAGATGTTGACAGAGCTGCAATTGGGGTAAAAATGGTAAAAATCAAGAAACACAAAACACCTTAAAGCCTGGTATGTGCAAGGGAGAACCCCCTGTCTGGAAAACAGAGCTGTGGTGGCACCTGGAGACAAGCAGTGTGGCAGTGATTGTCTCCACACTGCCCCCTTTCACCCAACATCACCTCTGCCCGTTCTGCCTGTGCTTCCCTGGAGCCTCATGCTCCCCTTTGGGGGGACATGCTAATGGGGCTGTTCAGTGGGGCAGCAGGGGCACCCCAACAGACCAGGGCTCAGGCAGAGTGGGCCAGCCTTTGCACCCTTTGTAGAAAGGACACAGCAGCACTGGTGACCCCAGCAGTATCAAAGCCCTGACCAGCACACAGACACCACGTCTCATCCACAGAGGAGAAATGAAGCTTCAGGACCGTCTCAGGGTGACCTCACACCCCACAGGTGAACCCCCACTGAACACCCCACGAGTCACACAGTGCTTCAAGCCCAGAATAGGCTTCCTCTGCCCGAGCAGGAGGGGATGTGGGCTTACCCCACAGTATCTGCCTGCAACCCTCCCAGAAAGGCACAGGAAACCTCAGAGATCCTCTCAGTCCATCTCTGCCAGGAGAAGCAGTTTTAGGAGTGACCCCAGGGCAGCCAGGACCGTGGCCAAAAGGAAGAGTCTGTGCCTGAAGAGAGAGGAGGAACCCCCACATCGCTGCTGGACCCTCGTACCCCACAGTCCCATGGGGACCCTAAGCAGGCACTTACACAGGGACACATCCCACCATCCATCCCACAGCACCTTCCTGGGAGCAGAAAGAAGACGGAGAGCTGAATTGCTGCTCCAGAAGTAGCGACACACCAGCCCAGTAGGGTCTGTCAGCAAAGCTCAGCTGAAGGGCTCTGGGCAGCACCTGCTCATTGCTCTGAGCTCTTGCCCAGACTGGCTTTGGCTTTGCTTTCTGTCTCATCACCTGCCTCTCCCCTGGGAGGAGGGAGAGGCTCAGGAGGGGCTTTATTAAGGAATGTCCCACAGGTGCTGCTCACCTGACATCATTCCATGTAGGGACAGAAACCCCAACCTGTGTTGGTTTCACCAGCAGCTTCACCCTCTTGTGCAAGAGCAGGGCAGGCCTGAACTGTCAGTGTTCATGCTCCATCGAGGCTGTTTTGTGGTCTGATAAGGGGCAAAGAGCACAGGCACAGAAAGTGTAGTAAACAGGGAGATAAAGCAGTGCAGAAAGGAGTGTGAGCTCCCCGTGCCCCCCTGCACAGGTCACCTGGACACTGCCTGTCCCCCTGGTAATGCCTGAGGTGGAGGGGCAAGGGGAGGCTGATAAGTGAGGGGCCCTGGGGACAAACACGGCACTGACAGGCACGGTTCAGGGTCAGAGCTTTCATGGGCACCACAACAAACATTTGCTCTTTGATGCCAAAACAAGCCAAAACAAGCCTCATTTTGGGGACAGCTGCGGGTTTGGATGACTATGACCCCGAGGCTGCAGCTGCTGTCGCAAGCCCTTAGCTCAGGCTGTGCTTTCAGGAAGGTCGGGTGGGAGATTTACAGTGCCCAAGACCTTCATTTTCCCTCTCCCTTTATTAGTTTTCTCCAGAGCCTGTCCTGCCTGGAGCCAGCTCACTGGGACACCCAGCAGAGAGGAAGCACTGCCCAAGCTCTGTTATTTCGGAGGGTCACATGCTCACTTCCCCAAAAGCTGTGTGTGTTAGCAAGCACTGGGACAGCACAGTGGGGTGTCCCTTGCTAGCAGCCAGTGCTCCAAATCCCTGGCTGGCCAGAAGGGATTTGTGGTGGTGCCCATTCCAACATCTGCAGCACAGTCCCTGGAGAGCTGCAGCTGCCTCCCCAGCAAGACCTGGATCCCACTGCTTTCAGCTGTGCTGCCTCTTTGGGAGCCCCTCCGTGGACTGCATTTTGTACCAGCTCCATCTGAGCCTGTTCAGTTGGTTCAGACAGCGTTGGGAGGTGTGTGCTGGTGCCTCTGGATCCAGACCTGCATGAGTGGCCGTGTAGGCAGGGCAGTGGGGGTGCAGACAGACTGCATGGCTGTTCCCAGAGAAAGGAAGGAGGATATGAAAGCACCCTGTAGGCACAGGGAGAAAAATCCTAGATGCTGAAAGATGTCATTTAGCTTGACCTCTTGTTATACCTTCTGCCATTATACTTAACTGGGGGTCAACAAATGTGTCTTTGGCTGAGGGCTGACATGTGGCAGAGGATTAAGGGAGGGCAGGGGGATGGTTTCCCTGCAAAAGCCACTTCAGGTCACTGAGCCACCCCACCTGCGGCATCCTCACTCGAGGGTTGTTTTACCCAAACTCATGTGTGCCCTTCTACCACACAGCACAAGCCAGACCCACGTGCACAAACTGAGACTGCTGTGCTGGGAACACCTGGCCAGGAGTTTGAGGGACAGTGTTGGGGCATCACGTATCTTCCCATGGCTGTCCTGCAGCCCCTTCCAATGGGGCTTCTGGTGCCCTCCAGAACCCCCTGTTGCTTCCCAGACCCTTTCATCATCTACTCCATCCATCTCATGGTCTTCACTTCTGGCTTGAACTGGCCCAGGGAGCCTGGTCTTGGCCCAGCACTGCTTGGAGTAGTCCCAGCTAATGCTCAGTCATGGCAGGCACCCCACAATGGATGTCTCTCTGTGGGGAGGGATTCTGAGTCCTGGCGGAGCAGTTGCTCTGCCAGGACAGGGAGGTTGGCTCAGCAGAGCCACTTTTCCCCCCAGGCAAGAAGTTCAAAGTCTCCATGCTGCTTTGTGCCGGGAGATAGAAATGAGGGAAAAGAGGAAATGGTGATTCCTGTTTGTGATGGATACAGCTGACTGCCCAATCTGACCTCCCAACCAGCCGCAGAGGGACGGATGCATAAACACACACACATACATATTTATAGGCACACTCGCAGCAACTCATTTTGCCCAAGTCCCTCAAGATGTTGCTCCTCTTCTTATTTTCACTCTTCACTTTCAACCCATCTCTGAGCCTAAAACTCTGCTCCTTCAATGTGAGGTCTTTTGGAGAAACTAAAATAGCCAGACCCGAAGTCGTGGATGCCGTGGTAAAGGTACGTTCGTTTGCCTGGATGAGACAGACACTGAGTTTTCTGAGGGTTTCTTAGCTGTGGAATCTTGCACTTTATTTATCTTTCATTTTGTTTTTCTTTTCAAGTGAAAAAATGAGTGCATAATTTAAAAAATATTGTATTCTTAAAGTAAAAATCAGCCTGTGGTTGAACAGGATGTTTGCCATTATTTTAGCCTGCGTGAGAATATAACAGAAACAACATTTGCTGTTTCCTTTGGAAAATGGAGTTAGGAAAGGAGGAAAACCTCAGTTCACAGTAAAAGTAATTTTCACTTTGAATCCACAGAGCTTTGTTTTGTGATACATTATTTGCCTTCCTTATGTGCTAATCAGTCTGAAACATTCTCGTCTAATTAAACCTATTCTCAGGACAGCAGAGAGTATCTGTCATATTAGAGTCTGGTACAAATCTGAAAAGCCCAACTGCTAATTTATGTGAGCAAACCCTCACCATCAGGCTGCCTCTGCAGCAGCTGAAGATAACTCTGCCTTTTAAAAGGACAACATTTTAGACTTTTAGCTTTTGCAAGTGCCCTCCAAGATGCTGCAGTAAGGGAGAACGCGGTGCTCGGCGTTAGTGGCGTGAACGGCACCAACGAGGAGTGGCACCATGTAGTTGGGTTTTAATCCTTTGATTGCAAACTGCCAGAGAAGAGGGGTTTGCGTGGGTTTTGCATTTCCAGACCGTTCTTCTTGTACTGTCATTGCTGTGGGCAGTGCCTACTAAATTATGGGTAATTTAGGTAATTATGGGTGAGTTACAGTTGGCACAAAGGGGCTTTTTTTCTGACGGAAATCACCCACAAAGTTTAAAGAATGATGAAAGCAGGGGCAGAGAGAAGCCCCTGACCATGCTGGGCTAAGTGTGAACTGGGCTTTCCCCTGTGGAATCCCAACAGCAGCTGCAGGATGTGAGCCCCACCCTCCCTCTGAGTTGTGCAGCCCTGTTTTCAGGGAGGAGGTTACTTTGGGCTCCAGAGGCTATTTCAGAGGGTCTGCAATAGAGGGAAAGGTGAATGCTGACTGCAGGAAAGAGGGGTGGGCAGGGACTGCACCCCAGCAGTGGCAAGGGGGGATCAGGCTCACAGCAGTGGCTCCTGCTGCCCCTTCCTCCCCACACTTCCTCCTCAGGGGCAAGTGCAGAAGTTTTTCACTGAATCTAAAACTACCCTGCTCCCAAGTTTCCTCTCCCAGCTCGTGCTGGACGTGCAGCAGCTCTGAAAGCAGAAGAGCTTCACTCCAACCACTGCTCCCCTCCCATAATCCCGGGCTGAGTGCAGTGAGTTTCTTCCACAAAGGACTTCCCCACACCAGTAGCCACTTCTTTCTAACCCCTTCCAAATCCTCCAAAACCCACCACGTGTGAACTTCCTCCTGCTCCTTCCCCTTGCAGATCATTTCTCGCTGTGACATCATGTTGCTGATGGAAATAAAGGACAACAAGAACCGCGTTTGTCCTCTGCTGGTGGAGAAGCTCACCAGGTAGGGTGGCCAAGGGCAAATGGCAAATATTGGGAAAGATGCCTGGCAGGAGCCTGTGCTCTGCTCCGTGTCACCCTACTGGGGTGAAATCCTAGGATTTGGGCTCTGTCCCAGCATCGAGGAAAGACCAGGCTCTGCCAGTCTCTCTGAGGGACAGGGACAAAGCCAGCTCCAGACCACTGTAGAACACACTTTTAAATCAGTATAACCAAGTTAGATTCAATTTGCTACAGATTAATTCCCAAAGGAAAAAAGAAAGGAGGGGAAGTGTCCTCCCCAGGCTGGCACCAGGCTGCAGCAGGACAGTCACCTTCCTGCAGGGCTGGGAATTGCTTTATATTAGGGATTGACAGCCTGGAGTGACAGTCCAGACAAAACAGCAGCGGTTGGCTGGCTGGACGTGAGACCCAGCTGAAGGAGAGACAGAGGCTGCAATGAGCAGGGAGAAGGTAGAATCAAGAGCCAGTGCTGGAGAAAGGGTCCAGCTCCTGAGAGGGTTTAGTGTCTTCAGCCACCTGCCTCTGAGGTCAGGCAGACAATGTCCCACATCCTCGGCACAGGCAAAATTACCTCCCTCCTGAGTGCAGCAATGAACTCAGGAACACCACTTTCCTTCCAGTCACCTGATGGAGCCAAAGGAGGGATACAGGTGCATTGCCAGCCAGAGGCTGGGAAGGAACAGCTACAAGGAGCAGTACATCTTCATCTACAGGTGAGTGAGGCCCCTTGCCAGCAAGCCAGCCCTCATCCTGCCCTCTTGGTCACAGCCCCGCAGAGACAGGCTGGACTGGTGGTGGCTTTGCTCTGAGGGAGCTGGAGAGGTGCAGGCTGTGTGGGTGGGATGGGCTGTGCCTGGGTGTGGAGATCATCCCAGACACAGCCACCAGTGTTGCTGTATCTGTCCCAGACTAGCAAGCCACAAATGTGACATCCCCTGTCCTGTCCATTCTGCTGCAGGCATCACCTGGTATCGGTGAAACAAACCTACCAGTACCCTGACACCCAGCCTGGGGATGAGGATGTCTTCTCCAGAGAGCCCTTTGTCATCTGGTTCCGCTCTCCAAAAACCGGTGAGATGTTCCAGAAAGGTGTCATTGTCCCTCTGATGAGTCAGCAAGGCAACACTGGCTGGACCCAGGCATGTTGGGGAAGGCTCAAGTGGCCGTATCCAGACCCCACGCTGCTTTTCCTTCCAAGAGCAGCATTTTCCTGTTTGGAAAAGGCCACAGCCCCAGGAGAGGCTCTCCTGCCACAGGCAGTGGGTTGGTGGATGTACTCCCTGCCACTGGCACGGCCATGGGAGCAGCGATTGCCGCGGGTGCTGGATCAGAGTTTGCCTGCACTGGCACAGCATCCCAGGCTCAGCTGAGTGCCTGGAGGGGGACACTGTGCAACCACACAGAGATTGCCCCTGGTCCACAGTCAGAACAGAAGTTGTTTCTTCCTCAGAAAAAAAAAACCCTTGCTTCCAAGTCAGTCTCTGTTTCTTTGTGACTGATTCTCTGTTTAACCACTACACTTTTTCTGTTCTTCTGCCTTGTTTTTAAGCTGTCAATGAGTTTGCTATAATCCCTCTGCACACCACACCAGACACTGCAGTGCGGGAGATTGATGAGCTCTACGATGTGTATTTAGATGTCAAACAGCGCTGGAAAACCGAGGTTGGTTGCTACACCTGTGTTACTAACAGGGCTTTGGTAGAGTCACCTGGCAGGCTATTCACTATTCACAGCTGATAACATTAAACACATTGATAATGAAACTTGGGTTTTGAGTATCTCTTTGATGTATTTTCACTGAATTCTCCACATTTTACACAGTAAGTTTGATCTCCCAGTAAGATTGTTATCAGCATGGCCTGGTGTGCCCAGAAAAAAGGAGAAGTCCCACTGCACTCAGAGAGTGGCTGCTGTTAGAGCTGTAATGGCCACTGGGAGCATCCATGGACCGTAAAAGTCCTTGTCAGTCTTCTTTTGAAGAGCTGTCCTCATGGTAACTTGTGAAAAACCTCTTACCTTCCAGAACTTCATCTTCATGGGAGACTTCAATGCTGGATGTAGCTATGTTCCCCTAAAGCACTGGAAGAACATCCGGCTGAGGACTTACTCTGAATTCATCTGGCTAATTGGTGACAAAAATGACACGACGGTGAAGAGCAGCACAAGCTGCCCATATGACAGGTAAAGGGCCACTGCCAAACTGCTCACTGGTTATGACTCTCTGAGTGAAAAAATATATCAAAAGGTGTCAGTGACCAACAGAGAAAACAAATGCACATGAGGCCATCAAAGATAAAACAGGGTCCAGGGAAAATGTGATCCAAATGCTTCTAGTCAGGAGCACAGAGCACTTTGCAGACCTGTTGGTGAGTAGGTTTGGAGAACAGGCAGGATTTCAGGCAAGAACCAGCTGTTGTTGTGGCTCAGGTGGGGATAGATGACAGGCCATTCAGCAGCACTTCTCACCCACAGGGAGCCCTGCAGACGCCTGGAGGAAGGTGCTGCTGCCTGTCCAGTGCCAGCTTTGCACCATGACTTTTGCTCTTACGTTTGTAATTTGGATTGACAAATGCAAAGCCAGGTTCTGCTTGGGGAGGGGGGACACCTCACCTTCCTCTGGCATGGTCACTCCTCCAGCCACCCCCTCAGCTCACCAGCTCCTGCTGCTCAGGCACCTCATCACAGCACCCCATTCCCTTGGTCCTTGCAGGATCGTAGTCAGCGGACAGGAGCTCATCCACGCTGTCGTGCCACACTCTGCCAGTATCTTTGATTTCCAGAAGGACTTTCAGATGACTGAGGAGCAGGTAGGCACAGCACAGCAGGGCCAGGGCTAACACAGGAGTGCAAAGCCAGTGGTGTCCAGGCAGTTCTGAACATGGTCCTGGCCATAAAACTGCTGCATCTTCCCAAAGTGATGCAAGGCTTGTGTTGCACCTCCCCACATCCATGTCCCACCTGGGACAGGGCATGGAGAGAACAGGGGTGGCCACTCCCAACCCTCTGTGCCCTTGTCTTGCAGGCACTGGGGGTGAGCGACCATTTCCCGATAGAGTTTGAGTTAAAAGCAAAAGGTGGCTTCTTCAACTGGCTGAGATCAAAGTTTTCAAGGAAGAGGAGGCCCAGGAAGAGCCGCCAATCAAGACAATGATTGTGCTGAGTCCTCATCCATGGCATGGAAATACACGAATGCCAACAGATCTTGTAGAAGACTGATGTAAATAAACTCACAGCAAGTAGACTCCCCCCCTCCCCCAAATATTTTGTTAAAGTTCAAATATTTTGGGTGAGAAGGCAAAATAAACCTTCAGGTTATTTTCTTATTTTCTGTATGCAGAAATAAACCAGCTAGAAGCAGCACACCATGCTTACTGTACCTGTTGCAAATGCGAGGAGCTACTGCAGGGGTAAAATACTTCCGTGTGCTTTACCTGCAACACCTGAAGGGCAGGGATCTCCACACATTCCTGTGGGCTATGGAACTCTGCCATTCCTCTGCAGGGGAGGAAGAATTAAAAGGGCTTTCTGCATCCTGTGTGGGTGTGTGTGTGTGAGTGCTTCAGAGCTGCAGCCAGCAGGACTCGGGTCTGTGCCCTGGTGGTTTGCAATGAAGGGTGTTGCTGAATTTAGAGTATTTCTCTGTGGGGGTTTGTAACTGCTCACAGCACTGAGGGCTTGGGGAAAGACAGACATTAAAGACAGAGGGACAGGCAGCAAGGGCCCCTTTTCTGCACTCCCTCAGCCCGGAACAGCAGGAAGCTCGTGGTTCTCACCCCTGCTTGCCTGCAAACCTAAGGTGAGACATCCTGTGATCCCAGGTGACTCTGCTGCCAACAAAGTGTCACAAAATTCACATTGAAATCTGATTTCAGATCCTGACGTGGAAGTGAACTGCATCCCCCCCACCCCAGTCCTAAAAGCTCTTCTCCAATGCAGCTCGGAGTCCTCCAACGAACCAGATTTTAATGACGATTATTTAACGTAGTGGTGCAGCAATCTGTTTTCCAAGCTCAGCCCACAGGCTGTATTTAGTGCAAACCAAACCCTCTCACACAGATGGCATCCGAAAAGTGGGAATAATCCAACTGTTAGTAGAGGCAAATATTCATCTCCCTTCATCAATGAGCCCTGGGTTGCCTGCTGAAGGGGCAGGGAGGGCAAGCAAGCAAGAGGGGCTTTGTGAGGAGGAAAACAATTTGGCCTTTGTGAAACTGTTCAGTGAGAAATGAACTTGAAGAAAGAAACTAAATCAAGAGAAAATGATCCCAAGGCTGTATGTGCAAGGCAGACAACAAATCCTCCAACTTTCCAACTTGAAATCATACAGCATTTCATAAGCTCCCTCGATTATGCTGCAGTCAAGGCAAAGGAAAGAGCCTGATACAGAACAAATATTTACATTGAGATTTTTATACAGATGACACTGTCTGGCTGACAGCAATGATGGCTCATGTGAAGGCTGAAGTCAGCCAGAGTCTCTGGCCTCATATCTTGCTCCTACGTAAGTCCCTTCTGTCTCTTGGCTTTCAGAAAGGAACAGTGCACAAAGGAATAAATCACGCTCCAGGAAAGCCATAATGGGCACATTCAGTCATGAAAAAGATGTAATTATGACTAAGTTTTACTGAAAATATTTGTCCTTATTTGTGATATTGAATATAGTCCTTTACGCAGCCTTTGAAGATAAGAGATGCATCCAGAGAGCAGCCTTGGGAGTGATGTCAGTGCCTGTCAGCTTGGAGCTGTGAGCTGGGTTTGACTGGGACAGAGTGAATTTTCTTCACAGTAGTTGGCCTCTCACACAGTTTCTGCCTCTCACCCCACCAGCGATTTGTTTTGGGGTGCACAAGAAGCTGTGAGGGGAGAGCAGACCACCAGTGGCACAAGGGATATCCCACACTGCATGGACACACAGCACACACAGCTTGGGGAAGAAGAAGGAACAAGAGGATTTTCAGAGTAATGGTGTTTGTCTTAACCATTATGTGTGACAGAGCCCAGCTTTCCTGGGGATGGCTGAACACCTGCCTGTCCCTGGGAAGCACTGAATGAATGCCTTGTTTTGCTTTGCTTATTAAACTGTATTTTTCTCAACCTGCAAGTTTTGTCAGTTCTGCTCTTCCGACTCTCTCCCCTGTCCCACCTGCAGGGAGTGAGTGAGTGGCTGTGGGGCTGAGGTGCAGCTGGTGTGAAATCACACCAAGCTGCTGCTGCAGAGATGCTGAGCATTTGACCAACAGAGAGACAGCTTGATACAAAATGGTGCTCCCCGTGGAGAGCTGGGACACGGTTTTGTGGAATTCGCAGCAGAGAGGCAGCATCTGCACTCGGATTGTAACGTTTGATAAGGGCTGGGAGGTGTCCAAAGCTCCTACTGTCAGCACAGTCTCTATAGATATTCCTGTGTTCGTTCCATACGTTCATTAGACATGTTATAATTACATCCTAAAATGTTTAACAGTTCATGTCATCTCTAGATTTTCCTGGCTGTCATTACCCAGCTGTCCCAGCTGCAAAGGGGTTTTCAAGTTGTTCCAGCCTGCAGGAGCCTTGATATATTCTGCAGCCAGAACAAAGGTTCTCTTTTTGATGAATGAGGCTTCTTGAGCTTAATTTATGATCAAACAGAAGTTTTACACTGGGAATCCAAAATTCCTGGAAAGACTTTGTCTCATGCAAGCCAGGTCTCAGATCATGGGAGAGAAACAAAGAGGCTCTTCAGAAACTGAAAGCTCTGTTTTCACCCCAGCAGCCTGGCCAGGCGAGAACACAGAGCAGACAGGGTTCAGCTAAAGAAAAAGTGCTGAGATTCCTCAGGTTTGGGTCCTTGGGGAGCCCTTCTCCAATGGATCATGCTGGAGACATCCTCTCTTCCTGCAGACCCAAGGTCTCCACTGCCCCACAGAGGGACCCCTCCCAGGCCACGGAAGGTCCCTGCTGCCCTGCTCCTGGGACAGAGCCTGGGCTGCTCCTCACCCACACAAGGATGGATTTTACTGCCCTGGGGGTGTGAGTCTCTTGGCAGGGAAACCCCCAGAACCCACAGCAGCAGCCTAAGGCAGGACTGTCAGTTCTCCACAGCCTCCATCATCTCTGCTGGCTTGGTTTGTCCACCTGCACCTTCACCTGAAGAGGGCTCATGTCCTCTTTGTGGCCTTGGTACTGCTCCCCACTAATCCACAGGGAGGGCCCCGACATCTCTACTCCTTGTCCACAGGACAAGAGACCTTTTAGTCCTGAGCAAGGCTCTGCCTACCTCCTTTTGCCTCCTTGGAGCTACTGGCAGCAATGAGCACACAGGAGAGTTGGCACAAAACCCCATGGGATCCTGGCTTGTTCATTCGGGGTCTGTGCATCCCCCAGCACAGACTGATGGATCCATGCACTGTGACTGAACCTGCAGCATTAGGGGAATGTTAAAAAATTATATCCAAACCATCATTAAGCAAACATGCTGGGATGTGCTGTTTAACAAACTGGACAGAAGGATAGGGGTCATCTGGACCAGGGGTCGTCCCCTTTCTGCACCACAGTAAGTGAACCCAGTTCTCAAGCCCTTTGGCACAGCAATATCCATGTGCAGCACAGCCTCTCTCATTTCAGTTTGCATCCACATTTGTTTTGCTTTCCTGGCAGTTTGTGCATGAATGCACACAGACATGAGCAAGTCAAGCCTGAACACCCTCCAGAGCTCCTGCTTCTTCCCTGCCACGTGGGCAGGGGGTGAAGAGAAGGAAATGCCAAAGATACCCATGGTGTTTGGGCTGGGACACATCCTGTGTCTGGACATACAGATCACAGAATCAAAGAGCAGTTTCAGTTGGAAAAGACCTTTAAGATCATCGAGTCCAACTGTTAACCCAGCACTGCCAAGGCCACCACTAACCCATGTTCCTAAGCACCACATCCTGTTTTTTGAACACTTCCTCCACGTCCATGGGCAGCCTGTGACAGTGCTTGACAGCCCTTCCAGTGAAATATTTTCCCCAATATCCAATCTAAACCTCCCCTGGTGCAATTTGAGGCCCTCTCCTGTAGTCCTGTCACTTGTCACTTGGGAGAAGGGACTGACCCTTATCTGTCGACACCCTCTTCTCAGGGAGTTGTAGAGTAATCAGGTCCTTCCCAAGCTTCCTTTTCTCCAGGCTAAAGCCCCCCAGCTCCCTCAGCTGCTCCTCATAAGCTGTGTGCCCCAGACCCTTCTCCAGATATACACGTGTACAGATGTTTGGCCACATACAGATGTGCAGCAAACGACTGAGCTGCAGCCCTAGAAAGGCTGTGTTGTGCTGTTAGCACTGATAGCAAGACCAAAGGCAGAAAAACCAAAGAGCCTTCCGGTGTGGGATTGCTAAAACCAGCAGTTGGTTCAAGCCCAGCTGCTTCATGGCTCCCTCAGTCCCTGGAGGGATTGTGGTGCTCCAGGCTGCACTTTGCCACTCACTGACCGAGCATCTGCCACAGAAAAGGACCAGGAGGGGAGCAAGGTCACCCTGGGCAACCCAGGGGGAGCTTTTTCGGTCCCCCTGTAGCCCAGAGCTCTGTGGTCCCTGGGCAGGGCTTTTCTCTGCCAAGCAAGCTGGGGAGATGGAGAGCAGGAGGTGAGGACAGCAGTCGTCCTTCTCCTGCCTTTATTCAAAAGGAAAACAATTTGAAAAATCACTTTCCCCCTCCCACCTCTTGGTCGTTAAAAGCATTTGCAAACCTCCGTCAGCCCCCAGAATAAGGCGTTTTTCCCTCCTGCGGGGCGCCTGCCCCCACCACCCCCGCCATGCGGAGCCAGGCACACATTAAATATCACTAATATCACTAGAGCCCCCTCTGCTGGCACTGCTGCAAGTTCCAGTGTCTGGGAGAGTTCCCATGAAATTCATACCCAGACCCCTCAGCACGGCCAGCAAACCCAGCCACGCCGAGGAAGCGGGATTTCACACTTATCTGGGAGCTCATGGACCTGCATCCCCCGAGTGACTCCATACAGACCTCCTCACTCACTGCAGAGAGGCTGACCCCCATCCCTGAGCCCACCATGACTGTAAATGAGTTTTGCAACAAAAAGGGAGCACTTCCTCGGCTCCAGGGCTGGTTATTCATTGCACAGGGTTACTTAACTGGGAACATGCTGTGATGACCTTCACAAGGCAGCCCTGCTTGCAGGCAGTGCCTCCCAGGACCTGGTGCTGGCAGGTTACAGGACACATCCCCCCCAGGGACCCCTTGGTGTCCCTGCCATACCTGCACCAGGAGCATCAGGGCAGCTGGCTTGGTCCAGCAGCAGCCACAGCCTTTCCTGCCTGCCCAGCCCCTCGGGATGTGTTCCAGTGACTGTGCTTCTGCTCTCTGGTGGTTTGTACCTGGTTTTGGGGAAGATGTGAGGCCGTTCTGGCTACCAGCACCACCATCCCTTCACAGATGCCACCAATCCCTTCTCCAGTGCCAGAATCACAGAATATCCTGAGTTGGAAGGGACCCACAAGGATCACTGAAGTCCAACTCCTGGCCCTGCACAGGACAACCACAAAAATCACACCACGTGCCTGAGAGCACTGCCCAAAGGGTTTGTGAACTCTGTCAGGCTTGGTGCTGTGTCCACTTCCCAGAGGAGCCTGTTCCAGTGCCCAACCACCCTCTGGGTGAAGAACGTTTTCCTAATGTGCAACCTAACCCCCCCTGAGCTGGATTTAGCCCACGCTCCTCTCCATCATCCCAAGGGTTCAGGGACACAACCTCCGCACTCTCACCTGGTATATAACCACAAGCGCCCTTTCTCTGCAGGCTGGTTTTCAGCTGGTGAGAAAAACAAGGTTAAATACTTTGTGTGTCATTTTAAATATAATGTCTCAATTGTCAGTGTTTGCAGGGGCAATTTTCTGTTAGACAGGAGACAGATTTATAGGAATTAATTTTCGTGTTGGCAAAGTAACCAGAAACCTTCCCTGAAAAGCTCTGCAAATGCCGGCATTGAGACACGACCGCTTTTTGTGCCTCTCTGCTGGGAGGAGGGCCTGACCCCAGCCATTTCTGGGGAGGCCAGATGCAAAACCCCACCCCCCAAACAAAACACCCTAGCTGGATATCACTGTCAGAAAGAAATACCCCCCTGGCAGGGCCAGCTCCTCCATGGGGCCCAAAGGACTCACAGGCCTCCAGCTCAGCAGGGGTGTAAATATTTGCAGTACCAAGGTCCTGCAAAAAGGCAGCTCAGCACAGGAAAGAGCTGTCAAACATACCTCTAGGCCCTGCTAAATCATATTTTCCTATTAATTTTTTTTCAAAAATCATAAATACTAGCCTTTCGTTCATGTTATATAAAGAATGTGCTTTAAATTTCAGTCAAATTAATAGCGACAGGAGCTATAAATCCACCCTGATTTAGCGACAGTGTTTTTTCTAAGTGCACAATATAAATTCACAGCCATGAAAATTAACTCTGAAAGTCTGAGAAATTCTGAAAAGCCATTTTAAAGCATTTTCCCGGGAGGCCCTGGGGAAACAGCCCAGCACAAGAAGGGGGACTGGCAGTGGGGCTGTTTTGATAACCTTCAGCGAAAGGGACCTGGGAATATCAACCATTACTGGAGGCTGTGGAGGAAGAAATTGCTGTCGCCCTCCCTGCTGCTTTTCCAGCTTGGATGGAGCTGTGAAGATGTGGCGGCTCACGGTGGGGGGAGGATGAGAACGGGGGTGTCTCTAAGTTGCTGTAACACAGGGAAAAAATTACTTTTAAAAACAAACCTTTGCTTACAGGAGTTTGGGATGCCTAAAGGCTCAGGTACCGGGCGGGTTTGCTCCCAGCCTACAGCAGGGCTGGGTGCCCCGGTGTGCATCCTGCGCCGCTGCTGTCGGCAGCAAAATTCCAAACACTCCTTTGTGCTACTCTGGATGTGGAGGGGAGATGTGAAAAATAAGAAAAATAGTTAAAAAAAATAAGTTCCTCCAAGCCAGCTGGCACAGAGCACAGAATAAACACATGGGGATGCTGCCGGCAGCTTTGCAAGACCCCATCCCTCGCATGCCAGTGGGTCCAGAGCTGTCCCTGACCTGGCAGAGCCCAAACTGGGCAACCAGTTTCATTTGGCTCATGGGAGAGCATGGTGCAGCCAGCTGTCACAATAACAAATGGTTTGGAAAAAGTCTCTCCTCAAACAAACAAAAAACACTGTGTAAAAAAGCATCGTGCCATTGCCTGAGCTAAGTTTCGATCCCAGTTGCAACTCGATCCCAGTTTCTGTCAAGTGATGTCTGTTTGTACATAGCCACCTTGGACAGGCTTTAAAAGGTGATTTATACATAGTTTGTTCCCTTTTTTTTTTTTTTAGGTAAGAAAGGTGCATTGTCTGCACTGCAAGTACATTTCAATATGGGGTAAAAAAAAAAAATTGAAAAATAAAATCAAATCTGTTTAAACCAAATACATGTAGAAGTTAAAAATGAGTAGAGAATAAAGCAGTTTCTGGATTGGAAATTTCACAATCTCACTTTCCACACACAATTAGAGGGAAAGCTAATTACAGGGTTTGCATAATCTGACCGAACCCAGAGCTCTGCTGAGCAACAGCCCCAGTGCCCGCATTGCTAATGAGCCCAAGAGACTCAGAGCAGCTCAGGGCTTTTTGGGGAGTGAAGGGAGATGAAGCTTGAACACACAAAGTGCTCTACACGGTCCCAGGCCTGGAGACTGACCACTGCAGTAACATTTAAAAAAAAATTAAGTATACTGGATTATATTTATATATATACACATATAAAATAATTCAATTATTAATTTGAAGCAATTCAAAGATAAAATAATTTGAATTATTAAAATAAACACTGGCATATTTTAAATTATTAGAATAATTTAATTAATAGTAATTATTTAACCCAAAAGATATTAAAATTAAATGCACATACTTGATTTATTATAGATCCTCACAGCTGCACAAGATGAAAGGCAATCCTCAGTTTTGAGCATGCCCCAGTAATATGAGATATTTGCCATGCTGGCTGCAGAGACATGGAGGTAAGCAGGGACACCCAGAGGGGTCTGAAGAGGGAACTCCAAAGCTCCCCAAGCCAAAGGAGAAGGCAAGGGGCAGCAAATGCAGTGAGACCCCAGGGTGTGGCAGGAACCAGCACAGCACAGGTCAGGGACTGCTACAGAGTGAAGGACAGGCTGAGTGTGCAGGTTGAGGAGCTCCAGGACATCATCTCTGAAGATCCCTCCTCTCTGTCTGTTGTGCTCTACAAGTGCATCAAACCCCACCGACACCAGGCAGGGGGATGGAATGCTCCGGAGAGAGACCATCCCATGGGAACTGGTGTGCCACAGGGACTTACCTTCCACCACCCACCGAAACATCAGGTGAACCTCCCAGAGGTACAGAGGGTCCCAGTGTTCCTACGTGGCAGTGCCCTGACTTAGGGACTACCCTGGGTCAGTGGCCACCAGGGGTCGAGGTGGCCACCGAGGGCACTGCCAGATCTAGCAGAGCCCTCACAGGACAGTGTGGGCCAGCTGAAGAGAGATGGATGAGTTCCCAGTGGGACTCAGGCACTAGGTGGCCAAACCCTGCTATAAACCTGCATCAAGGAGAGACTATAAACAACAAAAAAGAATTAAGTTCAACCAAAGTGGCAGAAAAACACTTCCACAGGAACGGGCAGAAAAGTAATACCAGCCCTCTGCCTATAATGAAGAAAGTCTCTCTTGTACCATTGCAAGGCTACCCAGCAGGAGGCACTGGGACACCAGTAACCCAGCACACCAACACTCCAGCCCCACATCGCCTGCTAAGGTGGGCACTGCACACAGAAACCTTCATAAACGTGACAGAGACCAAAAGCAGAGCAGAATGTCCCCCAAAGCACCGCTCTGTGCCCAACACAAAGTCAGGAGTTGGCTGAATGCTGTTGCCAAAGATTAACGCAGCCACGTTACACCAGAAACTCCTCTCATCACCACCACTGGGTGCTTGCTGTCCTTAGCAAGGCAATTTTCATGGACACTGCCCAGCTGTCAGTGCCCAGGCAAGGCAGAGTTGGTCACTGAAGCAGAGCTCAGCTTTTGCTGAAGGTAAACCCAGCCATGGTACCAACCAGGGTCCCTCACCTTGACAGACAACCCCCACTAATTTCAGCCACTGTCATTAAACCCAGACAAAGGGTAACAGGCAAGAGAAGGCCAGAGAAGGGCAGGGTGACTGGCACTTAGGGGTTACACAGGTGAGACGCTCTCAAGGTTTACTCACCCCAACAGCTGTATCCAGGTTATTTTGTTTTGTTTAAAAACATTAAATAGGAGGTTCACGCTGACGTAGCACAAGGCTAATGAAACACAGTTAACTATAAAAAGGAAATAATCTGATAAACCTGGGGCAGGAAAGTCCTTGGCAGCCACTGCATCTCAGGTTTCACTGGGGCTTTCAGCAGGAGCGTGTTTGGGAAAACATCTGCTGGTTTCCATGGCCGAGCTGCCGGCTCCAGGTGCAGGGAGACACCTTCTGCAAACAACCCCAGGAGCCTGCAGGGACACGAGGTGCCACTGGAGTGCCCTGGGATCAGACTGATAACCCAGCTGGCAGCTCTAGGGACACACCAGTGCCAGCTCCACTGACCCTGTGCCTGGGGTCTGCACAGGGGCAAAGTGGCACAGGGTGTTTATGCCATGGCTTCAACTTCTGGCATTTTGTTTTAAGGAAAAAAAAGATTTTAGAGGAAAAAAAAAAAAGCATTGAGGTTATGCCCAAATTTCCAAGGCTATCTGAAGGGCCCGCTGGCTGTCCAGTCTGCCTGAAGCTGCTATGTGGTGTAGTTTCAGTTTGAACTTCACTGACTACATATGAAAAGAATCCAATGTTGTTTTTAACATGCACATTTTAATGAAGCAAACATTTCTATTTAATAAGTTATAACATACAATTTTACAATCCTGTATTTTTATTCCAGTTTATTTTGTTTTAAATTCCTACTTTACAATGTAGTGAGCATTTCACATTAAGGCACAAAAAAAAGCACAGTAAAAAACCCCCCAACTTTCCTTTATTTTCCCAATGACTGTGCTGGAGAGTAGTGCATCCACATGTAACTACAGAACCATTAAGCATGAGCTTCTCCCAAGGAGCAGTGACATTTCAACAAGTTTTCAACAAATCCTACCTTCTCCTAGTCGCAGAGTTAAAGCTCATTAGGAGAGTCTACTAAAGCCCCAGCAGCTGACAGCAATTCAGATATGCACTTGGGAAGTAGCATGGAGAAATCCGGGACAAACAGACAAGTTACAAAGAAGTTTCCACTCCCTGACCCTCCTCAGCAATGCCTGTTGCAGCACAAAGGGGATTTCAGGAGCTGAGTGTGCTTCAGGAATGTCCTTGGACTGAGACACAATAAAACACCTTGGACCAAAGACGGGTCTGTTCACGGTATTATTGCTATGATTTGTGTTGCTATTACTGGTGTGTTCGCACACCCTCCCTCCCCACACCCCCCTGCAGCTGTGGGTCCTCTTCCCAGGCCGGCTTCTTTGCACCATCTCAGCTACTCCCCAGGCCCGTGGCCTCCAGGGAAACCGCTGACCATCATCCCAACACACCACGGTGCTCCGTCCTGCAGCAGCTGCGTGTCACACAGGCGAGAGCTATCCCTGGCTCAGCAAGTTTAGGGGATTTACTTAACCCAGCCAATCCGGGGGCTTGTTCTTAAATAAAAAGAGTGTGGGGAGTTACCTGTAAAGTTACAGAAACATCACCAGAATCCCAAGCTAATTAAAAACCGCATTGCTAGCATCATGGACAAAAAGCTACCTGTCTAGAGTTACAAAGCATTAATATAGAAAGGCTGAAAGCTTCCAGGAAGTCGATTTCAATCTGCTTCTGGTTTGCTATAAAAGATAAACTTTTTCTAAATGTAAACCACTAGCAGAGCATTTTCAGAAACATTTTAAATTTGAGTGGTAAAGCCACTTATAGTAGCTTTTTATAATGTTAAGTATTAAAACGGATCAAGTATAGAAAGGCACCTATTATAGTACCAGTTTTACCTCATTTCTTTACAGAAAAGAATCTGAACTGGGGACAGCCCAAGTCATATTCCATAACTAAAATGTAAAGTCTCCAGTCAAATAAAATCAGTAGTTAAGATACCCAATTACAAAGACAAATTCCAGTTTTCAATTAACATCCAAAGTCTTTAACATCCGCAAGGGAAATTAGTGTCTAGTCATCCATATGATTTCTCCAAACATTAGAAGTGACCCGGACAGTACTGCAAAGGTACAATTTGAGGAGGATATTAAATAGATTGACATCAGGTTGGTAAGTAGGATAGAAGTGAAATGCTTGTAAAAAATAGTTACAGAGTTTACATCTGACTGCATTGAAATGTGAGCCGTGTGTATCTAGATACTGCATTTTGCAACAGGACTGCACCCAGGGTAACTCTGCACCTGGGCTGCAAACGCAGAGACCGACTCTGGCGCCGTTTATGGAACAGTGACATGGAAGGGACTCCCGGGGATGTGCTCGTCACCCCATTTCACTGCCAGGACATAGTCACCCCTCTCCTTGACGACGTAAGTGACGTTGTACTGATGGCTGCCCAAATGCTTGATGGACACCTCTTCGCATGGTATTGTAGGTCCGTGGACACCAACTAACAGCATATTGGAACCTACAGCAAAATAACAGCCTGTCAACATTCCCCAGCTTAAATAAGCCAGCATGGTTGTACCATAATATTACTGGCTCTGTAACACATGGATTTTGTTATTTCAGTCCACAGAGCGGTGGTCTGAGGTATGGCTCAGCTAATTTGGTATAAGAAGGAATTCTATGTTAAAAAGTTTTCAACCTCATAGAAGCAAGGGTTTATTTGTGCATTTTGCCAGATCTGATAGGGTACCACTATCTAACTAGAGCACAGGAGACATCAATGCTGCTTGTGAAAACGAGCTGGCACTGCTTTACAAGTACTCATCAGAAGTTAATAGAAGGGGCCAGTGAACACAGCTGGCCTGTAATCCACCCTCCACAGAGCTCCTTGATGATGATGATCAGTGCTCAAGGCAGGTGGGAACACCGTGCATTACATGCTACAATGCACCACAAGGGTTGCTTAAGTTCAGCAACCTGTCTGTTCTCATGCCATAACCCTGTGGTTCTTTCAGGTGCACCTGGCTCAGATGAAGTCATTTGGAGAAGAACTGGCATCTTTACAGCCTCTATATTAGGACTGACTTGGTGAGTACGGTGCAGTATTTAGAGTTTTTCTTTAGAATCAGATCAACACCTCAGGCTCCGAATTTTAACTCTGCAAGTTGGTTTAGATAAAAAACAGCCCAGCCAAACCACCCACCCTGAACATCCAGCTGGTTCCTGCATCCATACCTGCTTTGCTGCAGTCCACAGAGAAAGAACTTTTCTGACCCACAAAAGCCTTTGAGAGTCCTGCTCCACGGGAAACCACTTTGCTAGCATCCGAGGTGGATTTGGGAATGGCGCTGTAGCAAGTTTCAGTCGATGACCTCGTCACCGACTCCACCAGGATGGAAGAAGTTTCGTTGGCACTGCCTGGGCTAACCAGTCGCTGTCCTGGAAACAGAGATTTCTGACATTCAGATTCGCCCCATCTGAAAGGCATTCACAAGGAGGTTTCAAAATCCTCCTAATGACTAGCATGCATTCTGCATCCAAAATGCATTTTTGAAGAGGAGCAATTTCCTACTCGAGTTTTTAAGCTGACAGCTTCCAGCACCGCTGGCAACAATCCCATCCCAGAGCCCTCAAGTGGTTGAAGGACCACAGGAACTTCAGGATTCATTAAGCAAAGCTGGCTTAAGAAGAGTTAATTGTGCTCCAATCACCAAATGCCAAAAATTAAACTTGAGTTGGCAGAAAAGCAAGTGCAATTTTGCAATAACACATTTTGAAAGCAGAGCGTGTCCCAGCCTGGGGAAGTGCAGTCCCTGCCACCCTCTCCCAAGAACATCCCTGCACTTTGGGCAGCAGGAGAGGGTTCACTAGCTCAGGGGCAGCAGCAGAGATGAGCTCCAGCCTGTGCTTAAACACAGTGCTGAAGAGAGAACAAGCTTCCTAAACCGGCCTTCCTCACATCACCTAAAAACCTCCCAGATGTCACTGATGTTTGGTTAGGTGACATCTGCACCAAAATGAGACCAAGAGAGGCTTCACTTATACTACAGGCCAGCAGTTTTCAGGCTTTAGGGGGAAAATGGGTAAATAAGTAATATTTTCCTACTGCCAGTGCAACACCCTGGTGCTAGATCAGGATTTAATATTCCCCCACTAAGCTATTTTATGGCCCACCACTGAGTCAGGCTGGTAAAATCCATGACTGCTGCTCTTGTAGCTGCTCCTGAGATGCCTCATCTAGGCTTTGGAGGTGATGGGGAGGAACATTTTGCTACTCATGTTTTTGGGCATCTAGACCAGAATGTCACTGTCTGAGAGGGATGTACTTGCTGAATGACACGAGCTGCTTCAGGCACGCAATAAGTACTGGTTAGCTTTTTACCTGTAACCTTTGCCTTGAAGGGGCTGCCCACTATGTGGTTAGGTCCACCATATTTAACTCCAATTAAATAGTTTCCTGGAGCCATGGGTGTGTACATGACTTTGTAACCTTCTGGAGTTTCCTGGCAGTCCATTTTCACCTTTGATGGCCCTTCAATTGTAACAGAGAGGGTACCTGGACCAGCCTTGGTCGTATTAATGAAAAACTCCGACTGCAGTCCTAGAAAGACGTAGCACAGTAAGACACACTCTTCCTCACACCCACGTTACACATGCAGCCTCAGTCATTAAATAGGAAGGGGTAATTCAGCGCAAGACCAGGCTGCCCAAGGCTGCAGGCAGGGAGGGACACCACATCCCCCCGCCCCGCATCCTCTCACAGACTCTGCACCCCTGGAAGTCTGCCCGGCTTCATCCTGCTCCCTTCTCTGCTTCGTTATGTGACTGTGTGGGACAAAGGGTCATGAGAGCCCTTCAGGACTGAAATCGAAGTAATTCACCATCAAAAAACTGGCTTAGAGAGAAAGCAAGAGCCTTTCTCTTGGGTGTCAGAGCCCACACTAACACAGGTCCAGTGTGGCAGAATTCAGGAGAGCTCAGAGCTGTTTCGCTGCCTGGACCACAAATCAGCACTGAAGAGCCCATAAGAAAGTAGGAGAGACAAGGGGCAGGAGATCTCCTGGAGGAGACGGGTGTCTGAACTGCTTGGCAACAGCGCTCCAAGCAGTTTGTGGAAACAAAAGCTTGTTTAATTACAGCATCTGGTTAACACAGCTGAATTACTGCTGCTAATACTAAGCCAATGACACAATGCCAATGACACAAGAAAAAATTAAATAAGGCTTTCAGCCCCCAAATAATTTACTGTCAAACTCTGGCTTAAAATATTTATGATCTTTGGGCTCTAGCATGAGACACTGCTGAGAAGGAATAAAGTGCTCAGGCTCATTCAAAATCAGGACGGCCATGGGAAAGTTTACTGCTGCTGTGAAGGAAGCATGCAGACGTGGGAATAAACTAGGGAGAAGTTTGTAGCCTCTCCACACAAGAGGCTGCTGTGTTGCAATGCTGGGAGAGCCGAGCTCCCACAGAGGATTGTGCCATCTTACAGTGCTCCAGCAGCCCATGTCCCTGGCACAGCCTGCCCAGGAGGTCAGGCATCAACCTGCAATGCCCCACTCAACTGGAAGGACATTAATTCCCAAAGCCAGCGAGCTTCACAGCTGCTCACTAAGACTTCTTGCTCCAGAGTCACTGGTTTTCCCTGTGCCCCAGATGAAGGCTCGCATTGTTGGAGGCTGCAGGCACACAGCCCTCGCGGGGGATGGTTCAGGTGCTCAGCCACTGGCTGTTGAAACCCCTACACTGGGTCATTGTTCAGAAATGCTGCTCGGCAGCTCCCAGGGCACCAGGCCTTTAGCAACAGCCAGGATTCAACAACGGGGCACAGAGTAACTTTACTGAAGTTAAACAGTCTATTTAGATTTAAAACAACCCCAAGCACCTTTATAGATGGAGAAAAATTCCCCTGTCCCTGATGCACCAGTGGCTAGTATTAATGAGTGCTTTTGTTTCCACCTATTAAAGCAGCACAGGCTGTATCTTTATTTTATGTGGTGTATCCACATGTTTCCAAAACCAACTGCTTGGTTTCTCCAGCACACCAGAAGCTTTAACTGAGTAACTGCAGTATTTTTTTTCCCAGGGACAAAAAAAAGGTAATGAAATGGAATCCACAAGACACAGCAGTAGATGGGATAAGAGGAACTAGCTATTCCCTTGCATAACAAAAGGAAAGAAAAATAATCACTTTTACTCTGCGATTCACCTGTGTGTGTGGCCTGAGCAAGCACACAATTAAATAAATCAATGTGCGTATCCTGGAATGTTTTCATACGTTCTTACTAAGGCCACAAATCATAGAAATGAAAAAACAGACCCTAAACTCTACATTCTTGAGCTGAGAACTATCAGATGAGGCAGCCACAGCAGACACAGAGGTGTCAGATTTCCACTGCATCTGAAGCACACAACAATCCACTGTTCTCCCCAGCATTCACACATCATATTACATTTAACTTCAAATTTCTTAGACCTGCAAGCACTGAAGGGAAGGTAAAAGGGTACACCCTGGTACCCATTTACTTAACAGGGGCACACAAGTTAAACAAGGTTCTTTCAACTACACAGCTAACTCAGACATTGTGTTCATGCGTGGAAGGGAGCCAGAGCATCTCCAGAGCTCCAAGGGACCACCGAGGTGGAGCTCGGCTAACTGGCAGTTAGCCCAGCTGCTAACCACCAGCTCCAGTGAACGCACACTGCAGCTGCTGATTTACACAAGTTTTAAGGTTGTTAAGGCTCAGTATAGCCTGCAGACTTGTAAGTGATGGTTATAAGACACGAGGAACATGCTAGAAAGCAAAATTAGCCTGTGCTCAGGTCAGCAGAGAATGTGGGTTAGTTCAGCTGCCTTAGCAGGCAAAGTCATGTAAAAATATGCCTTGGAACAGCTTCTGTGTGTGCCTCAAAGCCAAGTGCAAACAGGCCTGTATCAGAGCTGTAAGAGGAGGGTTACCCGTGGTGCCGCTCTCCAGGCCAGATCCGTAGGCCGTGACCAGCGTGGGATTGCCCGCCTGCCCGGGCTCGCCCACACGCACTTTGAACGGGCTGCCCACCACGTGGCTGCCGTTGAACTTCACGTCGATGGAGTGGATGCCGTTCTCGTGGGGGATGAACCGAACGGCGTACTTGTCTGCGAGAGAGAAGTGGCTTTTCTGACATATCACAGACAGCAGTCAAACAGTAAACCAGCAATTAAACCCAACTGGTTAGCAACCCAAGCTTCTGTAATGCTTTGACATGTTTTGGTCCCAGGTTTAGTGAACTCAGCTACACGAGCTGCTAAGCTCTTATTTAAATAGGGAAATGCTGTATTTATTGCAGGAGGTGTTACAGATTGAATTTTCACCTTGTTTACTAGGATCTGATCTCAGCTGTCATCCAGTCTGCAGGGTGAGTTTTAGGATTATTTGCCTCACTCGTGCACTAAACATGACAACTGAATCACAGCCCAACCTGTCAGCAGCTGAGGGAGCAGTGCAGAGAAGAAAAGCAGCTGGTCAGAGCAAGCCAAATCTCACCAGCGGGCTGAGCATGCTGCTCTGACACCACAGACACGGCACCTTTATCTAATGAAGTCATTTAGTAATTTGCTGATATTTAACATTTTTGATTGCGTGTTAAGTCAGAGGAGGGACTGATCTCCCCCAGCTGGACAGCTGCTGTCTGTCCATAGTACAGACCATGACTCATAGAGACTTCAACTGAAAAAGAAAAGCTCATTGCTGAAACAGGTGTTGAGCTTTCTGTAGTGTTTGCTTATAGTCAGCTTCCTTGACATTTCATATGAAGGAGTGAGTGCAAGTTAAAAATAAACTATTAGTCAAAGATGGAAGCATAGCTTTGAAAAATAAACTTCTTCCCATCACATTTCTCCCAGATCATATTTCATTTACGACTAATATCGCTGTACCTTCACTGGCACGCCAAGACTTAAACATCTGTACTTTACACAACTGGGGGTCAGTCAGTTCACTGGCTACCTAGGAAAGGCACGGACACAACCCTGAATGAACAGCTCTTGACACCAAGAAGTCATTTTCAAAGCAAGGTGCTCATCCCTTGGGTACACTGTTCACAAGCCAAAGAAACTGAGCTCCCTTGCTGTGGGACAGCAAATGTTTTGGAGGTCACAGAGTTTATCATGACACCATAAAGCTGTGCTCACCTGGCTCCAGCTCAGACACATGGCACTCTTCGACAGCTCCGGAGGGGCTGTGGACTTTAGCATCGATCTTGCCCTTTGCCCCGTTCAGCCTTATAGCAAAGGATGCTGGCTGATTAACTTTTAATCCAGACTCCTGAGAACGCAATAGTCAGATCATCAAATTTAAACTTCTTGTTTCAGACAGCACAAGATTTGTGGCAGGGAAATAACCACTTCAGCATGAGGGTTTTTTTAGGTTTCAACAAAAGGCATCATGTTGTGATTTGCATTAAGTCTCAAATCAGCTCTCTCCCTCTTAGGGGAGTGGCTGATTCAAGAGTCACCCACATTGGCTAGGCTGACTTTTCCCATGGAAACCAGGGTTTTTGGAAGCTTGACGGCTCTGCCACATCAAAGAGAGGCAGGTTTACAAGACTAGCCACTCGTTATCACTGAGGTCAGTCCTCGGCATTCAGGCACTTGATTTAAAGGATGCTTAAGCTATAGCTCCGTTTTCAGCCCATTCACTCATTCCAGATTCATTCAGGGAAAAGCCTCTGATAATCCAGTTGTCTGAAAGAGTAATATGCATGTTTATATTTGCCACAAGAGGCTGCATTTAGAACGCCACCACAAGATGCCTTAAACATGAGAAAGCAATTTAAAACACGAAACCAGATGTTGCAGTGCTGTCAGGCCATCGGTGGAAGGCGAGGCAGCTCCACATCCGAGCTGCAACGGTCCTCAACCAGCACAGCACATGCAGCTATCCAGCAGTAATATCTCATGTTTAACATACTTTACCTGATTTTGTTTTCAACTAAATCCTGAAGAGGGAAATAAATGCAACTGAGTAGAACTGAGGTACAACATATAAACAAGTCCCTGATGTGGGTTTAGTGGAGGCAGATGCTGCACAGTGCACTCCGTTACCAAATACTCAGCTTTATCTGCCTCTCCAGGACTTAATTGAAGTGAGTATTCCTGTCAAAGAGTCTTTAAATGAAACACAAGGTAAACATCAATACCACAGTGACTAATTAACGCCCTTGTAACTCCTGGTTAGAAGAGATACCATTGGATCAGGCTGTCATGGTTCATTTACGCAGTCGAGGTGGAGAAGTCCTGCAGCCCAAGCAAACTCCTGGGGACCACAGCTGGGACATAGCCAAAAAAAATCCTCAGCTGAAGTACACTAATCACCACTCAATGAGGACTGAGGTACAGTATATTTAGACACAGATTCTCAGTCTCACATCCAAGCTTCTGGCTTTGGAGGGTTTAGTCAGGCCTTTAATGTTACTTGTATTTTAATGCCTGTAACCACACACACACACACACAAATGACATGGTGAGGTTAGCAGATGATCCCAGACCAGCTACAAAGCTGTGATTCACTCTGAGCTTCACTACCTCTCATGAATCATGTGAGCGGCAACTGTGTGGTTTCATGACATCAGCCAGAGCAAATCTGCACCCCAACCTCACTGTGGGGCCCCCTCTGTCTGCCCAGCCAGTGACATCCCAGACACTCAGCCCATCACTACCCATGGAAACCCAGCTCTTCATCCATGGGCCAGCAAAGGAGCTGAGAGCCAGCATGATCACTGGTGGTTCACTTCCATGTTTCAGTGCTCCTCGATCTTCCCCTAGCTAATGGGGTGGGAAACACTTTTTAACTTCTCCAATGCTATTTCTGGAGCCTCTTGTTCCTAATTCCCAAGTGTTATCACCTGTAATACACTCAGTTAAGCCTTCTGCCTTTGAATTCTGGCTCGCCAGAGCTGGGCCAGCAGCCAAAAACCTCTCTGGCTGCAAGCTGAGCTTGAAAACAAGCACCAACCAAGGCAAGACTTTTACTAAGAAGAAATGACAACCATTTTGGTCTTGGAGAACAAGGACGAAATCAGTCTGTGTGGTAAGTTGTAGAGATGTTTCCTTATGTCTCACCTGAAGACTAGTGACAGTGAGTCTGCGAGCATCATCAGAGGGGGCGATGACGGGAACCAGGTAGGGGCTTTCAGGAATGTGCTCATCATTGAACTTTATGGACACTTCATAGTTGCCTGCAGGGAGAAAAGAAGCAGTGAGTGTCCTTGCTTTCTTTAAAAGTCACATTCAATGTTGTCTCCCAGTGATTTGGTCTTGGTACATACCTGGCTCTTGAACTATGTATGACGCACCACATGATCCATCTTTATGGTCATCAAAGGTGATTTCTGCTTTACTTGGGCCTTCTACAGCAATAGATAGTCCTCCAGCTCCAGCTTCCCGTGTCCATATACTGAACTCAGCTGTTGAAACATATGAGCACACAAGAATAAGTCTGCTGCTGCTGGGTTGCATCTTCTTCCTAACAGACTGTGCAGTATCTCATACTTAAATGTATCATCATCGTCCTATCAACCCGGAAGATGCTGCTTAGCAGTTTCTCCAGAAGGCTCCTATTAGCCTTGAATTAGCCCATCAGCCCTGTATAACACACCTTACAACCTGGAGTTCATCCCATGAGAGCAGTCAGTTTCCAAAATGTGGACTTCCAGACTTTTCCATTCACATGACACAGCAATATGATTTCTCCATGTTTCTCCACTGGCCACCCCTGGCTTGGGGCAACCCCACAGTGTTACACCAAGCTCTGCTCAAACTCTCAGAGAGGAAGCCAACAGAAACCAAAAGATTGCACCAGAGAGCTGCACAAACCAGATACCGGAGCCCAGTGATAGCAGGGGACTCACCTGGGACACCTGTCTCTCCACGCTCCAGCCCTGGGCCTCCAGCTCTCACTTTATGGGCTCCTCCCTCGCCCAGTGGCCCCACAGTGAACTGGAAGGGGCTGCCTGGCACCGGCTGCCCTCTGTATTTGACATCCACAGTGTGGACTCCCATTTCTTGTGGCACAAAGCTGACGCAGTAGGTGTTTTTGTCAACCTCTGAAATTTCGGCATTGAAGTTCCTCCCAGAGGGACTAGTTACCTGTGCTTCCATATCTCTACAATCGATTTCTAACAAGAAGAGAATAAAAAAAATGCAGATTAGAAAGTTACAAAGGGTTTTGGTATTTTGTTTTTGGAAGCAGGACCTGATCTGAAGTGATTACACAGTACAAATAACAGAAGAGGCACATAGGTGTTCAGGCAGGTGTGCCCTGCCAAACAACAAGCCCAGCCAATTACAGCTTCCCAAGTCCTGCAGGAGCAGATCAAGTGGCTGGAAAAGTGCAGCCAGCTAAGCCTGGCCTACATGATTCACAGTTTCCAGACAGCAATACAAACATTTAACAGCATACATGATGATCTTAAACCCCTGGAGCCAGGGTGAGCTGTACAGCCCATTCTCCAGCCTGCTGCACACACAGTAAATTAAATTAAGGCCTCCCTGGTATTTATTTCTCCATATGTTGATCATGGTTATGCTTATTTTTAACCATTTAAAGAGACACACTACCAGTACTCCTTCCCTAAACTATCTTAATGTGAGGATGTCTTTACAACACTGAAGTTTGTATTTCTCCTTCAGGTACACCCAAGCTGCACAAGTGCAAGTTGTGGTTTTGGGGATAAAGGTGTTGCTGCTTACCTGGGATTTTCAGGTTCAGATCACATACGCTTCCTACTGTTGCAACAGAGGGAGCCCGTCTTGTTCGTGTGATGCTCTCCTTAACTCTTCCTTCACCACTTATCTTCACACTGAATGGGCTGCCTGCAAGTACCACAGCAAGTCATTCCTCCTCTGCTCATTACACACTGCATTAAGGGGAGAAATGAAAGCTTCCTCTGATTTGTAGGGGATCACAGGGAAAGTTTTATAGCCAACTAACAGTCAGGTTCAAGTGAAATACACCCATGGAACCAGAACAGTTTCTGATGCTTGCTGTGGAGGACCTCCTTGAATCTTTGGGACTTATGGTGGAAGCCACATCACACAGGCCACCCACAGTTCCATGACTCTGGTCAGCTACACAGGACTTCAGTTATACTAACCAAAAATTTGCCCAATGCTTTTGCTTACCTGGAATATGTTCATCTGCAAATTTAGTGGACACAATGTACACGCCAGGTACAGTTGGAAAATAGGACACTTTGCAAGTTCCATCTTCTAGATCTTCAGTTTGGATCTCTACCTTGCTGGGTCCTTCAACTGCCAGTGAGATCCCACCATAACCTACAATACAGGTGAGTTAGCCTTACATTTCCATAGCTCATTAAATAGTTCAAACCCATAACAGTAGCTAGTTGGTAGGATTGTACCATAATGGGCACATTGCATGATGCCTTAATGACATTTCTGTACTCCTAATCAGTCAGATATTGAAGGCACAGCATGCATTCAGCTCCTAAAATGCAAATCGTATTCTAAGTTAATAGTGTTGTCTGCAGTTAATAACTGACAATAATGAGCATGCATGTTTAATACACTATCTGCAGCTGGTGGTCACACATGAGGGGGCAATGCTCTCATGTAGAGTGGGTACATATCTCACAACCCCTTTGCCATGGAACTGACCTGCGTCTCTTGTGTCTACAATGAAGTCACACATTTCAAAGGTTCGTCCTTCTACCAAGCCACGTCCAAAAACTCTTGCCCGTCTGGCATCCCCGATCTCAGACTGCACCACCATGATTGTTACAGGGCTGTTTGGTACATGGCTCCCGTTTTTCTTGATGCTAACCAGATGTTCTCCTACCTCCCGTGGAATGAATGAGATGCCTAAGAAGCAGAGAAATGTGACTAATTTATTCAGTTTTTATTCATGTTATACTTGATTTATATGCCTTAATCACACTAAGAAATGAAATACTGGAAGAGTGCTGTCTTCACGCATGTTGAAGTGTTGCTCTCAAGTGGACCACAAAGCCATTCGTATATGCTGACAAAAAACACTTCAATTGCAACCTGACATGTCACATGCAAGTTAAGACAAGGTCATTCTTCACACTCTTCTCTCTTTGGGCAACTGTATCAAACACTATCAACCACTTGGTTTGACAACACTCTTTTGGGAAGGAGCAGAGAAATCAGTGATTTTACATAGCAAAGCAAAATGGAGCAAAGGCTACCCTACTACTCAGAGCTTACCAATGTGGTTATTGGGCAGCCTCTTCAGAAGACAAGGCTCGTCACGACCAGATGGGGCTTTAATGCTGGCTGTTAGGAGACTGAGGTCAGTCTCATTGATGTCCAACATAAAGTCAGCAGCAGAACCAAGCTTAACCTGAGACCGTCTTCTGTTATCATCTGAACACATAACGAGAAACAAGTCACAAAACTTTACAAGGTTAAGTCAGAACAAGTCAGAGGACTTCAAATTCCTGCCACAAACCAGGTCCCCCATGCTATCAGAGGTTAATTTTTAATATGAAGTGCTTCCCGAAGTCTCAACTTTATACCTGTGATCTTAGCCGTGAATGGGCTGCCTGGAATGTGTTTGTCATTGTACTTGACCAGGATGCTGTAGTTCCCAGGCAGAGTAGGCAGGTACGTGACTGTGCACGTCCCATCTTTGTTATCAATGCAGCTGATCTCTGCTTTTGAAGGTCCTTCAATAGCCAAGTCCAACCCACCTAGGAAACAAGGAGAATGGCACTTCTGTAAATCTTTGTGCACATCTAGTCCAATGACCTGGTCCAACGAGAAAGATCCAATACTTGGTACTTAAAATGCAGCTTAGATGTGTGTTTTCAAAGGACAGCAGCAAAACCATCTCAGGCAATCCACTAAGGCCACAGCTCTATTCAGTCTGTTAGATTTACCTAACAGAAATTCTACACCCAGTCACCACCCACTAGATTTAAGCTGCATTCGGTTTATTTTTAATTAAACAAACCATTTGCACCCTGTACCACAGGATACATCTAGATACAACTACTGCTGTTGGGAAGCAGTAATAAAACAGCTTTTTCTGCAATTTACAGCCTGATATTTGCACAAGTCATTTGTATCATATCAGAGATTCATAGTTGGACACATGAATGGAAGTTAACACCAGTGTGCACTACACTACCGAGCAGTTCTTGGTTTAGGGTAGGACAGGTTTAGAGGACAGACTTACCCTCTCCTGCATCTTCTGTGACAATGGTGAAAGTTGCTGGTTTATTGGCAACCCCATAAATGAGGCCAGGCCCATATGCAGACACACTGCCACTGTTGGGGTAATTCACATAGAACTGCAGAGGGCTCTCTAAAGGAAAAAAAAAACCAACCGAAAAAGGCACTTTTAAGGATGAATGGCCTGGACTACAAGAATTGATAACAATGTTCTTCAATGCCCTTCCATCCTCAAAATACACTTCACAATTTGTTCCACATTCAGTCATGAAAAAGTGTTCCTCAAATTACCAGAAATAAATTTCAATGATGTTGTAAAGGGTCTTGTTCACTGCAAGTTTATTTTTAGCACATTAAATCAGAACATGACTCAGAAGCAGGCTTTCAGTTCAGGCAGAGATTCTGAATTTTGGTAGCTCAGAAATAGGAACTAGCAGAGCACATTGTCTGACTCAATGAACCTGAACCAGCAAATTTGAAGGGTATCCAAAAACGTGTTTGCCAGCCTCAGATTAGCTAAGCTGGTGCACAAGAACAAAAAGTACAGTCACCAACAGCCAATAATGGTTTCAAAAGAAGGCACAAATAGCTCTTCAGTCCAAAGCTGGATTTTGCAGCTGAGACAGCAGCAGGTTTGATTCATGACAGCCTTCAAGGAGGCAACATCATCCTTCTGTCCCGGTGCAGGGCGGTGGTTTTACTGAATTAATACATCCAAGAGTTCAGCACTTATGGAGGTTCTATATCCATACAAGCGCTGTGCACCATGCACCACATCATCAAGCTCCCTGCTTCAGCCAAAGTTATTCTGTGTTTCTGTACACCAACAGAACCAGCAGCCCTGCCTAGGCAGTGCTGAAGGTATTTTGTCTCATGTCTACACATCTTCCTACAAATCTGCCCCTTTCCCCCCAGCCAGCACACCCGGAGAACCGCAGGGCAGCTGCAGCCTCCAGGCAAGGCAGAGCTTCCGCAGGGGAACTGGTGAAGCAAGGACAAAAGAAAAGAAAGGGAATGAAAGGCAGTGGTTTCTGTTTGTTAAGAAGCAGCCAGGAAGAAAGAAAGATTACAGCATAGTGTGCATGTGTGTTTTATTTTATTGCAACGAGATGGAAACAGTAACTATAGTGTTTTAGCCACTCAGTCCTCCCCACAGATTGGGGATTTTTTGCCAATGCAGTTTTAAGGATAAACACACATTGTAATCACTAGTTTTGCTGAGCACCATGGCAGAAAAAAATGGAAGTTAGAAAATTGTATGTTTCTTCTTCATAATAAAATGCCACAAAAGCTAATTCCCAAAACCAAAATCCATTTTAAGCCTGGCTGGTACCATTAAACCACAATGGAAGGTCACATATGCCAGCAGTTACTTATTTGCTTTAGTACTCTCTGACCTGCTTGCAGAGGAAGTGCTGCTGAATAGTAAGAAAACCCAGGCAGTTCTTACTACAGTGTGTACAAATCAGCTATAGAACATCAGCACGGAGGAGACGCATCTGCAGGACCCTGCACTCGGATTTGCATCGCCTGCTTTGTCAGACTCACCTGGGATGTGCTTTCCCATGTACTTTATGTGCATTTCATGCAGCCCAACCTCCGTAGGAGCGTATTTCACTGTAACTGTGCCGTCTTTGTTATCCACGATATCTGGCGTATCCGTCTTTCCAGAGGGCATGTGTACTTCACCTACAAAAGGCCACCATGGGAGTTACAGAAGGAGAAGCTGCCTGCTTCCCCTCTCCCACCCACAGAGAACTGTCTAGCCATTTTAAACAAGCATTTTAAATTGTTAAAATCCTTACCCACAGGCACAAATAGGAGACTAATGGGAACACTAACCAGACATGTTTTCTACTTAAGCTACGTGAATATAGCACAGTGGTAGACATCTGGCAAACAGTCCTGTGACCTTACAGACTCTACAGGCAGGGCTGTTTGCTGCAGCCACTGAGCTTTCCACAGCAAGCCCCAGGAAAGGCACTGAACTGCTTCGTAGCAAGATGCTCCATCTCCTGTGCTCTTTTGAAAAGGAAAGACCAACTGTTCCTTCAAGCTGAGACAGCCCAGGCTTTGGGGTAGGATTGCTGAGCTAGAGGGCAGAGAGGACACAGCCTTTGTGTGCAGGAACTTAGTGCAACCAGGGTGCTACTGGGGTGATGCTCTCAGCTGTCAGACCTGTGGAAGAAGGGCTGCCTGCTTTGGAGAAGACATGTAACAGGACTGTAGGATTAACTGTTTTGCACCTTCTGCTCAAAAGAAATAATGGAGCTCATCAAGGATGCATGTAGCTGCTCCAAAAGGGAAAAAGCAGCAACAGATCCTACAGTGCAGGAGCTCATAGCCTAGCACTGAGGACCACAGTAATAAGAATCCCCTCATTTAACTCAAACCATTGGCAGGGCGTATCCTACTCATCCCTCAGTGGGTACCACTTGATGTGAAATTAAACAACTAAGTTGCTGGCAGGATACAAACCTCCCACACACACTGTGATCTAGACCACCCAGACTGGTAGTTGCAAATGGATAAACACACTAACAAAAAGCATAAACCTCCCTGAGAGGCACTCCAGGTACCTGTTATTTCTCCTTTCCTTACAGCAAACGGGATAACCAAATCAAAGGGTCTGAATCCCATGCCATTCATGTCTCCAACTGGGACATAGGCTTCTTCTGTAACCTAAAGGAAGCAAAAAAGGGTGGTCAAGTCAAATGAGCACTGAGCACGGAGTAACTCCCCTGTGAGCACAAGCAGAAGAGAGTGTGCGGTGATTATTGCAGCCAGCCAAGGACGGGGCTCGACCAGAGCAGTGTCCGGCCAAGCTCTCCTTCACAACACCACACTGCAGAGCAGAGCAAATCAAACATGGCACGGGTGGAAGACATGCTGGAAAAAAGTTAGATACATAAATGGAACACAAAGGGATGGAAGACAATGTAGCACACACAAGACCCAAAGTGGCTCCATCTGAAAGGATTTAGTTGCTTAAGGCCTGGAAGAGAAAGTGATTTTTAAATGGGGCAGAGTGATTGCAACACAACATGGACAAAAGAAACAAGTTTCACAACGTGACTCTGAACTCAAGACACTGTGATTTTACTGGGAAAACAAAGCAGTACACTCAGATTGCTTTTGCCAACAGTAGACATTTCAGAAGTGGAAGCTGTGGGTGCAATGATCCTCTTCGTGTTTAAATGAGAGTTTATTCGGAGACTCCCTTCAAGCAGCAAAGAAAAAACAAGGTCTGTATCCCAAGAACAATCGATGAAACAGAAAGAATGAACACAATGACCAGAGCGATCAAGCAGTCCCAAGAAGCAGGCTGTCATCTGAAATGGAACACAGATGGGGAAAAGCAGCTGAAAAATGTAAAAATTGTGTACCCAAGGGCGGAATCCAGGAGGGGAAGCGCCCACTGTTTCCTGTGACCGTGCGGCGACATCATCTGCATCTACAGCCTGGGCAGGGGTAGAGGCAGGTTAGGTGTTGTTAGGTGTTATTCTGGCATGGAGGCATTTCCACCTTTCACAGTTCAGAACAGACAGCCCTTTCTAGTTCAACATCTTCCTCCCACCGCGTAGCCCTCCCAGTCCTCTTGCCATAGCAAAGACCTGGATCCAGTCAGGGAAGCTGGGAAACTGCCCTTATCTGCAGGTGTTGGGCACTGGGGAAAGCCACCAGCAAAGGCACAAGGCCAGTACATGCCGCTGTTGGGCTCTCGAGGGGAAGCTGAAAGCTGTCCCTGAACCCTGGCGGAACTGAGTATCAAAGTTGCTTTTTTATGGGACTGATGCAGGGAGGGAAGGGAAAGGTTTCAACCTAAGCTGTAAGTCCCCGAGCGCTGCGCAGCACAGCGTGCCAGCTGGGAGGCAGGGGAGCCGGCTGCCGTGGGAAGGCTGCTCCAGCTCATGCACTTGGGGTGAATGACCCAGCCCACATCCAGTCATAGCTGCAAAGCCATTCTTCTGATTCACAGCTGGGACAGCATCGTCAAGACATGGAATGTGTTTTCCCCTGGTGCAGCCGCTCTTCTCACCAGGCATGCCAAGAGGATGACTTGCAAATTCCCATCTCCCCCATTAATCCGACAGGAGCGGCTGGGGCTGACACCCACACTCCCTTGGCAGCTCCCCTGGGCTCAGCCACCCCAGCCCGTCCTGCCCATTCACATCACTGCAACTCCCAGATAATGAAATAACCCACTGGAAACTTCTTCATGGAAAGACTCCACTAAGAAAACCAATGCAAAACAGAAATGCTGCTGTTCCAGGATTCTGTGTTCCCAGCTGAGACACCCAAGTTAAACATGTACTCTATCAGTCAGCTAGGAAGTGGGAATTCTGGCTGGCTGGGAGTGGGCTCCCTGACCTCGAGAGGCATTTCCTGTTGCAAGCTTAGAGCAGCGACCAAGGGAGTCGCTTTTCTCAAGGAAATCTTCAGACACCCAGCGATCTGCCAGGGTGACAGGTAGAAAGAGCCAGCGTGCCCGGCCCCAAGGACTCGTGAGCTCCATATCCACACTCAGCACAAGTACCGTCCTGTGGTTTCATGGACCAAGATGCACCGGAGACTGCTTTGGCTGAGATTACAAGACCAGGAATTGTTTTACCAACACAGAGAGCTGTTCTTCACATGAAGAGCTTCTGTGAGCCCTGAGAGGCACCTAGTCTGCTTCTCAGGGGGCTAGGGTTTTGTTTGCTAAATGTGCTGACATACTACACATTGGAAGAAAGATAATTAGAAAGAGAGGGAATTTGGCTATAACAGTTTAACTAACACTTGCAAATAATTTTAAAGTGTGAGCTAACAGTCTACTTGCCTGGGATCTGTCAGCAGACCATTCCCTATTTTGGGGTCAACTTAATAAAGAGCAAGAGCCAGAGAAGGCAGAGCACTGTATCTGACAATGGCTAAAGTAATTAGTTGTAGAAGCTGATTACAACCACCCTTACATCATTTAGAAAAAGAACTACACGGTCAGGAAATGAAAAACAAATTTCTTCAGAGAAGCCAAGTCTTCATCCTCTGATGGCTTCTATCCCGCTTCACTTAACCGTATTGCCTGCTCAAAATAAGCTCTGCAAGTAACAAGGATTCATTAGTTCCTGCTAGCCTAATAAATGTCCGAGCAAACATTTACACACAGAGTTAAACCTATGGCTAAATAAAACATGGCAGCAGGAATCCGAGTGGGAGGTTCTTTTGGAGCAGAGCTGGCTTACCATGACGGTGAAAGGACTGTTGGGAATGTCCACCCCACCAAAGCGGACATAAATCACATAGGTTCCTGGTTTGGCAGCAGTGTAGAAGATATCGTAAGTCCCGTCCTCATTTTCAACAACATCTGCTTCAGCTTCTGTCCCATCTGGCGTGAGGACGGTGCACGTCACTTTTCCCTTCCCTGCTGATTTGGCATCTACCACAAAACCAACCTCCTCACCAGTCTTCACAGTGGGTGCAATTCCAGGACCTACAAGGCAATTTTCATTACAGAAAGCATTCAGATGACAGTTTTCCCAGGAAGGCTGCCTGCGAGGCGCCTGGGGAGCACGGCACCAAGACGCTGGTCCCAGGGACCTACAGATGTGGTTTTGGGAGCAGATGTATGACAAGGGACATTCATAAAATTGGTCAGCACAGCGGCATGCAAGAGCTGGCTCATTCTCCTCTGCAATCAGAGAGGCTGGATGAGAACAGAGGAGAAAAAAAGCTAAGTTTGAAGAAAGCAATGCCTTAACCCATACTCTTATCACCATACTCCTTTATGCAGAGCCAAAGGCATTTTCTTCTGCCCAGCCGGCAACTCAGCTGCACTGCCTCAACATAAACCTCCCTGTGTAAGCAGCTCTAAAAGGACACAGTAGCAGCCATGGCCATGTTTCCTCCACCATCAACCACAAACAATTTTCCACTGCTCTGCCACACAACCCAAGAAAAGAAAATCATGCAACAATGCCCAAATTGTAGCTATCAGATCCAGCTTGAAGAACATTGTGTTTAAATTAGAACTATTATGTCTTACTTGCAGAATGTATTGAACATTCCTGGTTCTGACTGGCACTTGTTACCAGGTAAACAGCTCCTTTTCAAGTGGCAGTGAACCTGCTGGTTTAATACCTTGGCACTATTCCAGCATCTACTCCTACCTACAGTGATTGTATTTCAGCTTTACAGCACAGAATCAGAAGCACTTCTTGGAAAGGGAAAATTTTAGCTGGCATCTGACAGTAATCTCCAACTCAGTTACTTTGAACAGGTAGTGACTTGAGTTACTTGGGAGAGTTTCAGACTGGCCCATGAAGGCATCTTTTTTGTGAAGTAAAGGGAATCCCTCTCTTTTTTTCCCCCATTGTGTCAGGAATGTATTTCTGTTTAAGACTACTAGCAGCCAGCTCCTGGAAAGGCATCAGGTGTACTCTAACTGCACAATGCCCAAGTCCAGCACAATGCCCAAACACTATCACAGATCTACAACAACAAATTAAGTTTTCCTGTCCAATTTGGCCTTGCCTAGTTTCTTTCTTTATTCTAACAATCAGTGGCATTCTAGTAACTAGTTCCTGTCACTTCTGCTCCATGCCACAGCCTCCTGGAGGTGGTACCACACTGCAGTGACCAGCCCAAAACCATTTGATGAACATCCACTTTGAGAACAAGTGAGGGACAAAGCTGTACATGTGCTCCTGCAGCAATAAATTTGGAGTCCTCCCCCTACACCAAGGCATTGATTTTCGAGGCAATGATTTTTTTAGACATAGCAACCTCTTGTCTTTAGGTTCTCCCCTTGCACTCACCCCTCCCAAAAGCCTGTTCAGATCCTGGTCAACCTTGACCAGACAGAAAAGCAGTAGAAACCTCCACTATTAACACCCAGCCTGAACAGAAATGGCTAACATAGAAGCACATGCTACTTACATCCTCAGAATTAATTTTGTTGTTGCCTAGAATGAAAAGCTTCTTGCAACACTCACAGTGCAAGGATCACGATGCAGTGGACACACACGCAGATGTGTTATTTTTAAATCAACCTCACTGCAGTTCTCAGCAGGATTTATCTATGCCAAAATAAGCATTAGACTTCAGTTGCATCTGGCTGTTTATGACAGCCCAGGCAGTTGGACAGATTTTGCTAGAGGCTGCAAGAGATTCCTGCTCACCCCTAGGGCGGACACTTCTTTGTCTTTAAGAAAACCCCTCTTGTAAGACCAGCCAGATTACAGAAGCCTCTACATGTCTTCTACACCCATTACATCAACTGTATCATGCTCAGAAGGCACCTTTACACCCACCACAAACAACAGCAACAGAGAGGGGCCAAACACTCACCTGTGGCCAAACACTTGCTGGCATCCCCAGATGGAGACGCCCGGATCCGATAGGGAGAGGACGGGATATCATCCCCGCCATACTTAACACCAATTGTATAGCGGCCCGTTTTGTCGGGGACATAGGTGACTGTGTAAGTGCCATCCTTGTTGTCATGAATGTTCACTCTCTTGGGTTTGCCCTCTTGGTCCTGAGGAGTGCAAACCAGAAGATTTATGCACTATGAAGTTAGTTTTGAATTCCTTTAGTAGTCTCAAACAGATATGGAACTGCAGCTTTTTGGGGTTTAAATACATTTCACTCAAAGACTAGTACCAGCAATAGATTACTGGGAGTAGAAAGGTACCAGACCACTATAAAACAATTGGTACTATCAACTACCCTTTGTTTGATACAAGAATGTTTATTAGATGCAGTACGATATTTTAATGAACCTTAAACTAATTGTAAGAAGTTTCAGGCTTCACTGTTATATCACTGCTAGAAATGAAGAATGCTTCCCAGGTCCCTGAGGCAGAGATGGGGAGCCAGACTGTGCAGCTCCATCCTGAGTAAGCATTGAGTAGCCTTGGGCAGCTGCTCCCTGAAAGGTCTGAGGGCAGGGGGAAGCATTACTGGAGTCTGCTGTCTCCTGCATGAGGCATCCAGCTGCTGGCACACTGCAAAGTCTTCACTTAAAAGCAGGTCTATGCTGCCCCTTCAACTACCATTTCTCACCAGCTGCAAAGCACAAAGCATTTTAGAAACTCTTCCAAGCCTGCTTACAGGGAACCACATGTTGACTCCATTTTGTATTTTATGACTTAACACTGCCTGGGGTACAGTGTAAGCTGCAAAGGACTTGAGATTTAGGTACAGCACAGAAGAGCTTAGTTCTTTCAGGAAGGCTTGTGAAACATTTGACATTCAACAGCTCAGAACAAGGAGCAAGCAAATGTTGCCAGAAGGATCACCTATGCATATCCACCATGCAGGGCTTGTGGAACTTGATTTTCAAAGCTACACCCAGGCTGGGAGCTCTGATAAGTATTTTGGATCTTTTAAGGCCACACATGCATGCCAGAATAATGGCAACTGCTTTGCTGCACCTGAACAGACATTGAGACAGCACAGGAGCAAGAATGCAGAAGGGCAAGTACAACCAGCCATGCCATGACCTAGGCATGCCAGAGCTGAGCTATGTGCTTTATGGTCCACTAACCAGAGACCTTTTTGTGAGGCCACAGAGTCCAGGCACCAGAAACTTCAGGAAGAGCAATAACAAAGCCAAATAAAAACATTCCTGCAGTATCTCCTTAAGCAGCTTATGACTTCTGGCAACCTTGAGGGAGATTTGTGTTTTAATTTATCATAATGTCATGCTCAGCATGGATGTTATCTCATGGCCTTGCTGAACTGCACTGCTAGAAGGCTGTCTCCATTTCAAATGCCAGTATTTTCATAATCTTACAAGAAACTGTTTCTGTCATTTTGGGCATTTGCAGAGTGTAAGGTTAAACAAGAGCCAAATAACAGCGTGGCTGATGATTTTAACACAGAAGTTTCAAAAAAGCAGTCTCAAGAGCTTCACAAAGAGGGTGCAAGATTTTCCTGTACCAGACCTTAGGGTCCGGCCAGCAGCCCAGTCTCCAGGACACTGGACATGTCAGGGTAAAGCTGTGGACACTTCTGATGGGAGAGACTCCTGCCCACCTGGAATAACACGTTTCCAGTCCTGCTTGCTTTTGTAGTTACTTACAGTGATCTGTACAGCCAGAAGTCCCTGCCCAGCATCCTTGGCATCCACAGCGAACTCCACAGGCAGGCTGGCTAGAATGCCATAGGAACTGAGACCTGGTCCGCTCGCCGTCACTTTACTGGCATCATATGTAGGAAGCACCTTCACCTTGAAGGGACTAAAAGAGAAACCCATTATTGCCCCCTCCTCCCCAGTCAATGGCTGGCAGCTGCTGCAGCACACACTGAGGTGTGGATACACCTCCACGACGGTGTCTGCTATAGGTGCAGCAGGCTCAAACCACCACTGAACCCAGAAGTCGTGCAAGGAGCTGCACTGGTTAAGTAGAAAGGACCACAGCTAGTCCTTAAATGGTGCTCATGTGCTAGGAGAGCACAACTGGATCACTAAATCTTCAGTTCACCAAAGCTTATCTCATCACCTTACCTTCGAGGAATCTCTTCATCAGCATATTTGACAGAGATCAGGTAAGGGCCCTCCTGCATAGGGGTGTACACCACTGTGTGGGTGCCATCTCCATTGTCTACCACGTTAACAGGTCCCACAACTCCTAAAAAAGCAACATAGAATTTTCTCAGTTGCACTGTCAAAACCCAGTTCCTCACCAGCCATTTGCTGCACAAAGCTCCAAGATGCACTGCTCATTTACAGTTTGCAACAAGCTAAATTTAATTTATTTTTAATGAAGGCAACAGGCATGGATCAGTGATCAGTTCCCCTTATTTTGTATTCAAAGCCATTGACTTGAGATAGATTTGTTATCCACCGCTCTCTGGGCTCTCATCTTCTTGCTGTAAACAAAAGCTGGCACGAAAATACCGGAGCAAGGTCTGCCTTTCTGTACAGTCCAGGTCAAGAGCAATTGCTAAAAGTGCATGGTAGATCTTTCAAGACAGAAAATGAGTAATAGTTATAATTGTCTGAACTGGCATTTGTAAAATTACACACTGTTATTGGGACTCACTGCACAGAATTGAGCCCTAGAGCCGGTTGGTGTGTAGCATTGACCAACCCAGTCTTTCACAATCAGGAGTTTGGAAAAGCAGGCTCGTTGCCTAGGCAGGAGCCTGCAAGCTGCCAGAGTCCTTAGAAAGCAGGATCAATTATTTCAATTTGCATTAAGCTAAATCTACAATAGATTACATGACATATCAGTTCAGATCAACACACAAAGCAGTTTACAATTACAAGTTGGCTTTAAAACACAGGAAGGATTACTAGTAAAGCAAGCACAAAAGAAACCTATATAGTTGCCATGCAAAGCCTAAAAGCAACACCGTGGGTTCCCACTCCCTCCTCCAGATGATTCTTGCTGTTGCCAATTGGATTTCCAAGAGCCAAAATTGCCAGTAGCTAGTGAGAGTTCAAACCTGTCTCAGTGTCACCCTTTGGACCACCTTTAAAGAAATCCGAAATTGCTTTCAATGGGGAGCGCCATCCCTCGGAATCCGTCTCATCCGCTAGAATTAAATAAGTGTTACCTGAGGGGCACCTGCACAAAGGGACCTGACACTCCAGTAGGGAAGCAGCTCTTGCCTCCTAGCAAGGTGAGACTTGCAGCCAACAGGACTCACTGCCAAGATACTCTGCCACTGAGACACAGCTTTCCAGCAATGCAAACATTAACGCTGTCACTCGAGGGCCTTGTTGCTCTCTGGGGACCACTGAGCAGTTCCACCATGATTCAGAGACTTCTGCAACCCAGTTACACAGGTTTCCCAAAGCACTGGCATGTTAGACTTTGGATTTACTTTTTTGTGTCTAAAACTAAGCCACAAATGTTCACTGGTGATGGTTACTCACATCACTTCTCCCAGCTCTGAAGATTAAGCTAAAGCCATCAAAGGTGCTGCCCAAAGCAGCACTACCTAGGACACAGCTCTCCTTTCACAGCATGACACAAAGGTCAGCTATCAAGGGTCAGCTATCCTGTTCACAGATGAACAGGAACAGAAAGAAATGCTCATTCAAGTGGCATCACCACTTTTGCAAGCAGGGCCATGTTACCGACCCAAACACAGAGCAGGTGCCAGAGCCAGACAGAGTACTTAGGTTCTTACCTCTGGGTCCTGTCACCACCACCTCGAGGGGTGCTACTCCTGCCTTTGTGGCATCTACAGTGAAGGACTGTGGGATTTTAGCTCGAACAGCTGTTCCCAGACCTGGTCCTGCTATCTTCACTTTGCTGGGATCCACAACATCCTTCACAGGAACCTTGAAAGGACTGCCTGGAAGTTGACACAGCAAGTGTTAAATACCAGAGTTAACAATTACAGAGAACAAACTAAAAAAGGTCTCTTTCCCCTACTTTTCCTTGGGCTTTTTTATTACTATCATTCAGCCACTGGCATGAGTGACAACCCCACAGTCTCCACACTGCTCCTTTGCTTCTGCAAAAGCCAGAAGCAACATGATGGTGCTTCTACATTTTCATTGTCTATTCAACAATTCAATTGTGAACCATCCACTCCTCACACCTCAGGAAAAAAAACAAACATGAAAGAAATCAGAAGTGCAAATGAAGCATCACGCAGGCACTTGTTTCCTTCATATTTTACCAAGTTCAGTACATCAACAAAGAGAATGGGACCAACAGGAAACATCCAGTGCAAATGAATGCACAGGTAAACATAGAAATTAATATAATTCCCATGACAGGCTGACCCTCTTACTGCAGAACAGGATCTTGAAGATATCCAAGTACCAAAGGGTTATTTTCATGACCTGAACTATTACACACCACTTGTGTCTAAAACCAGTTATTTGTCAAGGGTTAGTGTCCCTTTCCCTGTCCCACTCCTCTGTACCCACTCGAGCAAATGCCACTGCTTTTTATGCCTGAGTTCCCAGGAAAAGCACAAAGACAAAATCACATCAACATCCCACAGCATGAGGGAGATGCACTCAATGCACTGAGCCTTCAGCTTGGCTTCTTCCCTTTTCTGAAAGCCAGTGAGCAAGAGCTCTTACCAGGAATATGCTCTCCCCCATACGTGATGTTAACATCGTAATCTCCTGGAACATAAGGAATATACTCGGCGCTGCAGCTCCCATCTTTGTTATCTTTACAGCTAATTTTAGATTCTGAAGGTCCCTCAACGGTTATTCCAAGGCCACCAATTCCTGCCCCTCTGCAAGACAGAATTACACACTGTTAGAATTAACTGCTTCAAACGGCATCTTTGCACCTTTCAAATGCTCTGGCTGCATTTTCATCCTTTTTGGAAAGGCAGTAACCTGACTTTGGATGTCCAGCCTTCAGTGTGTGCTGGCATGGAAAGCTGTTCAGCACTACCTCATTCACATTTTCCTAGAATTTTTGTCCTCAACAGCTATCAACCCCTAATGTCTACTGTCTGCAAAGCAGAGTGCTCAGTAGATGATAAGGTAGCACACAGTCACCAAATGGACACAGCTTGGCCTCTTTATAAATATTTGTACTGAATTTAGCATCCTGCATTGCACACACTACTACACTCCTCCCTCCCTCAGATATTCCTTGAAGATCAAATAGGCTCAGTCACCTGGTGACGACCGAAAAGGGGTTGGGCTGATTTGTGAAAGCTTCTGTGAGTCCAGGTCCCTGTGCCTTCACACGTGATGGATGGCAGCCCTCTGTCACGTTCACTCTGAAGGGGCTGTTTGGCACAGGTACATCATCATACATCACGCTGACTGTGTGTGGACCTGTTAAGAGGAGAAAAACACGTCCTGAATTCCCTAAATACACTCATCACTTAACATCACTTTTACAAGATGCTACAAACCTAAGTGTCAGTAAGAGTTTCCTTCTGCATTTCACAAGACTTGGCTAGTATTTCATAACTAGAGTCACTATCTACACTCTCTTCTTCCAAAGCCAAGTTACCATAAAAGTCAGTTCTTCAAGTTCAAATAGAGCTGCTTACTGCAGAATTAGCTCCTCTACTGGTAAAACTCTTGTTAAGATGCCAACAAGTTACGGGCAGACCTCAGCAGTTTGCCAAATGAAAGTGGCAGAACAGCCACTTGCTCCTGGTTTTCCCCTTTCAAGTTAAAAAAACCCCAACAAACCCAAACCCAGAGGTTACCCTTTTCAAACGGCGTGTACTCTACTGAATATGTTCCATCAGCGTTGTCTTGGATGAGACAGTCTGTGGGGGAGCCAGATGGGCTCATGATCTGCGTCCTGATGTGGTCACCACCGGCCTTCGTTAGAGGTCGAGCATCCACAGTGAACTCAGTTGTAGCTTCTCGGAAGACATCTGCAGGAAATGTTTTCAAGAGTCACTTTATGAACTGCATATATTTCCAACGACCAAACATTTGGTGAAGCAGCATGATAAACAACTTGTTTGGGAACATAATGAGACTCCCGAGTCCTTCCCAGGGTCACCATGGAAACATGCAAGGCTTTCAAGGCCCAGAACACTCATAAACAACTGCAAGTCCTACAAACTCTGATAACAACAGTTACTCTCACCTTTTCCTTCCACTCCTGGCCCAAAGACTTTAACTCTGCTTGTGTCCACAGCTGGCTCCACTTTGACCCGGGCTGGGAATTTAGGCACTTGCTCTCCTCCGTATCTCATCTTGATTGTGTACATGCCGGCCGAGAGCGGCACGTACGTAACAACGTAGGTCCCGTCCTTGTTATCATCAACCTGGACCTCGGCTTTGGAACCAGTATCCGACACCATGTCCACCCGCAGGTCCCCGGGACCTGCTTCCGTGCAGTCGACATTCAGCAGCCCCGGCTCACCCACTTTACCACGCTCCAGACCCGGGCCTGTGGCAATGACTTTAGAGACATCAAACGGCATTTCTATGTCTGCCTTAAAGGGGGAGCCAGGAATGTGAACTTCTTCAAAGAGGATGTTTACAAAGTACTCTCCAGGCTTCATAGGCAGGTAGGAGACAGAGCAGGTTCCATCACCGTTGTCTGAGCATTCAATTTTAGCTTCACACGGGCCTTCTACTGTCAAACCCAAACCTCCAGTTCCTGCCCCTTTGGTATCTATTGTGAATTGGGCTGGTTTTCCAACAAGGCCCCCTCGAAGACCTGGACCATGAGCTTTTACCTAGAACAGAATATGCAGTTGAGCTAAACTGCCTTTTCCATATTATTGCCAGAAAACTGCCTAGTTAGAGTTATTTGTATGTGGGACTCGATTAACAAACTCTTAAAAATATACAGAAAGCAACATTTCCTTTGCTACTCATCCCAGTTTTAGTGTAAAGTTGGTATCTCTTCTCCAAAAAGGTTTCTAGGCAAGGATATTTATACTCTCACCATAGCTGTTTTTATATAGCTGTGGGATATAAAAGGTGGAAATGTTAAAATATTTGATGGCTATATACATCTTTTTCTTGAAATGTATTTCCTTAGAAAAAAGCATCTTAATACACTAAAGATGCTCATCAGGCCAACTTCTATCAAATTAGGAGCAATACTTTTCTTTGTCACACTATGCAGGATACTTGCAGTATTCTTGGTTAGTTCAATGTTCTTATTCAAATACAGTCTTACAGAAATTACTTTAATGAGTCATGGAGGTTGCAAAAGGACTGACTGAGCACTCTGAGTAAGGATGTTCCTGGGTCTGGTTTGGCCAAAACCAAGCCAAGTCTCACACAACAGCCCACAATTAAGTTTTCATCTATCAGTTGCTGTCATAGCCCTAAACCATTCACTTACCTTGGAGGGGTCTGGAGGTAGTGTGGCCTCCACAGTATAGGGGCTCCCTGGGATCGGGTTGCCATCATAACTCACATCCACCACATACAGTCCTTCTTCCCGTGGGATGTATTTTGCAGTGCTGCACTCCTTACCCAGAACCGGTTCCACCAGACACGGCACAGCTTTTCTCATAGGACTGGAAATAGTAACATCCAGTTTGCCTTGCCCACCAGCTCCTTTGGTATCAATTACAAACTCCTGATCCTTCCCTACTTCCACTCCTGAAAAAGACAAACCCCATATTACATTACTTAATTAACATCAGACAGTGGTCCAAGAACTCTCCCATGCACATACCACTGAGGGAACAGGCACTGGCAGAGCCCTGCTCAGTGTGTATCCCTCTGCAGTCATAAAACCCTCCCAAACCAAACAAAAAAATAAACAAATGCTTGGTTAATTGGAGCTACAAAGTTAAAGAGTGTAACAAGCGTGTAAGACATGGTCTGACAGTATCAAAGGCTCATTTCAAGAAAGCAACAGTTTCACAGCCTGAAGTTCTTCCACTTTTGGAAAACAAAAGCCTGTATAAACTGTGCACCGTAGCAGTTTCATACATTTGAACAAACAGCCATCTAGCCCTAAGGAAAACAGATTTCTTTAGTGGGTGCCCAACCGGGTGACAAGTCCAGCTCTGTTCACCACAAAGGATCAAACCACAACACATGTCCACATTGCTGTGTAATCTTTGAGGAAAAAGAAAAAAATAAAAAGTCTCAAATGAAATTCAGTCCTCAAGAGAACCAGCTTAGTCAGAGTGGCCAAGCTACAAAGTTGGAGGTGGTTGATTCCCAACTGTAGCAAGTTTAAAAGACTGTTTTGCCCACTCCTGTTCCAGCAGGACATGTTGGCAATCATCCAGAGTGAGGAGACACTTCAGAGGCAGGCTACAGGGCTTCCAGCCCACAGGTACTTACTGTTTTCGAGTCCATTGACTTTAACTTTGCTCAGGTCTAGCGGAGCAGCAACGCCCACAGTGAAAGGGCTTTTAGGGATAGGATCACCACCGTAAGTTACCGAAACCTTCATTGGACCCTAGTTGGAGAATTTATAAGTTAGCTCAGTTCCTCACTTTCTACAGACACACTAACACCCAAGCAGTACATAACCGCTTCACCTAATCCTTTTTTAGCCAGCCACAGCTAAACTTATTTGTTTATGGACACTAAAGCTCTATCCCACTGTAGCCCTTCAAAGTATTAAATGGTTTTTATCTAACACAGGAAGAGAGAGAGAGACAGATCTTTCCAACATTTAATTAGATTATATTCAAGCAGCCTGGCAAAGGCTCCAGCTCAGGCTGGCTCCCACCCTCTCAGTGCTCAGACCCAACAGCTGAATGAATGTCCCAGTGCTCCAGACCAGGCATCCCCTTCCACTGCATGGAGAGGCCTGGCCAAAGCCAAGACTGCAAAGAGGCCGTATTATTACAGCATCTGAAATACCAGGGGTTTAAGCTCTACAAGTCAGAAAGATTAATGCTCTTGTGTATTTTGGCTGGAACACTGCACAGCCATGGCAAGCTCCAGCCCACGATGTGTGCTCCTTTTATTCTCTCCTACCGCAGTCCATATTTTAGCTATATTCACTGTTTGCTTACTTTTCATTCTTGGCTGGTTCGGCTCCCAAGTGAAATAATTATGGATGTTTCATGCAAGCTAGTGAATAGCTTCCATGATTATTCTTGGTTGTTTTTAGAAAACACGCACCCGGGTAGCTGTAGCAACACCGCAAGATAGATAAGGCCGAATAAACACCATTAAACCAAGGCTCCTCTGCAGTGACACAGCCCCTCAGGAATTTACCAACCTAGTCCATCCTTCCCCTATTCTGAAGACTCCAGAGTCTCATTCAGAAGTTACTGCTTAGGAACCTGAGAAAGACAGGGTCAGGAATGACCTATGTGCTCACAGCCTGGAGAGACAACAAGGCCACTCTAATTACTGAGCAGTCTATTTTCATCTCCTTTGTTTAACCATTGCTTTCCTGCCACTGCAATCTGTGGGCATCTCCTGTAAGTCCACAGCTCCTCCATGACCCAAGGCACTTCTCCAGATAGATGACCAAGTGGAAACCTGGTTTGGGCATCCTGGCTTGTTTCAACACTGCTTTTCAGGTGAAACACAGCAATCTGGTACTACTCACACATGCATGAAGTATAGATGACTGTTCCCTTCTGCATACCAACCCTGACTGAACAGGCCAAAGCCTCCCCAAACAGGCACGCCAGCCACCTCCTGAGCTCATGCAACTGCTTTATCCAAAAACAAACGCTAGCCCTATGGTGCTTCCAAGAATGCTAATCAAGCATTATCAGCTAAATAATACTGCCGTCCTCCTTATCAGTCCCCTTTTACACAGTTCCAAGGAAGCTGGTGCAGATGACCAAGTAGTTCATTTGGCTGTTCAGCAGAACTGGAGCAGCAGAACACTTTGATCTCAGCACCACAGCACCCACGTCTTCAGAACCACATGAGATTCATGCATTCTGGAGTTTAGTGGCCCTTTACAAACACACAAGCACAGCATGAGGAAAAATACTTCTAGTTATTAGTAGCTGCCACCTTCAGCTCTTTAATGATGTTGCTAAGAAAGCATCGGTCTCTGAACCAAACGAGCCAGACTCAATTTTTTCCAACCTAAGGGCAAGCCTCAAAAGCAGACAAATACTTTGGATGCATTTAATCTGCAGCCCAGCTTCCCTCCTCAGCAACAACTTGTTCACTTTCCTACTGGGAACTGGTGCAGCATGACCCAAACTCTCTTCTTTTTATCCCTGCTCTGGTTTTCCCTTCGGCTCCTTTGACACCAGCAGCTTGCTGAGAGATAGCACTCCATGACCTCGACTCTGCAGGACCACAGCAGCCGGGGTAGCAGCCAGCTCTGTTTCAGAGTCTGGAAAAGTTTGTCATCTTTCCTCTTCAACCGATAAGGTATGGAATGATGATGTGACCTGTGTGCTACTACTTCAGTCTCTCTCTCTTCCCCAGAAAAGAAAACAGTGGCAATCTATCAATAGCTACTGCTTTCCAATCCAAATTGTACTGCAGGCTTTAGGGTTCCTGGGGAACAGGACACCCGGGAAAGCCTTTCATGCTTGTTCCTCTGTGCACAGGTACCATGTAGGGAGGTCACCACACTACAGCAACATGAGCTGTTCACTCTGTACTGCTACATGAGTCAGACCTACCTGCTGTATGGGAGTGTACCTAACAGTGTGGGAATAGTCATAGTTGTCAATGACATCCAGATCCACCACCGCCTCTCCCGGCACTGGGCTGCTGAACTGCACATCCAGTGGCGCTTTTCCAGCTCCCTTGGTGAACACAGTGAAGTGTGTTGGCTTGCCATTTTCCACACCTGAAGAAAAATGTTAATTCTAATTTATGCAGAGCTTGCACACAGAAACTCTTCTCTAGAAGCCCAGTACAAATAAAGCCCAGTCAAGCCAAGTGCCAAGGGAAAGGTTTCATTTCCAATTGCCTGGCACCCCACTCTGCTGTATCAAGGACTGCATTGCTGCATCCCAGCAATGCTCAGCCAAGCAATGGCTACCCTGCAACAGCCCCTCACAGTCCAGTGCTGATCACACAGTATCAACCCAGCTCTCACCAGTTTTGTTCAGCCCAGGTCCTTCAGCTTTCACTTTGCTGGCATCATGCGAGGGGTCCACTTTAACTCTGAATGGGCTGGCAGGAATTTCCTGCAACAGAGACAAAGCTCTAAACATAAATAGGTCACTTGCTGGTATCTCAAAATTAGAGAGATAATAGTTTTCAGATAATTTTGCTCCAATTCCAGTACCATTTTGAGTAGAATTTTGCTTCACTCAAACACTCTGCTTACTGAGTGGTATCATTCAAAGTCTAGGGCAAAGCTGAAAGAAACAGCTGGACAGTTTGCAGGGGCCAGACAAAGTGCATATGAGCTCACATGGAAGGGCCAGCTGTGAACTGCCATAGCCAGCTGTGTACTGGCACGTGCTTGGTGATCAAAGAGTAGATAAACAGACTCTAGAAACATCAGGCTGCAAAATGAAGATTACAAACCTCTCCTGCAAAGAGCACTTTAATGGTGTAGCGCCCTGCTGCAGGCGGGGCATATTTCACTGTGAACGTATCATTAGCATTGTGGATGATGTCGAAATCTATGTCCTCTTCCTCATCACTGACCACACGAGCATCACACTTAATTCCAACACTGACATCACCTAGGAAAAGCAAATGGAAGTGTTACTACTGGACAGCACAGGCATTGCCAGCCAAACAGCCAGATCACTCCCATTCCCAGGAGTTGTTCAAGTCACTATGTTAACTGATGCAACAGGTCAGATCACAAGTCACTGCAAGTTCTGCTTCTCAAGGTTTTTCCACTAAACAAGGAAAACCATATGGAACACTATATAATCCCCTCCCTTCTGTGTGTGGTACCTGTAGTTCTAATATCACAGCAACAGCCCAGCCTGCCTTTACCTTCTCCTGCATCCGTGCAGTCCACAGTGAAATGGGTTGGCTCATTTGCTTTCAGGCCAGTTCTCTCCACACCAGGTCCAAACACTTTCACTTTCTGAGGATGACTCCCTTGACCTATAAGGACCTACACAGATTCACACGGGTCAGAATCACACATTTGTGTCATGCTCGAGATCACAGTCAAGTCAGAGCATTGCTTGGACAGAGGCTACAAGGAAAACAGGACCAAGTGAATTGCCTGGAATCCCCCAGGCTGCAGCTGGGCTGATAAGAGACCTCCACCATATAAGCTTGTAAAAACAGAAAGACTCTTGTACTAACAAGTAGTTGTGAGCACAAATGTCTTACTTGGCTATACTAAGTACTATCCATCTCTGTACTTACCCTAAATGGGCTGTTGGGCACATTGGCTCCTCCCCAGACAACAGAAATTGTATGTTTGATTGGTTTAACTGGCACATATGAACAGGCAAACACACCATCAGCCTTGCTCTTTATCTGGATATCAATAGGGTTTCCTTCTCCATCCTATAATGCAGTAATATAAGCAGAAGGTTCAGGTACTTCAAAAATGTTTGCATAGTTTGAACAGTGCAAGACTGTTTCAAAATATGTCAGGGTTTTTTCCCCACAACAGCAACTCTGAAGTTCTCAGAAACACTGAAGAAACATGCAATTTATATTCCTGTAAGTCTTCCTCATCTAACACTCGCTCATTCATTACACCATCCTACAACACATAGAAAATTCACAGGCTCAGACACTTCAGTGCTTTCAAATGACAACTCCAGGAAATTACACCTTGCTTTGCTGAGGAGACTCTAAGTAAGGAAGCAAAGCCATGTTTTTCAGACACCACAGAGAAGTCACCTTGTCTTGAGTTAGGTTGTTGTCTGACTGCATTACACAGATCAAAGCACGGAACTCTGAGTGAATTACACATGCCCAGAATTAAGTGGTGTGTAAGCGAGCAGAAATACTTAAGGCATTTTTCTCAACAGTATTAAAGCCCTTTTGTTGAAGTTTCACGCAGCTGCCTTTGGCTTTTTACCTGTGCATACATCTTCAGAGGTGCTTTCCCAGCGTCCTTGGTTTCAACTGTGAACTCAGCAGGATTGTTCACTATACAGCCAGTCCTCTCCAGGCCTGGGCCATAGGCCTTCACCTAAAAAAGCACCTCAAGACTATTAGTTTGCAGTTCAGAAAGAGAAGCAAAGCTAAGTGATACATTTATAAAAGACCTGCCCCCTCCACAAAACCCATGAAGCACAGGATAGTACTTCGGTAAGTTTCCATTACATTAAATCAAAACCACAACAGTGTTATTAGAAAAAGCTGGGCAATATCTGGCTGGAGCTTGACAAATGCAGAGATTTAAGCAGAGGCAGCTTAGCAGTCCAGTCTGCTACTAGAATCCTGCAGAAACATCTCTACTGTAGTTACATCAAAACCATGCTATGCCACAGGTGGCCTCTGATACACCACCTTATCCGAGTTGAAGTCTCCTGAAGCTGGTCGGATGAAGGCCATGTAAGGGCTGTCTTTTATGTCCTCATCATCACACATGATGTGCACAGCATATTCACCAGGCTCTTTGGGCCAATACTTCACATCACATGAGCCATCGTTCTTGTCATCACACTCAATTTTAGCCTGAGAAGGGCCTTCTATTGCAAAGCCTGAAAAAGGAACAAGTAGGTTCCTCAGGTTGGGTTTGTGGTGGCTGCAAATTTAACATCACTTACACAAATACCTTTTTGTCAGCTATAAACACGCCTGATCTCTCCATCACCCTTCCTCAGCAATACGGGAGATAATCCATCATCCATCATTCCCTTTTGGATTTCATCCCACAAAACCACAGATTAACATCCCCCTTTAATACACACTCCTGTCTCTAGAACTTCCCTTGATACTCTAATAGATGTTTGTGTTTAGACCACAGCATCTTAGAGACATGGTTTTTTTAGTGTTGAGAAAGCTATTGTTTCTCATGAGTTCTTTGCTAGCGTTGCAATATGTAACTATTTCAAACAAACTAAGTAAAGTAACAAACCAAGAGAGCCAACTTCTGTGCCAATGGACTCGACCACAAAGTCAGCCGATTTGCCCACAATCCCCTCATGCAGCCCTGGGCCCCAGGCTCGCACTTTCTGAGGACCGGCTTCATGACCCACTTGAACTTCAAAGGGGCTACAAGATAAAAACAAAGCATGGTATTAGAAATGAGGACAAATATAGCATCTATGTTTTTCCCCCGGCATTTTAATGAACCTTTACATTGGATTTTCCAAATTAATAGATGCTACCATGCGGTGGCACGGTGCCCAGCGGAGTGTCTTTCTAGCAGAGAGGTCATCCAACCCATCATGTGCTTACATCTTGCACCACAAATTCTGAGTGTCAAATACTTGGCTTGCTCTGCTTGCTGTAGCCTGGACACTAAAATAACAAATCCTTTCAAAAACTCATAGTAAAGTCCAAGCTGCACGATCCACCAAGTTTTATTGGTTTTGTATTCATGATTTTGGGTTTAAAAAGACTACTATAAATCACCCTTCAGAGCTTTCTAAATATAAGCAGCTCTGGCCCCAAAACAGGCTGTAGATAGACTGTTACAACAGGCATTTGCCACTAACTTATCCCTCCAGTTTCTTCAAAAGGTGAGTGTTGCTTTAAATGCTCACCAACTACATAACCCACTGAAGAGTACAAAAATGCTCAAAAAGTTACTTCTAACTCACCTTTTTGGGATGTTGTGCCCACCCCATGTAATCGTGACAACATACTTCCCTGGGGTAGCTGGATAATATTCAAATGCATATACACCATCCATAAAGCCTTTTTGTTTCACCAGCTCCTCCAAGCCCTCTGTTGAAAGATCAGTTCAGGGTTAAACTTAACAGCTTCCATCCTGCTTTCAATTACTCAGACAAGTTCACGTTTTCTAGTATTTATTTTAGCTTGCAAGAATAAATTTCTTCCACCAGAAAAAAAAAGGTCAGGTTATAAGGGAAGTTAGCTCTAGCTGCCCTCTAGGACAAAGACAGCAAACACTTCCAGAAGAAATACAGCAGAAAGTATTTTAAGTTACCAGACTTAATAGGTTCCCTTGTGTTTTATTTTCTTAGTCTGCAGTATGATGCATGTCATATGTTAAAACAAAAAAGCTTAACATTTGTCAGACTTTGTAACCACAAGTATGCACGGAATGCCTACTTTTCATTTTCTTCAAGATGAAGAATTTAGGGAGAAAAGCTTAATACACTAAAATTTACATCGATACGTCTGTTGCCTGTTTCCCCCCAACCGCACGAAGCCACACAGTCAGGGCTCTGTGCGTGTGGAGGAGGTGAAGGCAATACAATGCACCTTTTAATGCCGTCCCAGCCGGGGGGAGGTGACTGGCTCTCGAGTACCACACAGGCACCGCAGCTCCCTGAGAGCAGCAGCACAGCCACTGCTGCTGGCAGCCTCACGGGCCAGCAGCCACTGTGCTCCCATCGTCCCAGCCTGACGGGCACAGGGACATCCAGAGCTCAGGCCACACTGAAGGACATGGTGGGGATGGATCCTGGCAGATGGTCTCTATGTCAGCTTACAGGTTCGCTTTCCTCCTTGGCTCGTGTGCCCAAGCAGCCAATGCCACCAAGAGTGCTGCTCTGAGCCATTCCCAGCTTTATGAGAGCAGGATCTTCACCCTGCCAGAGACTCTGGAGCTTGACTTGCTCGCATAAATCAGATGAAGATGCAGTGAGTACCCATAAAGCTTGGAGGCCATGGCAGGCAGATGCATGGTCTTCTCAGTTTTGCTAACTGATGCATGAAAATGGAAAGAACTAAAACCAGATGTTCTCTTACCCAGCCCTGCAGGTCAAAACCTTCACACTAGACACAAAGTACCAGAAAACCCTTCTGAAATTTGGCTTTTTATGATACAGATCCCATCAGTTCCATCAGGACACCATCTCCTTGCTGCTCTTCCTTTTCCCAAGTTTTGATTCCTGCCTTCTCCAGAACACATCCACAGCACAGATTCACCCCAACACTCACTTGGTCCCTTTATAGTCACTCCGAGGTCTCCGCTCCCCGCCGCTCTCGTATCAACCTTGAAGTCGGCCGTCTCCCTCATGCGGACGCCCTTGGGCTGCAGACCTCGGCCAGTGGCACGGCACGCGTTGGGATTGCAGGCTGCAAGGCAATCCCAGCTGTTAATACTGTCTTTGATTCTCAACATACAGGTAGCCTAGCCAGCCTGGAACAACCTTTAGTTTAATGTTGACTCAGGGCGACCACAGCTTAGCTTTCAGCACAAGCTTTACGGTTATAGCATTAAGGCAGACAGACAGGAGTCTGCCCAGTCCCTGTCTATGCCTTATGGCATTTGGACAGTAGTGGTCAGTGCAGCCAGGCAACACTGACCCCCTGCAAGGGCTGTTTTTTAGAATTACAGCAAACACTGAAGCCCTGCTACTTTCCAGTTCTTTGGCAGTTATCAATACAAGACTTATACACAGCTATCACATACAGATAATTCACCACAGACACAACCTTCCTGACACCTTCTGTGTTGAGGCACACTGCAGCGCGGGGGGAAGGTTCCCTCTGTAGATAAGCCCCATTGAACAGTATTATTGTGCTGGTCTTTCAGAAGCACATGACTGGGATAACTGTTAGTAGCAAGGCTGAGTTTTGCATGTGCTTCATTAAGAGATGTTGCATCAAAACCTCCCTGCTTGTTGCCGCTCACACTTTCAAAGAAGCAAAGCCACCAAGCCCTCTGCAGACCGCAGCAGCCATGGGTAGGGGCAGGAGGTTACACATGGCTTAGGCTTATGCTTGGCTCCTTTACTCCAAGTGCTTCTCCAGGCCTGCAGAGTGGCTACAGAAGTAAGTACCATGCCCTTATGAACAGTTTTTGTCACACAATCCCAGCTGTCATGAGGTCTTCAACACCAGAAACCTGAAGGGTTTGAAGAGACTTACAGATAACCACAGCTTCCCAGCACTGTAAAACAAACATGCATTTTCCCAAAACACACCGTGCTTACAGCAGGAGCACAAGTCTGCCAAGCAGCTCCTTCGGTTTTCTCTCACTACAACAGCTCACCCCTGCAGCAGCCAACACTGCTGTGAGTCCTACACCGGACAGTGTGAGCGAGGATCGTGTGCCATCTGCTAGCTCTGAAAGCTCAGTGGGAACACACAGGAGCGTGGCCGATGTGGAGTGGGAACAGCTTGCAAAGAGCTTACACAGCTGCGTCAGGCAGCTTGTGGTTAAGCCAGTTTCACTGACTGGGTCACACACCGCTTTGATTTGCTTGCAGCTTTCCTCCCCAACCCCAACAAAACCAAAAGCCCTTTTGGCTGGGACAAGCTGCAGGCTAGAAGCTTACAAAAAGCAAACGTGACAGAGCATCCTGCACACCTCTTACCAACTATGAAGCCATTAGCAGTGAAGTCCAAAATTCCACAAATGGAGGGTAGCTCAGGAGAGATGAGCAGAGATCTAAAAGCATAGGAGCACGTAAGGATGGAACAGAAAGCAAGTTAGGTGTCAGTTAAGGAGGAAAACAGTAAATATAGTAATTTGAGGAATGAAGGTGGAAAACAGCAAGACGCTGCATAGCTGCATAAATCACTCAAAAAAATACGAAGGGCAGCTTAACATTTGGAAGTCTAAGCAGAAAGGACACTAGCAACGAAAGCAATATTACTGTTAGAGAGCATTGGTTTATCACGTGAATACCCAGTGACCCACTGAATCAGGAACAAGATGTTGAAAGGTACAGAGAACACAAGGCAAGATTCAAGCATATCCTGTGATCACATCCAAGGAGAAAAGTGGCCATCTACATTTAAATGCATTTTTAAAACACATACCCTCTCCAACAAGAACAGTGCAAGGAGTTTTGGGAATTGCCTCCCCGGCAAAAGTCACTTTGACAATGTGAGGACCAGCTTGAACAGGTTTGTAGGTGCAACGGTAGACTTGATTGCCTTTGTCCTCTACTACAACTTCAGCAAGGCTTCTCCCTTGAGGATCCTCCACTTCCACGTTCACGTCGCCCACACCAGCACCTGCAGAGGAAACAAGTCCACCTAAGCCTCGGCTTCCCCACAGCAACAGGCACTGTGTTTTGGACCACTGACAGCTGTCTGGACTCAGCCAGCCACGCTCTGCAGCCATTCCTAGGCACAGCCTCTATGTTCAGCTTTTGCCAACCGGAACCAAATGCTCCAGAGGGGAGGGGCAAGACAGGATGGTAGCATCTCCACAAAGCCAGACTGACAAGTGCTCTGCTGCTCCAGACACAGGGTTTCACAGCAGAATTATGGTACTGAATATACGTACTGCCTGGTTATCCTATGGCTACCACACTGTAACATCTCTATCACAGATCAGCTCACAGCTTTATCAGTCAGTTAATCTAAACCACTTCAAAGCTTGAGAGATTGAAGAGACTGGACAATGTGCGTGCTGGTCTGGACAAGGATCCTTCTCTGCCGGATGTATTCACTTTTGTTCAGACACCTGCTCTTCTCAACTCATCATAAAACAGTTTTCTATACATTTTCAGAGGCCAGACAAGTCTTTACATGATTCAGACCACTCCCTCTCCCAATTAGAGGCTGAACATAATACTTCCCCTCACTATAACACATTTAATTTTATTCCTAAGCTCCCTGAGGCAGAAGGCAATGTAAAATATGCTACTCAGCATATTTCGGTGTTTAAACGCTACAAGTAACTGCCCTAAGTAGTTTCACATTGTTCTAAATGAATTAGCATTTGTAGCATCTTATTGACTCATTCCTCTAGGCTATGGCATTAGCCTAATAGCAGACAGCAAGTAATGTGATGGAGATGCCCTAATGAAGACAGTAGCCCTCTAATAATTACAACAGAGGTTGACACCAGTTAGTCATTGAAGCATGAACTCGAAGTAGCACTGCAGCAGGTTCTTTCTGTACAGCTAAATACAGAACACAATGTGCTCTGCACACAAGTTTGCTCACAGTTTATCCTTCACATTTATGTCCAACCTGTCACATTCCTGTTTAAAATGAGTTGAGGGAAGAAACCAGCCAGGAACTTGCTTGCTGCCATCTAGCAAATTCATGGCAAATTTCTGGGTAAGGCTTAGCCCCCTCCTGCCCCAGCTCAGCTCCACACATCAAACATTTCATACACAGCTGAAGCCTTCGGAGCTGCCTGGAGGTTATTTCACCTCTAAACTAGATGAGGCTACAAATCCTCGTCCACTTTGCATTTTTTTTTATTTCTCCAAGGCCTTAGGTTCTGACATTTGAGGAAACTGAAGGATTTCCATCCTCCTTCATCCTGCTTACCTGCTGTGTAGAGGTCAAAGTAGGTAGGCTTGTTAGCAATGTTCCCTGTCGCCTCCAGTCCCGGTCCCTTTGCTGTCACTTTGCTTGCATCTCCCTGGGCTTTGTCAACATTCACTTCAAATGGACTCTTCGAGATGTGCTGCCCAGCAAACAGGACTAAAACCTACAGATAGAGAGTATCAGCTCAGACCCACTGGGCAGAGGCACCATGAAACCAAGTGCAGGGTCAAATGCCTGCATTCCTGGCACAAAGAGCCTTTGCTTCAGAGGTGAGAGACCATCTATCCCACAGCCTTCATCCTGTCCACACAGTGTGCCTGCTGGCCACCTCTTAAAGTGCTACTCACAGGGTCAGCCACACCTGTGGGGATACTTGAATCGGGATGTGCCAATAAGTAGATTTCCACCCAGCAATAAAGTGGAAACAGAAGTTCCATTTACTTTTTCAGGCTGGCTGTGGGGACCAGCCACTCTGGCAACTGTCAAAGCAACAGAATCACCCATCATAAACCTGCTTCTATGAGCATCTGGGGACAGGGCTGGGTGGGGAACCTTCTCTGCAAAACTCCTAGTGTACAGTACCATCAGCAAAGAAACAACCCGGTATTTTCATCTGCATCTCTGTGACGACACACAGAACTGGCTGCATGAGTTGCACGAAGTGACCACATGTAAGAGGAGAGTCAGGGTCACACATGCACTCTCTCCGAAAACACACTTCTTTCCCCTTTGAGAAGGGAGCAGCCCAAAAGCCCAGATGGAGAATTAAGGCCACACCAGTTTTCCTTTTCTTCAGGATGCCCAGAGTGGCTATTTGCTGTCAGTGAACAGGCAGTCCTCAGGGGCTCACATCAACAACCAGCAGAGCAGCGTCTTTAGCAAGAGAACAGCAGTTAATGACACAACCCACCTTGTGAGGTCCAGTAACCCTTGGAACATACTGGACTGAATAGGTCTTGTTTTTGTCACTGGAGGGTGTTATCTTCGCCTAGGAGAGAACACACATCCATCATTGAGCTGTGCCTACGCACACCAGTTGAACACTTTTCTGAGCAGCACTTGATACTGCAAACTATTTCCCGAGTCAGCAATGTTCGAGACTTGTTGCTGTGGGAGCAGGGATCCTTGCTACCTCCTCTTCTCACATGGAAAAACACCCCATTGGTTTTGTCTTTACATGAGGGGAAGAAGCCACCTTCTCCCCACCCCAACCCTTTCCCTCGCTGTTAATTGCTCTACTGAGGCAGGCCAAAACTGAGGAGACATTAAGTCCAATGTACAGCTGTATTTTTCTGGAATGTTGTAACATGATCAAGTGAAGCATTTGGATGAGTATTTCTATAAACATTAAAACCAGCATTTTAACTCAAAATGATTCATGGCACCTAAATAGCTGCTTTAGCCATTCTTGCAGAATGAGTAAGGGCAGACAGTGATTTAGTGATGTGTGTTATCTAAAAGCAGGTCAGAGTGTACTTGGCCAGTCAAGCTAAAGCGCTACAACTACTGGACACTGGAGTTGTGTTGCTTAGTTGCAGATAGTGACTTTTTTTCCAAGTTCATCCAGTAAGGCAATTAGGAAAGGCTTGAGGCTTCTTGCACTTCTGGTATATTGTATTTCGTAACTTCTTTTCAGATGACTTATCTTTTAAGACCTCACTTGTGAAAGATGAAGGCTACTGCAAAAACTTGAGCATGCACGCCAACTTTACTTTTCCATACAAAACATTTAACATACATACCTCTTCTCTGTTTCCTTCAGGATCCTCTATGAAAACCATCAGGTCACCCTGCCCAGCACTGATGGTGTCCACTGTGAAGATGGCAGGCTGCTTCACCATGTTCCCATGGGGCTCAATCCCTGGGAGAAAGACACAGTACAGCACATTAGCTGTTGCCACAAAACTCGAAAGATGGTTTGGAGGCTACCGAAAAGCTCTCCCATGCTAGCTCCCAGCACCAGCTTCCACTGCCCAGAGCATCATGCTCACAATAAGGTCTACTCTTACCAGTTGAATCACTGGCACTCAGGTCATCTTAGGATCTCTGACAGAGTCACGAACCCGTCTGGTGTCTGGATTCAGGTGAAAGCAGGTTACCCTGACACACACAGAGGGTCACCCCACTGCTGGCAAGTGCCCGTCTGACGCCAACAGCAAGTGGGATACGTGCATTAGCTGCTCTTTAGGAGGTGCTCTGCTTCACACAGCTAAATGCTGAAATGTGCTGCACCACAGGAAAGGAGACTAGGGAGGCAGGAAAGAAGACTAGGGAGGCAGGAAAGAAATTCTGGGAAACCTTTCGGTAAAGGCATTACCCTAGAACCAAGGCTTCTTAAACAAAACAATTTTTACCTATACTCTCCCATCTTACTCCATTTTCCAATAGTAAACACTGCTCAGATGTACTGTTCTTTGAAAGCTGCTCAGACTACTTTGCCAGAGTGAACACTGCAAATGGCATGCAGGAACTTCTTTAAACCACGAAAATCCTGCTGTTCAGTGAGGCTTCCACTTAACTTTTAATCAGTTTCCTTATCCCTCAGTACAGGGCCTGCTACAGCATGCATTTACCAGCAGGGTTTCATCATCTCCCATAGTCCCAGGTCATGACATCTGTCATGGCGGTGTCAGACTGAGTGGGTGGAAGAACTTCCCAAAATTACTGATTCCAGACTAGCCCAAACACATATACCCTTCCGTCCAAGGGAATTGCTCCTTGGCTTATTCATAAAACCGTGGGCACTACTGCTCCATAGCACAATTAGTGGAAAGTGCAAGGTCTGATAGATTATAAAGGAAGTGGTTGTGAACAACAAAATTCCTGAACTTGTTTATCTTCAGAAAACAATAACTTGAGAGCAATGCAAGGAAGATCATGTTTTTACTAGGAAATCTGAGCATTCTGATAAGGTGTTAACAATTGACATATTCAATCTCTCAAACTAAGCCCTAGATTATCATCTAGCCTAAACAGCTACCACTTTGCTCTTCAGTCTTATGAAGTCCTGCAGATTAAACAGCTATAAATTCGCTCTGTGTATCTTCAGTCCACCCCCCAAGCACTAGGGTACGGTATTCAAGTTACGTATCCCTCCTTCTGCGAGCACCAGGAGGATTGCTTATCCTCTGAACAAAGCTTCAGCCAGGACAGCATTAGTCACAACACTTTCTTGGCCAACATTTCACCTTCTAGATTTTACCCTTTTACCAGAGGACTGCTTTGGCTGGTTAAATGAGAGCTCATAGTGCACCACTGATGACCTGCATGACTCTGTTCCTCCCCTCTGCAGGCTCATTTCACATCAGGTCTATGCACAGCTGCCCTCGGTGCAAACCAAACCACTGCAGCATCCAGGGGGCTGTGCTACAGCTAAGGCTCATACTGGGAGGTTACGAGCAACTTACATGCAAAAATGGTAATAAAAAAAGCTAAGACTGACCCACTTCATACTTGACAGTCACCTTTTTCTGGAAGCATGAAAACCTTTTCCTCATCTGCCCAAAGACCCTGTCCAACTTGGTAGTGAGCCCCTTGCTTCCCGAGTCACCTTTCAGTGCTGACATATGGCAGCAGTCAGAATGGCCAATTACATTTCGTGACTCTGTTTTGGCAATTAACTTCAGAAAAACATCAATCTTTCAAGAAGAGCCACTCACCCTTCCTAATTTCCATTACAATGGCTCCAGAGCATCGCACGCATGAGTACAATAGGGTAATTCCAGTTTTTGAAAGAATAAGAACATGACTAAAGCCAGACTTGACAGACTGAGGCAGGTTGATCAGCCATTTACACATTTGGGGCCTGAAAAATGTTTCTAGGTAATGTGATTTGCTGTGGAAGGCACCAAAAAATGACATAAACCCCAAGTAGGATAAGTGCTAGGATAAGAGAGACACAGAAGTGATGAGGTTTTTCTCTTTAAAGGAGTGCTTTATCATGACAAGTATTCACTGCTAGATCGACAGGTAGCAGCAATACTGCTAGCTTGAATTTCACACCAAGGTTGTTTTAGCCCCATATCATGCTACTTCTTCCAGCTGTGGATGGGAGGCTGGCAGCTTGCAGAACAGGTTCAGAGACTTTGGGGAATTTACATGTTAGAACTAGGAGTGTCTTTTGGACTATATCCATATATTTCTGAAACCAGGCACCACACCAAGAGTATACAAGTGAAACTTTGAAGTCAGTTACAGTAGGTCTGGAGTTCAACATAAGCAGAAAACCCCACCCAGCTTTCTGAAGAGTTACATGCTCCATACAGCTTCAGCTCACCAAGTCCTTACCTCTGCCATAAGCCCTTGCTTTCTTTGGATTCAGTTTGGGTTTTAAAGGAGCTCCTGGTTTCAGCTTGGCTTTGGGGAACTGGGACAGGTAAGTCATCACAGAGTGCTCATCCACATCAGGGTGGATAATTTCTTCAGGGGTAATAACCTGAAAGACAGTGCAATTAAGTATATTGTACCAGTGCTTGGTTACTGCATGTCAACACAGAAACAGAGCTATGACACAGTCTGAGATTTCAAAAGTCCCACATGCTAATGAGATTTCTTACATTTACTTTCCCTTTGATACACACAACATCCTTTATTATCTCATGGCAAGAAAGTCAAGAAGCTCGTTATGGTCCCAGTGTGGCTTGGGGGCTTTTTGTGCCTTGATTATTAGGGGTTCTCATGAGACTGCAACCAGCTTACTGGTATCATGGCAAGACAATCGTAGTTATGTTCCCCTTGAAAAGCAACATGGGGATAACTGATACTGAAAAAATTAATAATTCATAATCCTGTATGCTACATCTCTGAACCACAGTGCTTGCAAAGTAAAACTTGTGACCAGTCTCTTCACCTGCTTCCACAACACAAGCTGCTCTGACAGCTTCAGAGACTTCAGCAATTCTGTCCAACTTTATCAGCATGAAAATAATCCAGTTTGTAAATACACTGTTCTCTGTTTGAACATCATCTTTGCAGGTGATTTCCTGAGCCAGTAAGTTTTTCTTCTGTGGAATTCAAAACAAATTCACTCCATGGACTAAAAGAGCAGGCACCAACACACGGGCACTTCCCCCCTGCACCACATGTTGCAACAGCAGCTGTCCTCAGCAGAGACACCTACACACAGTCTTAGAGCCCCAGCTCTGAAATGCAATAGTGTGCTTCATTACGGTTTGCCCTTTCTCAGGCAATTTCAAGAGTTAACTGTAACTTTCTGAAATGTCCAAGCAGCCTCACCTGCTTTCCTCAATTTAAACTCAAGCCAGTCACAAGGACAAAGCCACCCATGTGCTCCCGCGGGAAGCCCATGTCTTGGTGGCCTTACCTGTGGCACACCCAGCCAGTCATCCGCCTGCTGCATGGCTTCCCGGGCATTGTCAACGGGTTTCTTCGGGTCCCAGGTCTCCCAGTCAGGGCACAAGCCTGCAAGCACATTTCATTTGTTAGATGTTATCTGCAAAGGAGCTTCCCTAGCTGAAGAAACCTAGTACGAACTTCACAGCCACTTGTATTACACTGTCATGGAGAAAGACATTCAGAGCTTTGCAGAAGTAACCAAAACAAGACAAGCATATGCTGCTCACTGAAACACCTCTAAGACAACAATCAGCACAGAGTCATAAAATGGTTTAGGCTGGAAGGAGCCTTTAAAGGTCATCTAGACCAACCCTCGTGCAATGAGCAGTAATGCTTCAACAGTGGCCTGTCCAACCAGACCTTAAACATATCCAGGGATGGGGCATCTACCACCTCTCTGGGCAACCTGTGCAAGACACCACTCTAAATTCAGCACAAATACATCTAGGCATCTTTTATGTTTCAATAGCTCTCCTGCAGCAAATTTGGTAGCAAATTTCAACCGCTTGCTACAGCATCCCAGACTGCATTAGATGAGCACCAGTAATCCCACTAGCAAGGCTGTTTTACAAGAAGGTGAGGAAACTGCCTATTTCACACTTCATCACATTATTTGCCTTAAGCAGCTCAGCCTCAGCTTGCTAAACACTGAAGTTTCAGGTAGTGTGCAGCCTCTGCCTGCTCCATGCTCCCTCTGCAATCCTATTTCAGGAGAACAAACGAAGCCTCCCACTGCACCCTGAAATTGAAAGGTTGTTGGCACTTGCCGTGGGAACAAGCCTTTCTTCCATTTAGGAGCCAGCGTTTGCGCCTTTGTCCCCTGCACCCAATGCAAAGCTCAGACGTGGCGCCTCTCATAATGCAATCACACATTCTGCTGCAGGCCAGAATTTCTCTTGGCCAAGTCGTTTACAACTTGCTGCTTTCCACAGCTGGCCTCTTTGGACTTGGGTTTTCTTAAAAGTCTCATTCCTGTCTCCTGCTCAGCAGTAAAAATCTCCTCCCATAAGAAGAGCAGGCACAAGAACAAGCAACGAAAACACTGACCAGCAGAGCAAAGGACTTACCTGGAGCACAGCTGTCAACAAGAGCACCCAGTGCTTTGCCATCCTGCCAGTTCTGATTGAAGTTTGTGATTGGCAAGTAAGGAATTTTGTTCTGGATCCAGCCCAGCAGCCTCTGCTTAGGGGTCTGCTTCTTTGCATCATCATCACCTTCATCCTCCCACACTGGCATAGAAATGGAGTAGTGCAGGATAAGGGTCCATATCAGGCCAAGGATCAGCTTCAAGTTTCCATCAACTATGGCTTTACTATCTGAAAGACAAAAGACATGCAACTGGTTATTTGCCATCCTAAAGGAAAGAGGTGTGTTTTTATAACAGCGTGCCTGCACCCATGCCCAAATAATCAAGGACCAGAGAACTGGTCCAGGCAGCTGCAGGCACTTGTTCAGGCAGAGACACCATTCTTCACACACTGCATTAGATGGGAGAAGGAGGAAAGAGAGGAGTCAAAGGACTCAGTGCTCTTCAGCTGTCTTGAGAGATCAGTGCTCTCCAAGGGTGGTATGACTTGCCCTTCAGCTTTACAGTCTTAGCTTAGGAGAACTGGCAGTTTAAAATCTCCAATATTTTGGATTTGGATGATAAGTACTGCCTGGTATTTTCCAATAGCATTTGCCTCTTATGAAAAAGGCCAAACAGTATGTGATGGAGTTGACAAAAACAGCACCCCAACAGAGTGAAACAGCCCAGGGCATACCTGAAAGCACCATTTAGAAAACAGTATTTATATACAGAAACATGTCTCCCCATACATATCAACAATTTGCATTAAAAATGATAGAAAAAAAAAGTGCTATATAATGAAGACAAGCAAAGACAGAGTTTGGAATTAGAACAAAGTCTGGATATATCAAGACCTATGCACAATCAGCAAAGCGGGCGGTGGAGGTCCACAAAGGATCCTTTGCACCATCACTTTCCTGCCTGCACAAGAAGTCATCCATTCATGCTACAAATTCAGAGTTACAGAAAAGAAAGGCCAGCTCTGGCTTTTCCATGTCACACTCAAGCCTAGCAAAAATTTATCACCACAGTGGCCATGCTGCAGCTCTGCTCTAAGGCACACCATGGAGCTAAGTTTAAGGCTGCTGCGTATCAAGAGCAGTAAGCAGCTGTCTGCAGGGGCAGGATACTTTTCTGCATCAGTTTGGCCTTGTGAAGTGACCACCACAGTTTTGAAAATAGTTGTGCAAATTACTTCAGCTTTAATGAGTCAGAATGGATGCCCTCCCTCCCTTTGAGCTTGTAGTTGCTATTCAGGTTGTATTACACTTGTAATAGCTCCAGTTCTTCCAAGTTTTCACCCAAACCAGAACTCTTAGGCAACGTTTTGGGATGCCCTCAGCCTGACAGTTCCTTTCATTCACAGCAGAATGTTAGAGCACATCATTTTTCTGTTTTTTCCTCCATTTCAGTGAAAATTGTTACAAACATCCCTTACTAGTCAACAGAAGTTACAAGTGACCTGGAAGCTTTTGACTGTTCTCCAGCTCCTGGAGCAGATGCTGGAGTAAAGACAACTACAGCTGTATAAACTCCTTCTCATGCCACCAGAATAATTGTACAGGGCTATTTCAAGAGTCCTAGCTAGAAAGCAGAAGTGTTCAGTAGTGGGATTGCATCCTCCAGTTCAAATCCAGAGTGCTAACAGGCAGAGTCCTCCCAGTGCCCAACACCAAATGGGCATGTCTTACCTGCTCCTCTTCAGGTACAGAGATCACAGCAGCAACCCAGTACCACCTTATCAATACAAAAAGATCTACTGACTTTCAAAACAAGTGATTATACAGAATAGTGACCAAGAACAGTCACAAGCACCAGCATTTTCCCTTTAACCCAATGCTGAGGCAAAGCAGTTAATATTTACATGGTTTCACAAGAGAGCAGAATGTCCTGAACAGATAACACTGTAACTTCAGACCTTGCATGGTGATTGCACTTACTGGATAGTTAGTGTCTGGTTTCTATTCTGATTTTAGTTGTAGTCAAAACTGATGTTAAAAAAAATCCACTAATCTTACAGGATTATGATAAGTATCTGCCACTTGCCTGCTCACTGCTGATTGCACATCCAGTCCAAGATACACAATAGACAGCTATGAGGTGATTAAGCCCTGCTGAGTTTTAATTACAGGTTCCAAGGTAAAAGTCTACATCACGTAAGCAGTGTGTCTCCTAGTGACAACTAAACAGTCCCTGTTCTCACCCATTTCTGTCCCTTTTCCAGCTGAGCTACAAACTGCTCAGTGGTGGGAAGATGCTCCCTTCTTACACCAGACTGTCAGAGCAAGGCCTCACTGCCCACCCACTCCCTGTGCCTGCAGCCCCTCCATCCCACCTGGCACACTGTGGTGCTGGAGCGTAACACTGGCCACCACATCCCTGCACCAGAAACACCTCTAAGCTTTGGTGTCAGATTTATATTGACATCAGCATTTTTACTAGAGAGACACAGAGATAATTTAGTATGCTACAAGCAAACATTTCAGAAAGCTATCCAGCATTTCTAGGGAGGAAAGCCAGCAGGACAGAAGCACCTTGAGCACAATGCTACACACACACACACACACTACTCGAGATAAAGAACAGCTTGTTTCAACTACCTGAAAGGAGGTTGTAGCCAGGTGGGAGTCGGTCTCTTCTCCCAGGCAACTATCAGTAAGACAAGAGGGCACAGTCCTAAACTCTGCCAGGGAAGGTTTAGGTTAGATATTAGGAAGAAATTCTTTACAGAGAGGGTAATCAGGCATTGGAATGGGCTGCCCAGGGAAGTGATGGATTCTCCCTCCCTGGAGGTTTTCAAGAAGAGACTGGATGTGGCACTTAGTGCCATGGTCTAGTAACCACAGTGGTAGTGGACCAAGGGTTGGTACTTGATCTCAGAGATCTTTTCCGACCTGGCTGATTCTATGATTCCTTATTTATAGCACATAAATAATCTCTGTGTGGATGCGCTGTGGTTACTGCAGCAACCAGCTGCATGCTCAGAGCTTCCTCCAGCACCCCATAGGCACAGCTGGGCTGTGGTCCTTGACCTGGGAAAAAGCAGCCTGTACAGAAAACAGCTTCACACTGACAGCAGGAATATCCCATCTCATCAGCCTCTTCCAGAGAGGCCGGGCACAGGGCTGCTGCCCTGATGACAGGAAAAGGTCACCGCAGGAATGGGACGGCTCTTCCTCTCTGGGGCTGGTGCCATCGCCACGACTGCACTTTGTTAGCAAGTTAGCAAGCTCTCACAGCCTCCCGGCTTCCTGACAGACATAGGGATCTCATGACGTAATTTTTTCCAAGCCTGCTTTTAAGAGGGCTTGTCTGCTTTCATTTGGGGTGGGGAGGAGGGAGGGAGAAGAACTCATGGGTAGGACAGGAGACCTTATCAGCACCCAGCAGAGCTGCCCACATGCCCTTCCTGCAGGCACCCTGCTCCAAACTATAGGGGACCTCACCAGCAGCTCAACACTGGAGCACAATCTCTATCACTCTATAAAAGGACCCTCCATGTTCAAGAGAAGACCAAAGTCCAGCTCAAAGCAGGCTTGGCTTCTAAGCACTGCTGTAAAATCTCAGCCCCACCTCAGCATTCAGCCTTCCCTAGAAAAGCTTCCACTTTAGTGCTGCCTTTTTCATTAACTGACTAAAAATATTCCGTGCATTCTCCTCGAGGTCTCTTGGGCTTTAAGATGTAAGTGACATCCAGGAAGACATGCATCTGTTCACAGGTCCTGCTCAGGGAGCACAGAGCTGGCCCTGAGAACACTCTTAGTACAACCAAATTTGCAGGCATCCGCCACCAGCTCTGACTGCACATTGCCACTGTAATACTGCCAAGGTGGAAAAAATGTTTCCAATGACACTTAAGACCAACAATCATTACTGCAGGCATTACTGTGTACCCCAGCTCAGATGGCTTTCCATTGAATTCCCCCCTGTTTCCTCATTTACCTCAAGACACTTTCTGGCCATTCCAGGTTGGAAAATGGATTACATAAAAAGCAGACTTGCACCACTGCTTTACTACAAGGAAAATTACTTTTAAGCATACTTATTTCTCATACAATCAATACTTTAAAGAGCCTTCAAAGCCATGTTTCTCAATTGCTCCTCTGAAGCTCATACTAAATCTACAACATAGAGATGCACACTTGCTGTCAGCGTTTCAGAACCCCAGGGCAACAGCCTGGCCCCTTGACAATTCACCTCCACCACTCCCAGCTGCATTTGGCTTTCAGCTTCATTGGGTTAGGTGGATGGGAACAAATTGCCTGCTTTCAGCTGAAACAGAGAGCGTGTTTGCTCTGAGTTTCCGCAGATTAAAGGAGCCCTCTCCACGCAGGACAGAGCCGCTGGTCCCGCCTTCCCGGGGCTCCGAGGAACCGAGCTGTCACACCTCATCCACCGAGATAATTTAATGGGGCTGAACCTACTCTTTACAGCATCATTGTAGACAGCTTCAATATAACCTTTTTTGGGGAAAGCATGGTCATCTGCATAATTTGCTTTATTCACGTCACAGGGCTTATGTTAACATCTGCAAGATGCACTCACAGGCGTGCCAGAGTGCACTGTTCCCTTGTTCCCGGCAGGAGATGTGTGCTTTAGACATCAAAGTCCCCGCTCAGCTGACTCATATATGATGACAGCCACTGGACTTTTGCTTTCTAAAAACACCTTTTCACTGGAAGCCCAGGCATGAAGCAGGAAACCCATGCCACAGGACCTCCTCCCCGCCTCAAACCAGTAGCTGGGAGGACTTTGGTTCAGCCGGAAACAGACAACTTTAGAGGTGCCACCTAGAAGAGCCAGTGGGTGAAAGGTTTGGAGGGTTTTTTGTGCTGGTTTTTTGTTAGATTTTTGTTGTTGGTGGAGGTTTTTTCCTTTTGGTTTGTTGGGTATTTTCCATTAGAACTAAGAATTTTGGTCATGTTACATACAAATCCTCCTGACCCTCTGCTGTGGACTCTGAAATTCTGAATGCTGTAAGGTGACCCCTTTAAGACAGTCTGTAAGTCCTCATGGCTAGACATGCTGTCCTGAACCAGCAAGAAGCAGAAAAAGCAGAAACACTCAAGTTGGGATTTAACACAAACCTTCATTCCCACCTACCCTGTTCAATGTGCATTTTAGCTTCAACTCTCCAACTGCAACTTGCTTTCCTCCTCTAAAAGCACCCGATGGCAATCCAAGGTCAACAAAATAGCAGCAGCCATCACACCAGACACAGCCCCCGTCCAGCTGCAGGCAGGCAGGAGCCTCTGCAGGGAAGGGCTGCTGTCAGCCCACTGCCGAGGTCCTGCTGTTGGGATACACCTCGACATGCTGACTGCTAGGGAAAACCTGCCAGCCAAACTTAAGCTGTTCTGCAGAATCAACACCAGCACTGAACAAGTGAGCACTCATTCCTCTTAAAAAAAAAAAAAAAAGGCCTATATATAGCCTACAACATTAAGTTTTATGTAGAAGTATCCTGCTTCCTAGTCAGCTATTAGGATTTAAGTGGCTGCCTGGTAGGGTAAAGAGGAAAACAGGCTGAACCAGAGCTCATTTTCTTCCCCCATCACACCTCTGAGTCTAGATTGTAATTCTTACCCTTTTATTATCCTATTAACTATGTGGCAACCAGCCCAAAAAAATAGATTATGGCAATTCCATAGGCCGGCAGTACATACCACCAGTCTCAGGCTTGAAAACGAACCAAGTTTCAACTGCTCAAACTGATTTATAATTGTTGCTCTATACTAAATATTAATATGATATGTTACACTTGGACTGTTAAAATCACACTCCTCAAAGCACGAAGAAAGATGTTAAAGTGCCATGGCTTCAGCCAGCAGCGTGACTGGTCTGAACCAGCAACGTGACCATTTTGAGACAAATGTGTGTCATTTTCATGGCTTGGGTCACAAAAAACTTCCCAACCCAACCTACCAAGCGGAAAACCGCCAGTGCTGGCTCCTCTGCATTAGTGCTTGCAGCTGCCCCAGCAGCAAGTGCCAGAACTGAAACCTGGCATTGGTTTGAGGCTTGCACATTCGTTTATTCCAGTAGAGATCCCTAAACTCTACCTGGAGCACACAGCCTGAATTATATGACCTTCATTAGGTCTATAATTCTACAACTAAAAAAAAAAAAAAAACCAAAAAAAAACCAAACCAAAAAAACAAACCAAAACCAGTGTTACAAACAAGTTTGTGACTAGTATTTTTTGCTCATGTGCAAGTCTGCTCTGCATTCAGATTAAGTACTACCCAAACTATGGTAATGTTCCTTAAACTCTGCCCTACAGCAGAGCTGCAAGTCATTCTCTGTCGGACAATTAGTGGAAACAAGATAAGCTACTGAAGCAGACAGCTTCCTTACTAAGTTGAGCTAGTCATACAGACTGTGGAAGTCTTGCAAAACAAATGAAGGACTGAAAAAGCAACTTTCCAGTAGTAAATTTTATTTAAATAGTTTCTTGGCTGAGGCTGCAGTCAACAGAGCCTGTTCACCGTCTCAGTAAAGTCATTTCAGAAGCTTTCCTGTTGATTTTCACATGTGGAAGTTAAACCACAACCAGTACTGATCTTTTCGTCCAGCTTCTCCAGAAAGAGGTCATCCTCTTCAATTTTTATGTCTTCCCTGTTTTAATTTTTGTTCACTGGGGAGAACCCAAGATGCATGGTCCCTAATACAAAACAAAGGAGCAGTATCACCAGTAGCCCTTACTCCTTATTTCCAGACATGGAAGGAACTTTGTATAGCATACAAAGTTCATCTCAGTTATGGATCATTTATGTAGAGACTGCAAGAATTTTAAAACTTGGTGTCTAAGTCTCTAAGCATTTCCCTACCTCTAATTATTCTCACCTTACTTATATATGTAGTTAAACAACTATAGCAGTTGGGAGAATGAAAAATTACGGACTCATTAAGGCTTAATCTTCTGGAACAAAGAAAACTCCACATTGAAGAGAGTTCTTCAGAAGCCTGGCTCCTGCATGCCAAACAGAAGTATGCAGATGAGATGGAGCTGAGCAAGCTGTCTAAAGAAATTCTTTGCTGAGGCATACAGTATGTGTTCATAGGCTTACTGTGCCTGCTAAAGACATTAGTGACATCCTCTGTAGGGATAATATGTCTTTAAATCAATTACAGGGGTTCCTCTGTGCTTTGAGAACATACTGCAACCATTTCCTCCAGTGACCCTTAAGCCCAGGTCCACCTCCCAGCTCCCCAGGGCTCAGCCCATCGCTTGTTGCCCAGCCAGGTGCAGCCCTCACCCCGCAGAGGCACAGCTGAGCCCCCTGCCCAGAGCTGGCACCCGGCTGACAGAACTCGGGCCAGTTCCGTGGGTTCCTGGCTATAACCTGCCAGCCTCTAACAGCCACATGTGCCAGCCCCACTGTACCTCTGCTTCTCAGCAGCATGTGCAGATGGTGCTACGACCCCCAGGAGAGCTGTTCCTCAGCATCCAGCTTACCTGTGATCATCTGAATACCCGCGGCCTTTCAGCTCAGCCGCTCCCAGCTCAGCTCCTGCCCCCTGCCACGGCGCAGCCAGCACGGCTTCACTGACAAGCCTCAGGGACTTGGTCACCTGAGGGAGTGTATCTTCAGGAAGCCTAAGTGATACACCATGTACACTTAGAGACCCACTAAGCTTTTTACAAGGTAAGTTTTCTAGAGGAGGAATGACTTTTCACTGGAGGGCTGTAAGAATAGTAACAGAGTGCTGATCTGGGCACAGAGAGGAGGATGGAAAAAAATTTGGGGTTTTTATTTTTTTACAAGGGGATGGAAACCATTTTCCTCTATGCTTACCAGGGTGTCTGCTTATTTAGGGGGGAAAAAAAAAAAAGTAAGATGTCTTTGTGAGACACATGTAAGGATTTGAAACATTAAACATTACAATTCAGAGGTTTTTAAACTACTAAAATAGTTTTTACTTTAACTGGATTTGAAACCACTTATGTCAGAGAACTTCAGGCCATTGTTGCATCTATCACCCTGTACTGTCTACTGGTGCATGCTGGGCCTCTGGAAAGGATCTCATGAGGTGGAACTGAAAACTCAAAAAGTAAGTTCAAATCCAGTCCTTTCAGTGTAGGTTTGGCAAGGAAAAAAAAAAAAATCAGACTTTTAATATAGTCAAGAATAAAAATAATCAAACAGTGACGCTTACAGAAGCAAAACACAGATTAAAATAGCTCTGCCCAACTTCTTAATGGGTACCCAGAGACGACTCATGTCTCACATCCAGAAGAGAAAGGCATAACATGAAGCAAGTTTAAGCCAGCAATGTAACAGCAACAGAAAACAACCCAGCTTCTCCAAGAGAAACTCAAATCACCCAAGGGGGCTGGAAATAGAAGTCAAGAATTTCAAAATTAAGAATTGTTAGGGTGGGTGGGGAAAAAAGTCAAACTGTGGGTGGCTTATGATCAAATTCCTTAATATTTTCACTCTGAACACACCTAAGGTTTCTGCTGCCGTAAGAGACATATACCACGTTACGATATGGGAAGGTAAATGTGTTACTCCCATGTTCAGGAAGAGCTGCAGGCAGGTGTTAGTGCACATCCAGCCTCTGCCACGAGTGGTCCTAGGGAGCATCTCCCCTGTGAGCACCAGGAGGGCTCCGCACTGCCTGCGTGCTGCTGGGATGGGATTAGCAGTGAGCAAGGATGCAACAGAGAAGAATAAAAGCTGCCATTCACACTGACTATTTCAGACTCAGCTGCTCCCTGCCAAGCAGGTCCCCACTCACAGCTGCAGGACCGCGGCACAGATACCCAGCCGAGCTGGCACACAGGAATGCTGCGCTAATTATTTGAGATTCTTTTTGGGAGAAAAAAAAAAGGAGGGAGCCTGAATGTTCAGCCTTTGTACAGCAGCGAGTTGCCCTGAGTGCTGCTTTGTCCACAGCCAGCCAGCCCCTCGCCAGCTTGGCGGGGCAGCCTGCCAGCACACCACCGCCACACTGACCCCAAAACCCGGCTCGGCTCGTGAACCGGCAGGGCCGAGCGCCGGCAGCCGTGGGGCAGAGGCATCGCCAGGAACCCCCACGCCCCCCTGCAGCTCCTGCCCCGCACACGGCCGGCGGCACAGCGGGCTCCGGGCCTGCCTCGGCACGACGCCGGCCATGGCATCATTGCCAAAACCACCGACAATGGGCCCTGCGAGCACAGTCCCTGCACCCAGCAAAGCGCATTCCCCGCTGCTGAGCTCATCCCAACGCCCCTCGGTGCTGCTGCCGGCCCCAGGAGCGGCTGAGACACCGCGGCTCCCGCTTGCCTACGCAGGGGCGGGCGGTGGAAGCGCCCTGCACCAGCACTGAACCAGCAGTTGACGTTCAATCCCCTCGATGGCAAAGATCCTCGTTTCCAGGGAGGAATGAGTGGCAGCTGGGTGGCAGGACAGCAGGCCCTTCATGCTTTGCTCTGCCAAGGGAGCCGGAGCCCACGTGGAACATTCCTGCTCCCCAGGGGCTCAGGGTGATGCAGAAGCCCCCCATCCTCCAGGACAGCATGGCTGGCATCATGCCAAGAGCCACTGCATCAACCTCTAGGACAACAGGTGGATTACAAAAGTCCCTTGACAAGGCCTGGCACAGTGGGATGGGGTTCTAAGAAGGGCTGCAGGGTAGCACCCACACAGATATTCACCTCCATAGCCCCAGGGTCAGAGCCTGGAGAAGGGGAGTTCCAGAAAGTCGAGGACAAGGTAACACAAGGCATTCAAGTGCTGATTAATCATCCAGGAATGGGTCGGGAAGGAAAGTCCCAGCAGTGGGGCTCAAACATGCAGACAGTGGATTTCTGTTACATGACGGTGGGATGGGGAAGAAAGGCATCCTCCTGCCTTTGACACACTCTGCTGAGAAACGCCTGGCTCAGCTTTTGAAACCAAGGGACTCAACACAAACTACACTTCCCTCCTCTGGGCATGAGACAGGAGTGAAAGGGGAATGATCCTCCACAGGGTCTGTGCTCCCCAGGGGTCAGTACATTTACTGCTATGGCACAGGAAGGCTTCACCTTCCCATCAGAGTGGGCAGCTACACCTGAGTCAGCAACACCACTGGCCAATTCACAGCAAATGAGTTTCACCTTAAATAAGACATTAAAATTTTAGTCAAATGCAGAACTGTCTAAGCCTTGCACGAAACACTTGTCTAGGAGCCTGATCAAGTCAAGGTTATTATTTCATTCAGTCATGCAAACAAAAAAGCACCTCCTCACAACACATCATGTGCTTCCATAACTAGAAAGCCAACTCTCGATCAGCAAGGCTGAACTGATAAAAACAACTCTAGAGTCAGAATTCTGCAAGTACACAACAAAGCTACGAATTGTCTCTGAAGCGTGAGAGTGCTGTAACCATCCCTGTGGGATTAAGGTAATCCCAAATCTCATAAATTACTTCAGGTCTCATCAAGGTCAAAAACCTGCCTAGTTGCAAACGCCTCCCAGGGGCTGGCAGAGGCATTAGGTGACAAGCCACTAGTGCTTCGCTGTATCTCACATTACTGAAGGAAGGTTACCAAGCTTTGGTGCAGAGGACAAAGGGAAGGTCCACCCTCAGCCACCAGAGTGCCTTGGAGACAGAAAAGTTTCAAGAGATAAAACTAGGAAAAAAAAAAAGATGCCTCAGCAAAACCAAAGAAGCAACAAATAATCCAGAGGTTTCCAGACACCAGAGTAACCCCTGTGTTGCTAACAGTGTGTTTACTCACACTGGGAGTAGGTCAAGATAGTTATATGAAACGGCATGTAAAATCCTGCTCAGATAAATGAGCCCGTTCAGATAGGGCTGTCTAACATCTTCTGTGCAACAGACACCAGGCACAAAAGCTGCAATGGACAGACTATCTGAAGCCAAAACCAACACATTAGAAATTATCAGAAGTGATTACTGTTTGGGGAAATCCTTGGCCGCAACAGACACTAAGATTCAGTTTTTCCATTTGAAAGCAGAATTGCGGTAATGACTGTGATTCAGTGTGCACAGGGCTGTTCAAAGGAAATCCCCATTCATGCAGCCCTGCACAGCTCTCCACACTGCAGCACCAAAGCACATAGGACTGGAGCACGCTTTGTGGTCTGGGGTTGGTAACACATCAGAAAGCACCCTGCCAATTACTTTAGCTATGCAAAAGATTTGTGGTTTGTCTCAGTTTTGATAGACTCTGATTCTGAGCACCTAACAGCGCTGCTCTATGCAGCCTTGTTTTGAATCATACAAACCCAGGTACAATATTACAGGTGCTCCGTAGCCCTCTGCAGCTTAATGACAAGTATTCCAGAACATATCAGCAGGTAAGATATCTCAGTCCAACCACTTCCCTGAGAAGCAACAGGAAAGTAATTAAATGCTAACCTGCTGTGCTGGGTTTGGCTGGGCTAGAGTTAATTTTCTTCACAGTAGCTGGTATGGGGATGTGTTTTGGATTTGTGCTGAAAACTGTGTTGATAACACAGGGATGCTTTCGTTACTTCTGAGCAGCACTTACACAGAGTCAAGGCATCTTCTGCCTCTCACCCCAACAGCAAGTTGGCTGGGGGTACACAGGAGGTTGGGAGGGGAGTGCAGACCCCCACGGACACCAGAGATATCCCATACCATATGGAGTCACGCTCAGCACAAAGCCAGAAGGAAGGAAGGGGCGGATGTCTGGGGTGATGTTGCCTGTCTTCCCCAGTAACCATTACACGTGATGGAGCCCAGCTTTGCTGGGGATGGCTGAACACCTGCCTGCCCAAGGGAAGTGGTGAATGAATGCCTTGTTTTGCTTTGCTTATTAAACTGTCTTCATCTCAACTCATGAGTTTTCTCACTTCTACTCTTCCAATTCTCTCCCCCATCCCACTGGAGGGGAGCGAGTGGCTGCGTGGGGAGGAGCTGGGTTTAAACCATGACAAGCTGCCATTGTACCCCCACTGCAGATAGGAACAGCAGCTTCAGAGACATCCCTCCAACATCTGAGCCATTTCACCAGTTCATTTTGACATTCAGACACAGCACACCCTCCTAACACAAACACACAGCACCAGAAGCAGCCCTGCACTCACTAACACCAGCCAGCATCCTGCCTCCAAGCTCCAGCCACTGCCCCAGCATTGACACGTGAGGGCCCATCGGGGGGGGGGGGGGGACACAACTGCACTTCCAGGCTGCTTTCTTCAGCCACACATCAAGTGAGGATGCTCAGGACACAGTCACTACAAACACATGCCTGGGCCAGGAAAGCACTGCTGCTTTTCTCTGACCACTACGAAGATGTCTTAATGTTTCTGTGTGTAAGCCAGATAGATTTAACCCTTCATGAGCTTTCACATACAGACACCTATTCTTCCCTCCACAGAAAACCATGACCACCCCTGTGCAAGAAGGAAGGAGGTAATTTTCTTCACAGAATGTAAATTCTTAAATAAAAAAATATTCAGTATTATGCAGCCGCTTCTTGAAGGAGGAAGCTTCCCCCTCTTTCTGGGGAAACAGTGAAGTGTTTGAACACATTTTTGTATACTTATGCAAACCAGCAGTAAACACACTTCCATCTGCAGATCACACAAGGCTGGCCCCTGCACGGTGGCGATTTCAGCCCTGTGTGTTTAACATCCCACACACGACAGCCCTGTGTTTATACAGTTTCAGCTACAAGCCGTTAACATACGGAATAGACGCTTGGCTTGAGGCCCAGGTAATTCATCCAACGGTGGCAGCCACTATCAGACAGACCTCTTTTGAGAGGAGCTTTCATGAGCGGGAGAGCGGTGGTGAATCTGCAGAGGCACAGTCTGCACGGGTGGTCTCTAAGCACCTTAAAGAGGACCATATGGGATTAATGGTACAGCTTGAGCACACATTAGCCCCAGCTGTGCAGTGCGAGTTCATGAGACCACGTACCCCCTCCTCCCACTCAGTCACTGCACAGCAAAGCTTTGCTTTGAACGTGGGGGTTTTGCATTGCCCTGAGTAGTCCAGCGGACCTGTCTCACCCCAGCTGCCGTGGGCTGGCTGGCCCCAGCTCCCAGAGCTACCCTCCTGCCCTGTGGGTCCTGTGTCATGCAAGGGCTCTGCTCCGTGGCCATCCTCCCCCTCTCCCACCCATAGGTTGCTCCTAGCAAGAGGCAGAAGCAGCTCTGCTCATTTGACACCATCAGCCTAATCCAACTTTGTTGAGAGCTGCTCAGCCGTAACAGGCTCTGGCTGCTAACAGCATTTCCAAACTAGCCAGCGCTCAGAGGGATACCACCTTTCCTCTCCAGAGGCTGGACTTGAAATCTTCCAACTAAAGGCTTTACACAAGTCTTTCCAAGCTTCACGAGCTTTCAGCTCTCCCTAGTCTTCAGGGACAGCACTCCACCACACACATGCTGACCAAGCAGGGTGCAGGCAATTATCCAAATCCTCACCAGCTGCAAGATCTCATTTTTAATCGCAGTCTCACATTGTTCACATTTGCAAGCCTATTGTATTTTGCATTTTTAACACAACACACAAAAATAAAGCACTGGCTCTAGGGGCAATTCTTCTAGACTTGGAGTAGTTGCAGCAACATCACAAACTATGCTGCTCTGCCTGATCTCCCATACCTCTTCCAGTTGCCTACCAGGTTTGGTGCAGCATTAGGCCACCTCATTTGTTAGCATTTCCTCCACTTCACAGTAAAAAATGTTTAATAGCATGCTTTGCCTCTACCCAGACAGAACAAGAGCCCCACAGGTGTTTAACTTGCTCCTTAGATGAAGACTGGGCTGCTTCTTTCAGCTTCTACATTTGAACTTGAATATCCTTGCTGGTCAGGTACTGCTTCATGAGCCTGAGTTACTTTTCTTACAGGTAGAGTAAGAAATATTGTGCAGCCTGTTAAAGCCTATGTTTAAGTAATAAAACTGGTTAATTAAAATATTCAAGCTTCCTCTGCCTTAGGCATTGCTTTCAACCAATAGCTTTAGCACTTTGTGCGAAGCAGTTCATTTTTACTCTTTGCAATTAAAACTTGTCAAAGGGACATAGTTTTCTTAATTACCTATACCAGAAGAAGTATTTCTTCACTCTTAAACACTGAACTCAGAGCTAGGCTACAAAACCACAGCAAAATTTGAAGTGGATTTGTTGAAGTAGGGTTTTACGCCACTAACTTCAGGGGGCTTCCCTAGTTAAGTGTTGTTAAAGCAGAGCTTTCCACCCAGGAAACCCCAGACATTTCCACTGTTGCCAGGGCCTGAACTAGCAGCTCCTCACTGAAGTTTGATGCTCATGGTGCTTTCACAGCAGAGCAAACCACCTCCATGAGATGACTCTCACAGAGCAGCTCCAAACTGGTTCCTTCCAGCAATCGGGACACAGGAATATGCTCAGGTGAGGATCCTGATGGCAATGCGGTTAATTCTCTGGGACAAGGGCATTGCAATACCCTTGTCCAGGAGTTCCACATGCTCCTATCCCTATAACTGCAGATGTCTGCAAGTCATTAGCATGCTCAGCAATGGTCACTGAGCAGCCACGGATCATCCGGTGTGACAGCACCAAGGGCAGTGCTGAGCCGCCCCGCTGTACAGTGGCTGTGAGCTGAATGCAATCAGGGCTTCTTCACTCATGGTTTTGGGGAGAACCTGAACCACTGGAAGACTCTCTCAGGCTCTTCTAACTTTTTTTGGATGCAAAAAATATAACTGGCTATCTGGGAGCTGTGCCTGCTTCTGCCTGGCTCTGGGGAGCTGGGGTGCACTGCAGCTCAGGGCCATGGGGATCCGCAGCACTCCTGGGTAGCCTGACTTCGTGGCCTCTCAAGTAGACATCTCACTTGGTCTTTGGTGACTTGATGGAGCTGGCAATCCTTGCTCTTACTCAGGTGAGGCCAGGGAAGTACTGTTATTATAGGAGCTGGTTTATCAGCATGAAGCCAAGCTTTGCCAGACAGGGTCTGCTCCAACAGCAGCTGCACTGGGCGGTCACAAGTCACCCTCCTCCCTTTGGCCTCCCATGTTCGATGTAGCTGTTCAGTTGTCCAGCACATATGCTGCATCCTCTGTTAAGAGCATCAAACTCACTTCAGCCAGCACAAGATAGCACAGGGCTACCTGACCACAAAGCATTGAGAGCACTAAGATGGCACCACTACAGAGAATCCCACCGTCCCAGTTTGAAAGCCCACATGTCCTGCCTTATGACGGGCACAATGTCCAGCACTGCTGAGCTCGGGCTGTGGCACTGGAAGTCACTGCCCTTCCAAGTGTCAGCACAAATTTTCCTGGCAGTAACCAGCCTAGTTTTTCTACTTCACAGCATTTTTACCACATGCCTAAAAGAGTCACCAAAAGAAATAATCCCCAGAGACTACTAAAGCTGTTTCTATTCGACTTTTAATTAGATCATTGATCTTGCTCCAGCGGTTACATGAGCTATCGGATATTTGCATGCAGCCACACCGTTAATCAACAGCCGGAACAAAGCTGAAACAACACGATTAGCATCCCAGTCTTCCCACAGCCCATATGTTAAGTCTGCTCAGACACCAATTCTTCCCCCACAAGGGAATTTGATAACAAGCCATGTCTGAGCAAGAGACAACTGCTCAGAGAGCCACCACAACTAGCGTGACACCAGTAAACAGTAGCTCTGCAGGAGCATCCAGGTGCTGGAGCAAGCTCAAAGGTGTCTGGGCTTCAGATTATTTGGGACACTGACAAGCAGAATTACTTACAGTCTTGCATAAAACAGGAAACCCTGAAGAAATTCACTGGCTAGCTGTGATGGTGAGGTAACACTTGGTATCTTGCACCATCAAAACGACAGTTAGACACCAATTTTGTTTAGCAAGCCAATGTTTCCTGCTCTGTAACAAGGATCAAAAGCAGACAGATTAATCCAAGACTTGTGTCTCCCACTATGACAGATAAAAGGTGAATTTGTTATACTGTCAGTTCACAGCAAGGAAGATGCAGAGACAATTGCAAGACGCTGCACACACACCCCACCTCAGGCTCTTCACTCTTGCAATCCAAGACCAGCAGAACCTGCTCCTATCAGTCACCTTACAACAAAGGGAGGATCTGCAAAAAGTTAAAGTTAACCTCCAAGATGTACTTGTCAGTATTTTAGCACTGAGACCTAAACTAGTTCCAAGACCTTGCTTGCCAGTATTTGCCTATGGAATGTCCACTAAAACAGCTGTACCTACCACTGCAATGTTGTTGTGAGAAAGGGGAATGCAAAACAGTTAATTACACCAATTAAAGGAAGTACAGATAGAGCAAGTTAGTATCTAGCCAAGGGGAACAGTATTTCCTCTTCTATGTTTGAATAACCTTCAGATGCATGTGAGTGTTTGCTCAGCATAGCTCTGTACTCCATGCCTCCTGGTGCAGGGCTCCAGAGCAGACTTTCAAAGCTGTGTACACAACATAGCTCACCAGTTGCCACCTACAGCTGATTTTGGGCCCACCAACCACAAGAGTGCCCTTTCATATAGGCTCAGAAATACAGATACATACATTGTCTCCTCACAAGAGCAACCACAGAATAATCAAAACCAGTAGGGAGCCACAAGCACACAGGGTAGCCTAAAACTGCCGTGGGCTGCAAGCCGTGGAGGAGAGCAGCCACCAGCATCCTGCTCCCAGGTCAGGCTGGGGCAGCCCCCGGGTCCAGATGTGCTCACAGCACTCATGCAAAGCACAGGAGTTGGCATTTCAGAGCAGCTTTTAAGAGCTCAGCCCAGAGCTCACTGCACAGGTTTCAGCACAGAGAGCTGAAACCCCAGCTTTCTGCCCAAAAAGCGGATGGAAGCACACTGGCCATGGGCTAGCAGGAAGGGTGGCTCCACTGCTTTCGGCTCCTGCTCCACAGCAGAGCGGCCGTGCAGAGGGATGTGGTCAGTGTCACAAGTGCCTGCACCCCACCCAGGCAAGCAGCAGGCAGCAAGAGCCACCCCAGCATCGTGGGGACAGCAGAGGGCAGCTGACAGCCCCTGCCTGGCTGCTCAGCACAGCACCCACGCCATGCCAGCACCACCCGCAGCAGTGCAACTGGGCGACACTGGGACGTGCTGCTGAGACAGCCCTTGCCCAATTTGTCCTTCTCAGCAGGCAGCCTGGGTGTCAGCATGGCAGCCTGTGCCCACCTCGCCCCCAGAGGACCCATTATTTGGGAGCTGTGCTGCCACGTAGCCTGGCCAGCTCATGCTGGAGTAATTCAATGCACTGACAAATAAATGCGTCATGATTTATGGCATGGCCTGAAGCAAGAGAGAAGGAGCCACAGCCCATGATGTCATTGCAGCTCACAGTGATTTTTGTGCTGTTACTGGGTAACATTGGCAGGAAGGTTCATGCAACCTGCTGCTGCTGTTAGATTAAAACAGCTTCTCCTTTGCAAGAAAGACCCCAGCCTGGATTATCAAAGCTTTGCCACTACCAGCTTACCAGCCTGATAAGTAAAACTTGCTATATTTCAGTGACCCAGAGAAATTAACTCTGAAGGTAACTGCTGAATTTATGCTTTAGAGGCTTCCTTCTGTATTTATCAGTTCCTTCCCATTAGATTAGTTGTCTACTTCTACGGCTTGCAAGGAAAGAGGACCATCACCTCTGACTCAGGGGAAGCATCCCACTAGCAACCAGACACTGCAGCTGTATGTGTGGCCCCTCTTTTCAGACAGTTTAGAAAGACATGGCTTCTTTCAAGGGCAGTATCAACAGGAGGTCCAAGCAACCCCAACTCATCACACCAGGGGAGACAGGATTCAGCTGCTCCACCCTCTGCCCACCCTCAGGCAGCCCAGGGCAGTGTCTGCTGGGTTACTCAGCAAAAGGGAGGATGTGTCAGGCAACCCTTGTTTCCTCAGGAACTTGAGCAAAGCTTCATTTGGCTGCTGTTTGAAGTGGCCTAGTGTTCTCACTAACACAAAAAATCTGGTTTATTCTTGCAGTGGTTGTATCACCATTGCCATGTACCACCACAGGAGGAACTAGACATTGCATACATCTCACTACGGATGTTAGACTTCAACTGCTTACAGCACAATAGCGCTTACACAAGGAACTGCAATCCGTTAGCTGAAGCCAAAGCCCACCACAGCAGATCCAATCCTCACTATGATGTACTAGATACTATGTAGACACCTTTAAAACTCAAAGCTAACTGCAGGACAGACAGAAAGCCACACTAACAGACAGGTTAGCGACCACATCACAGTCCAGAGAACCTCTAGTTAAGACACAACATACACTTAGGGCTTTCGAGTGCAGGACTAGGATTTATCTCCTAATGATGACCTTGAAGAAGGTCCTCCCTATTAGATTACAGAGCACTGGTTCCTCCTCAGGAGAAACACAAGTAGATTGCAAGCTACAAAAACTTTTGCCTTAAGGGGGAAAAAAAAAAATCAGCACCAAGTCCCCAGAAGCAAGGCCTAGGGGAAAACCTCATTAGAGCTTCATCACATCATTCCAAATCAGCAGGCAGAGCTCGCTGAGCCCATTGCACAGAACCTCAGATCTCAGTTGACAACTCTGAACCTGAGGTCAAGTTCCTAGGAAAGGCAAGGGTAGCTCCACTCACCCCACCCGGTGGGTTGTTTCAAGAGAGTAGGAGAGTATCCACCTCTACCACACACACATATGGAGCAATCAAGAAACGAGACAGAAGCAGCTAGCACAAGTTTCACAGATACAGTGTTTGCATGAAATACGTTACACTTATTTCCTCAAACACCACCACTATTAGAATTAATTCAATCTGCAACAAAACAAAGCAGCGCAATATCTTGAAGGCTGTAACAGACTGCTCAGATTTCCTTACAAGGGTGGGCAGTGTCTTCCCCTAGCCTTTAATACATAAATTCTTTTGGATTCTTCCCCTACCAGTTAACATTCAGCCACACAGCATTTCCTTCCTCCATGAGACACACTTGGTCTGATATCTGAGTCTGTTTTCCTTGCCACATCCAAGCATGCTGCAGCTACCAATCCTCACATACGTCCACCCACAGGCACCTGCAGGTTTCTCTACAGAAGGTCTGGCTGCCTCACCAACAGCCAGAGCCAGGCTTAACGCTCTGTAAGCAAGAGCTACTGTGACAGGCTCCTCAGGCACACTGTACCAAGCCCTAACAGAGTCAAACCCCAGGTCACTGAGCTCTGCATCTCTTTTACTGCAATGACTTACAGGTCAGGTGCCATATTCATGAGCTGAATATCATGCCAGGCAGTAAAGGAATACAGATCCAACTGATGCTGGTGGCTGGGACCTGGTGTCACAGCATAGCAGAGGTCTGTTCACACCAGCATTACCTGACACAAACTCTCACTCTGGTGAGCTTGCTAAGCATGCATTAGTGGTCTAAACTCGGCAGACCCGTGTTCAGGGCCCAAACTAGTTGCACATCAAAGTCTGTTTATGAAGGGCAGAGAGAAAACAGAATTCCTCTGCAGCCTGGGGGATTCAGAAACCATTGTTTTACTTCCCATTGCTTGGAGCAGACACAGAACAATGCTGGCAACATAGCAGCACGGCCACACACAAGGCTAAGCACCTTCTTAGATTCCAGTTGCAGGCTAGAAAAGAGTTATCGTAACCCATTTAGATTTAAACATCCCCATGTAAGTCAATACAGGACATGGCATTAGAATATGGAGCACTTAAGACTTCAGTCCTTCTTGAATAGCTGGCATAGCTTTCAGTGCCTTAAATAAAAAGCTGTTCAGCACATTAGTCTAACTAGTCCCAAGTAATTTTACTGAAGTTTGATCACTTTACAAGTTTCCGCTCATATGTGGAAGAATGCAAGAACAGTCTGTGTAAGCTACCTTAAAGTTTCCTGTAACTTGGAACTAATAGTTCAGGCAAAGGCACTTTTTCATTAGACCAGCACTCCAACTGAAACAGAAGGTCCTGAGGAGACCAAGCAGCCTCTGAAGCTGAAGCCACCTCCAGTCTTTAGCAGTGATGTCCACAGTGTTGTCAAAATTTTTTACTCTTGTCAAAAATTATTTTCAAGGTGAAGGATTAAGCATCACGTTTCCAAGAAGCAGAAATCTGCTTCCAAGACACTGGATATTTTCCAGAAAACAGCCTCTAGGGAAGTCACAGATAAGTGGCAGACAAAATGCAAGTGTATTTTGACTATCATCTCCTTATGATGTGTTAATAGAACATGGAGTGAGACAAAAGGGCTCCTAAATGTACATAGGCTGAAAACACATTTTTCTTTTTTTCAGTTTTCAAGGACCTAGCTCTAGGTGTTACAGGACAACACATTCACCAAGTTTTAAGATACACCAGTTTTCCTCTAGAAATATAGTTTGTTTTGTCACCCTTTAGTGTATCAACAGCCTAGGGAAGAAAGTTGGTTTTCAATTATTTTCCTAAAGTGAGATTTCCATAAGGTACTCAGACTCACTGGTCAAGATACTTTCACCTTTAGTGCACGCTGGAGGTCTGCACTACAGACCACAGTGAGTGCATCAAGTACTTGGTCATTAACCAAAACCCCACCCAATACACAGGTTAGGCTTGGTCAGAGACAGCCCTTCCAGAAATACTCCTGCAGCTGACACATGCCAGACCACCAAAGTCTCCATGAGGCAAGTACCGACAGACCATGATTATAACCCCCACCGTCTCCTCATCCACTGCCTTCCTGGCATAACCCAACTCCCTGCAGGCACTGCTGTGGGACTGAGGACCACCACAAAGACAAACCTGAAAACAAACCACACAGCTGTAGCCCAGGCCAGCACCGGATCCTAGTGCCAAGGCAGCAGACCTGCCACTGCCCATCCACTTACTTGCATCACCACTTAACATCCTGCTGTTGCAAGGCAAGCCAGATCAGCTCACTTACCTGGTGAAAGTGCAATCTGGCAGAGAAACCACGTTTTTCAATTTGATCAGTCTGACTCTGGCAGCCCAAGACTGCAGTTTTACCCAACAAGCCAGCTTGGCAGCCATCCCACCTCTGCCAGTGACTTGAGGCTGCTGGGCAAGCAGTAGCCATGAGAACACTGTCAACAGGCACTGAGCAGCATCAAAGTACACACCTAGGACCTGCTGCCTGCAAGCTTGGGGCAACTTGGCAGGTCACAGCCCAAAAAAACCTCTTGCCAGGCTTCAGACACCCAACTCCTCTGTTTCTAAGATAAATCAGTTCAGTCCTACTGCCAGTTATCAGGATTTCTAGGGACAAGCTCAGTGCCAAATAAGCTTCACCCCCCTCCTTTCTCTGCTAAGCTATCTGTAGAGTGGATCAGCCCCTTCAGCCAAGAGCAAAGCCCTTGTGCTCTGCATTCCTGGCATCCTACTCTCAGTGCCTGTCATGCCACATGCCACTCAGCACCCAGGAATCTGCAATTATCTCAGTCTAGCAGACAAGGAAAAAAGCTAGACTTAACACTTGTTAACACTTGAGCAGCACAGCAACCACCTCACGTTGAGCAGAAGGTTCCATGAAGTCACCTGCCCCCACAGCAACTCTTTCAGGGCGTTCAGTCCCATCCTTGCTGGATGGCACAAAGCACCCATGTGCTTCGTGGCCCTTTTTACAGTAGATCACATGTGCAGTCAAACTTGCACTGAAGGAACTTCATGCCTAGAAGAAAAGCTTCCTGAAAGTACCAAAAGACTCTGAGCACACATTAAACAAGGACAGCAGGAGCAGGAGAGGTTGGGCTGCTAATATGCATCCAGAAAGGGTTGTGGTCAAACACTGTAAATTAAACCGAGTTCTGTGTATGAGCAGACTTATTTTAAATAGACAAACACTGAATGCCAAAAGCTTGCTACTGAAAAGGTTTAGTGTGGTTGCAGTATAGCACCAGTAGCTGAGCCATATAATACATGGCTTCCAAAATGTTCCTGGAAGTTAAATAATAACTGAAACAGGCACTGCATCCACTTAGCAGAGGTCTGATGGCATTATTAATGCCAGAAATCCAGCAGGCGCAGCTGTCAGGTTTTCCCAGTTGATTTGGCTCAGAGCTGGCCCTAAACACCCCAGGCCCTAAAGACCAACCAATAAAAGTTCTGCACCTAAAGCCTTTACTGGTTTCTTTTTTTCACTTTAGCTCCAGGACCTGCAATGGTCCTGGGTTTGTTCAGCAACACAAAAGAGACTAAACAGTAGAAACAAAAAGAAAGCTACAAGTTCTTCAGAACCTGCAGGGAGAAACACAGTAGGGGTGAGTAGTGATCCCCAGCAGATGCTGCGCCTGCAGGAGAGGTGCTGAGGACTTCAGCCCGTCAACCCAGTGGTGCATTGTAAGGCTCACTTGAAACCTCTTTTTTGGAAAGGACATTCAGGATGTTTTTTCAGGACTGGCTCAGTTTATCCAGGACTGCACAGTAGCACTCCTGTGCTACCTCCTGGCTCCAGCTTGAGTGGCACAGCATGGATGGGGCTGTATATCCTTTCATGCAGAGGCTGGGACATGACACAAGCACTACCAGTCACAGTCATTCCATTCTGCCAAAGCTTCAAGTTTTCTCAGGGTTTGTTTGGGGTTTTTTTATTTGTTTTCTTTTAATAGCCAACACAATGCAAGTAAGCTGCAAAACAATTAGACGTGTCTTAAATGATTACAGCCACCCTGCAGTGCAGTCGAATCCTGTAAGGGAGCTGTGCTGCTGCAGCAGCATTTCTAGAAAGGAAGTCACTGGAAGCCAGACCTGGCTGGGCTAACCTTGATCTCCCAAACTCACAGCCGTCGGGAAGTCCCACAGACAAATAGGAAGGCAGTTGGAGCAGCAACATTCTTCTAGAGTAAACAATACAACAAGAGAGGAGCGGTGGCCTGGTGTTTGTGTCGTGGCTGTAAGGAGCCAGTCCAGCAGCTGCAACAGAAAGGTGAGCTCGGATGTTAGCAAAAGCTCAGCCCAGGAGTCAGCAGCTGCAACTCGAACCCCACCGTGTGAGAAGGGAGTTCATTTCTAAGTAAATAATTAGCACCAGCTCCATTCCCAGCTGCAAGTACGCTCACACTGTTCTGCCCTGGGAGGATAATCAGCCACTCGGGACGCAACAGTACTCACTTCTACCTGTCCAAAGCTGCTTTTACACATCAGTAGAGTACTCAGCTACTCCACCTAGCCACGGGTTTCCAGAGAGGGGTAGGTCTCCTCCACACTGCAGAAATTTCTATTTTCTTGCTATTATTGCTGAATCCTTTGAAAGGAAACACCTTTCACCTTGGCCAAGAGTTTTAGACAACTGAGCAGAACTGCACTCACCCAAATTCAGCTGTGCAATTCATCGAAGCCAGAATCATCAGGAGGCAGTAGTTAGAGTTATCTGGCAAAGAGCTAGAGAAGGCAGTCGCGTTCCTTCCCAGAGATCTCTCATGCATTCAAATTACTGCTTTACAGACTACGTTGTGGCCACACCTGAGCTATTCCCAAAACGGTCACCGCATGCATTCCTGAAGGATCATCTGAAATCTGACATGCATGCCAACAGCTTTCGTCTCCTGTGCAAGCCACCAGTTATCTACCTATTACACACTCCACTATGGCACGGACAGGCAAATCTCATGCCAGCCATGGTGGTGGTACTTCAGAGCACCCTTTGCCTGGGGTCAGCAGGGTTCCTCGTACATTTCCTACCGTAACCTACCGCAGCAGAAAAATTGAGGAGAAAGTGCAATCCTGCTCAAAAGCTGCAACTATGCTTAGGCAAGCATCGATGCTAATCTGAACACTGGCATCATCTACTGGGCTGTGGTGAGCAAAAAAACTCTCCTCACTCTCCTGTACTACTTGCAGCAGCAGCCATCTCTGCACAGCTGTGAGAGTCTGGCTCCAGCACTTCGCCAGAGCCCAGGTACGCCCAACTAAGCAGGCATCGCCCCAACCCCATCTCCTGCCGGGCTGCTGGAGGGGTCAGTGCCTGGGGAAACTGGCTGCACAAGGAGAGAACGTGCTCTAGCACTGGCTTTCTTCAGGAAAGAGCAGAAAGCAAAGCCTCACCTATGAAGTAGCGACCAAGAGAGACACCGAGGAGCACAGGAGCGCATTGCCAGCTCCGGCAGCCGGGTTGTGCAGCCCCACGGCACACACAGCACTGCCAGCACCGACAGCCGGGCTGTGGGGCAGCCCCACGGCACACACAGCTCTCTAAGGACAGAAGCTGCAGCAACCCCTCAGCTTCCCAGCCTGCTGCCCCCACCGCCCTGAGCCCGTCACGGCTCCGCCAGGCAAAGGTCCGGCGCAGGAAAAAAAACACAAAAATGAGAAAACAACAGAAGCCGCCCGCCCGAGACGCACTCACCTATGGAGACCAGCTTGATGCTCTCCCGCTCCAGGAACTCGAGGGCCACCGAGACGTTCTCCAGCTGCATCTGGCGGAAGGTGGGCCGCTGGTGGTACTTGCGGTACATGCGCTTCTGGCTGAGCACCTCCAGCAGCGCGATCAGCCGTAGCCCATCGCTCAGGTCATGCTGCAGGTTCCCGATGCGCTTGTTGACACACCGCAGGTGCTCGTTGCACCAGCGGGTGAAGGTGTTCTGCTGGATCCGCTTCCACGGCGCGTCCTCCGCCAGGTCCTTCTCGGTGGCCGGCATCTCGCCGTCGGGATCGGCCGCTCTGCGCCCGCCCTGGCCCCGCGCCTGCGTGCTCATGGCCGGCCCCGCTCCGCCTCCTCGGCCCGCCGCGCTCCGCCCGCGCCCCGCCCGGCCGCGCCCGCCCGCCTGCGGGGAGGGAGGGAAAGGGAGTGAAGGAGGGAGGGAGTGCGGCGCTCCGCGGCCGCCCCGCTGCTGGATGCTGCGCCCGCTGCTGCTGCCGCCGCCGCCCCCGCTGCCCCGGCCCGCCCGCTCCGCGCTGCGCCGCCGCTCCCCGGCTCTGCAGGGCCCCGCGCCGCCGCCCCGCTTTATCCGCCGGGAGCGGCACGCCCTCGGCCGCATCAGCCTCCCGCACCGGGCAGGGCTGGGCTGTGGGCTGGGCTGGGCTGGGCTGGGTTGCAAGAGCCCCTGGCGGAACGGGGCCCCCGCTGGGCCGCCCCTCACCTGGCCGGGGCGCGGCCCCGGGGCACCGTTGCAGGCGGGCACCGCGGCACGGGCGGGAGCGCGACCCCTGGCACCGGGACACGGGCCGGAGCGCAGCTGGCCAGGCGCCGGTGCCCGGCTGGGGTGCAGCCCCCTCGCCCCTCGGACACAACCAAACCCCGCAGTGGGAGCAGGAGCGCAGCCCCCCGCGGACCCGCATCACAGCCTCTCTCGGGCAGCACAGGCCAGGCCGCCGGCCGGGTGACGGTCGGGTAGAGGCAGCCGGGGGTGGGTGACCCAGCGCCGGGGGTGGCAGAGACCGGGCTTTGGGCTGGGGGGATTCCATTCTGCACAGTCCGGGCCGGGAGAGGCCGAGGGTGCTCGCATGAGATGCGGTGCTGCGAAAGGACAGACACCTCTGGGCAGACACACACGATTCTATAGGCCATTTGAAGAAAAAAAACTTCTAAAAGCAGTCACTTAAGGCTTGAATTCTTGGGGGGTCTCCCCCACTTTTGTAACTGATTTCCTGGCGCGCCACTCCCTGCTGACCTACAAGATTGTGACTGCCGCTGACTCATTTGACGACAGCAGAGTAAACAGAACTACTCCAGCTGCCGTTGCTACATGCTGGGTTTGTGCAGGCGGCCGAGGCATCTCATGGTATTTACTGGGTCAGTGAACGCTGTGGTGAGGTGTCCCTCTGTGTCCCAGCACCGAGGGAAGCCTGTGCCCACCCACTCACCCTCCCCTTGGGGTCCGATCCTGCACACACTTACAGTCTTGGATTTGCTACCAGGAGCTGCTCCACCAATTCAAGCGATGTGTGTGTGTATCTATTTACATCAAGGCTGCCACACTGAAAGATGCAGGATTCTGTCAGAGAAAACAAATCCATTAAGACACAATCAATAAAGTCTAATTTAATTATATTACTATAGCCACTCTCAGCTAAAATTGGAATACAGATTTCCAATTATTTTATTTTGAGGGTTTGATTCTAATGCATCCCCTAAAGTGTGACACTGTGGTTTGTCTCCAGTGATCTAACAGATCCTTCACCCAGACTAAGTTATATTAGTTTTATTTGTTGACAATAAAATAAGAAAGAAGAAAATAGGAAGGTGAGGTAAAGTGAGAGTTGTGCCTAAACTTCCACTGTTCCCCAACCAGCGTTGCCTCCTGTTTTAAAACTATCACAGATATTGGAGATCAGATTTACTACACTGAAATATTGACATGTCTCTCATGGCATAGCCACTGCCCTTTCCTCAAATTACTGAGCCAAGCAGCAGGAAGGATTCACATAAGAACTGACTTTAACTGAAGGATTGTTTTTATAGAGCAAAACCAGTGACAGGGCATAGAGATGCCACAGCCAGGGCAGGCTGTGCCTCCATGAGCAGCTCTCTGCTGTCAGCACAGGCTGGTCCAGCCCAGTGGAAAGCAGCCTGGAAACATGGAGCTGAGTCTTTTCTCAAGGGCTTTTCTCCCATCATCCTATACTTCATCTTTAATAGGTGCTAATTGCTTATTGACTTTGGCCTGGGCTGGGACTCCTTAGCAACCATTCCACATCCGGATTAGCTGATTGCTTATAACATTTTAATTTCCGTTCCTTTCCACTCCCACACCTAATAATGCACACTCTCTTTAATATAATTTTGTGCCCATGCCACACTGAAATTGGAAGCTTCAGACATTTTTTTTTTTTTCTGTAAGAAAAGACGTGAGTAGATATTAAATGGGAAAAGGGCAGAATTAGTATCAGGACCTCAATTTTTAAGTTAAGTATTTAGTTAAAATTTTCAATAAAGGTAATTTTTTCCATAGATTCAACAAAGAAAATTTTCATCCCAATGAAATATTGTGCAACAACATGTTGTGCATGCATAGGGACAGTGGTTTCTTTCAGTGGTTTTGCACCACTCCGTCCATCCATCCATCCATCCATCCATCCATCCATCCATCCCATCAGAAGCACTAAGGCTTCACGAGATGTGAAATGCTCAGCAAAGTTCTGGCACAGACATGCAAGCCCAGCTCACACTGCCAGCCTTGGGAGAAGGACAGTGGCACAGTTGGGACTGCTGCTGCTTGGGACAGCACGGGGTCGGTGGGATACTGGTGGTCTGGAAGCAGCAGCCCCTGTCACAGCTGTCCTTCCCTGCACATCACAGGGCTTTTGAACAGAATTCAGCCTTTTGCATCCTGATTGCTTTCATGATTACTGGGAAACAAAGACTGCTTTATGGGAAGAGAATGAAAAAAGCAAAATAATTTCTGTTCTGAGGAACAGATCTTGTTTCCTTCCTTCCCAGTCACAGATGACCCTCACAGCTATGGTCGGATCAATGTTTCTGGTTGACAGGCAGGGGAGAAAGGGAGCCCCTCTGTGCACCCCATCACTTGCCCGGCTGTCTAAGATCAGGAGAGGTGCCCTGTCTGGGACCTGCTGGGCCCCAAGTGTGATAATCCAGTGGTAGCACCCACTGTTGTGATGGGCATCAATGCCTTGTCCTCACCCACTGATGAGAGAGTCCGCCTGTACTGTTCTGTGGTCGAACTCTTCTTGGGGTCCCATTCGGCCTGAAAAGCTGCATTTCCTTTGAAATTAAGTTGGAAGACACTTTAGCACAAGTGAACCTGTGTTTTAGGTTTCATTAGGGGGGAGAGAAGTAAAAACAAGCTAAGCCATGAATCTGTACTTGCTGGAATAACGTCTTGGTACTGTATATTATTCCAACCGGACTAATGTATGCCTTGCAGAAATACCTTATGTGTATATTTATACAGGTAGATGTTTGTGTGGATGTATATAGGCAGGAAGGGAGGGAGATTTCAACACTACAGTCTGGGGTGGATACTTTTATCATTTGATTTGTCTTCTATGACAAGGGTCTTTCCATCCCACTCTTCCTTTGTTCACTAGATGCAGATATAAGGAAGGAAGAACACTGTCATTGCTTTTTTTGGTTCTGCTTAAGCACTTGCAAAAACACAGCAATGAATTTTTTCCACTGTTTTAAAAATACTCTTCCTCTATGGTCATTCACTGCAAGGCTGGGTTCAAAAAGACCCTGTTTAATTCAGCAGCAGAGGGCTTCCACTGCCACACACTCGCAGTTTTATCAAGGAATTGCTCAGAATATATGCTGTGTTTGAAAATACAGCCTTGACAAATGGAATGAATTGCAAGGACAATTAATTATTGCATGCTCTGTTTTTAGGAAAAAAAACACTGCAGAATGTCTCTCAAACCAGAACATGGCATTAGGCTCCCTGAAGGGAGTTGCTTTGTTGGCAGGAATAAAAGAAATTAGGAGCATAGTTTAAACTGTAAAGGTAAATAAAAGTTAGTTGGCCTTTACAGGTCTTGCTGGGTTGCTTTACAGGTTGCTGCTCTTGCTGGGATCTGTGATAATCCTTAATGAAAATTTAATCTCAGCACAGATTATTTATCATATCGCTGGGGGCCCTGGGATTGTAGCATGGAACTCTACAGTGGACCTTTGCCATTAGTTTTTTTGGAGCATACTAACAGCAGAGGGAAATGGCAGCCCTGACTGGCTGTTTCACTGAGGAAAGGTCTGTTGAAGCCTGGCCTGCAAAAGCAGAAGGGTGTGGGGAGCAGGCCCCCGCTGACATCAGTGGACAGGCAGCGCATGATGGGGTGACTAATGAAGTCGGGTCTGCTTCAGGGTAATCAACTTGTCACAGTCTCGTGATGATTTGTTCTTGGATTCTTGGATTCTTCCAAGTCAGGGCCATATATAAAAGATCCCGGCCATTTGGGACGTTGTACATGCTCTCTGCTTGACGCATTGTTCAGCAACAGCTTGCTTTGATTGTAAGAGGACAAGAATCAGAATTAATATCAACCCAATCTGCACAGTTTTCTTAGAGCAGAATCAGCCATGGCTGAGCATTCAGGCTGAGTCTTCACAGATGGAAGGGCAGATCGTGGTTCAGTTATCACCTCTCTGAGGATCTGTGCAACTAGAAAGGTCATCTTTTAGAGGTTTCAGTTGATCTGCTAATACACAAAGAGCAATGATTTTTTTTCCCCACACTACAACTAACCCCATGCAAATGACTTGGAAGATGCATCATGTCTCAGCAGAAATGTGTGGTGAAAAACCAGCGAGACACCTCCATCCTTTCCAAAGGTTTCTATCAAAACTGCATCACACTGAGGGTTCATACCCTGGGGCTGACAAAACTTGGGAATTGTCAGGGCACTGGCTTGGAAAAAGAATAACTGGGCCATGTGCTATAGCACCCGGGTAGCTTTAGAAATTTATCAGGAGATTTTAAATATTTATAATTTTTTGGCACATAATAGCCTTATCCAAACACAGGACAGCATTGTGCATTAAAACAAAAGCCATGCACAACAAATGCCATAAAATAAATTGTAGCACATTCAAACCAGTGTGCAGATGCTAATCCTCACAGCCCTGCGGGCAGCTCATCCACTAACCCAGCACCCAGCCAGTAATGCTAAAGACAGAGCAGCTGAGGCTCACAGTAGTTAAAGGTTTGCTTTTTCAGAAGCCGCAGGCACCGTAACTGGATGGGATTTCGTGACTAAGTGACCATAAATGGCAGTGCTGCACAGCTGGCAGCACCGCTCCTGGCTCAGCACCACAGCCCGGTCCCCGGGAGCAGCACCCAGCCTGCTGCGTCAAAGGTTTCCAAACACTCCGCACATTTTCTTCACCCGTTACACTATTTACTGGGTTCTGAAAGACAATAGAGGTGTTTCTTCTCGATTGATGCAGTAGTCATTAAGCCTCTCCTTTCGTTACCATGATCTCTACCAAGCGAAGCAAAACCGAGACAAGCCATTCAAGTCAAGGCATGAATCACGTGGATTGCGTCATGGGTTGCATTTTCCTTATTCAGCAGCTATATGGAAGGCAAAGGAGCTCTGCATTATACAAATACTGGCTGGGGCATTTGATACAACTTGTTCTGAGTTTTTCCATCTTCTTTTTCCTCCTACATCCGCTACCTAGGGAAGACAGCAATACAAGAGTATGAAGCAAGAGTTTGGTCCAAATCAGACAGAGGGATGTCTTTAGGCAGAGAAATTTCTAGAAATGTGACTTGTTCTGAAATTTGTATTGAAATTTGGATCATTTGGAAGTCTATTTAGGCAACAGTTGCTTGTAGTAGCAGTTGTGTCTGGGGCATTTCTTCATCTCTCTGTGTCTGAAAGAGTATGATTTTTCTTCTGTATAGAGTTCTTGCTGCATTATATATGTGTTTATATATGTCTTGCTGCATTATATATGTATCCAGAAGCTGAAACTGGTGCCAAAAGCAGCCATCCATCTGGCAAACACAGTGCTTTGCCAGAACTTACAGTGCTCCTCTTGCTTTAAGTTTCAGTGAGACTTGCATCTGGAATTTAAAGCTCTGTTTTTCACACAGGCTGTAAACAGCCCAAGAGCAAGCCTGCTTGCCCTTTTTGCTATCCTGAAATCAGAGGAGACAACCAAACTGAAATCTGTTTACCACATACTGGAAGAGCAAGGACAGGGCATTCCTGGGAGTGTCTCATGCAGGAATTCACCTCATTTATTTGTCCAAAATACCCTCACTGCTTGTTCTCACGGAAATGCTGTGAAGTTCATCTATTTTTCTTGGTTCACCTATTTATCTGATTGATAAACTGCTGAAGGTGGTTTTAAATGAAAAAAACATATACTCACAGCCATGGATAAGTATCCCTCCTTCCAAAATCCAAATGAAGTTGCGTTTGTACCTGAGGATGATGCCTGGCAGTGCAAACATCCCCAAGGCAGTGCCTGCTCTCAGCCAGAACCCCCACCGAGCACCAGGAATGCGGCGATGGCCGCGCTGTGGGTGTCCGAGCGAAACATAGCTTACCCAAATAAATGTGACTTGACATATCAAACACGAAGTTGAAAAATAATTTGAAATAGCAGCTCATTTTTAAAATAACTCAAGATCTGATTTCATGACCTGGGAAGTCAGATCCTATACAAACCCACACAATGCTCCAGTGTGCAGCTAATCACGGCTTCCTGCCGCTAGCAGATACTTCAGGCACGGGCCTCATTAGACATTCCTGTGCTTACTTCCAACCTTACCTACTGCTTGTGTTTGCATTCAGAGTAACCAGAGCTCTCTTCCTTAGATGATACACCCATTTTTCTCAGGATTTGAATTTCTTTCCTTGTGCTCTGTGTGTTGGAATTCACAGGAGTGGCAGTGTAAGATCAGAATTAAACATCTCACATCTGCCAGAGCTCATGAACTGCACAGAATTCCAAGTGTTCCCCAGTTACTCTTCAGGAGTTGTTTTAACCCGAGATAGAGATGAATAGTTGTGTTTGACTGCAGAGGAGTGGCCAAGCTCCTCTTTGGGACAGCTGGAGGTGGCGTAGGAAGGAACGCTTTCCAGGGGAACAACATATATTTTTTTAAACAAACCAAAACACTTCTGTGTGACATAAACAAAATTGTTGACCTATGTGCAGCCAAAGGGGGAGGTCATTCAGCTCTCCTGGCACACGCCCTGGGATGCAGCAGCTCCGTGGATGAGAATGCCAGGGCATAGGGTGAGTGAAAACACACACTCCCCAGCTATTTCAGAGGAAAGGCACGACTGCACAGTACTCACAGCCACCATCTCCATCGCAGTGTTCTCATGATGGGGAGCAACCAACTCAAAAAGCACTTTAAGTAGATTTGCTTTCTGAAGTCACGCTCCTTTCTCTATTTTAAACATTTCTCAGGAAAATATTCCCAGACAGAAATCTTGCATAAGAAGCCCTAAGTCTACTGACTCATTTTGAAAGCTGCTTTATTAGCCCCTACACAGGCTGATAAGCCTTGCCTGGTGCATAAGGACACAAGGGCTGTGCATTGTTCTGCTGCTCAGCCTGGTGCGGTGCTGGCAGCCTGGGCTTGAACCAGCCAAACAATCAGAGAGTTTAACTTCCTCCATAAATGCTTGTACATGTAAGGCTGTGTATTTGGGGGCATTTCTCTATTAAAGAGGAAGCTAACATTTTAAACATGTCGCAGAAGAAGAAGGAATGGCAGAGGCCTCTGTGGACAGCATCACATTGATTTGGGTGAGAATTAGGAATAATAAAGGGTGGAAGAAAAGCACTGGGACTTGGCCAGCAGTCAGCAGCCTCAAACCACTGTTCCCTCTGCATAGCTGTTAGTGAGTTCTGTCATTAATATATTGCAGCATAACAATGTCCTTGCTGAGCTCTGCCCAGCAACACCCTGCGAGGACGGAAGGCAGAGGTGGGTGTGCAGGTGCAAGGAGTACCAGCCGGGGGCAAAGGGCAGGGTGTTGCCACTGTCCCAGAAGAAATGGGACATACCATCCCAGGGTGGGCAGGAGGAAGGTGGCAGCTTGGGAAACCCTGGGCTGCATGTGCTGGCACAGCTTCCAGCAGGAACTAGGCAGCTGGGTATCCAGGGGTGGCTTGGCAGGGGTTTGTCCAGAGAAACTGGAGTTCCCAGATGACAGAAAACATGGCAGGAAGAAAGCTGAGCAGATCACCCATTGCCATAGCACAATCAGTGCCTTACCTATTCCTAGGAACTTCTCTGGCTGTAAATGTTTCCTAAAAAAATGTCAGATTCCCCTGCGGGGATCCTGACTCTGCTCTGACTCGGTCCTTATCTTGTAGGACAAAACCTGTAATTCCCATGTTCCTGCTTGTGTCGAAATGGTGGTTCCTCGATTTTGCAAAGCAGATCCAAAATCACCAGGGGAAAAAAAGGGCAATAAAAGGTATGCTACTGGGAGAAGATGGCATCAGAAAGGTGCTGCTGGTGGAGCTAGGCTGGGCAGCTGGTGCCTCGCTCTACGTGTGCCTGACAGAGATCTGAAGTGGGAGATAATATCAAGAATAAGCCCAGTCACACATTGTCTGATTGAAAAGGACCAAAAAGTAAAAATAGATCCTTTTCAATGAAACAACAGTGTATTTCAAAGGGCAGTGCAGTCACACTGCAGCAGTTGGCACTGCACTTCACATCAGCCATCTGGTACAGCGCTCACAGCAAGGAACCTTGCCTGTGTAACCACTGTCACTTCCCTACAGGTTAAAACACCAGTCAAGAGTCTGGTATGACACAGAGGGGAAAGACAGAGCCCTACGAAGCCCAATCCTTTTAATCAGACTTAGCAAGAACAAAATGGAACAGGGGAGCAGAGTTGAGGCATGGCTTGAGACCCTTTTTTGAGAGTGGATGCTGTGCCTTAGTTCCAGCTGCCCCATTGCTGCAGTAGTGGTGTTAGAGAAGGGGGAGGGAAGAGTGAGTTACAGATACAGCAGCCTCAGGTATATAGTTTTATCTTTACAGCCATGGTGATAACATGGGTTGCAGCAGGATGAAGGTGATCCAATCTAACTGGGGCCAGTTGTTCTCTGTAGGAGCCCCACAGGGGCCTGGCATTTGCAACGCCACCCATGCCCAGGCCGGGCTGCAGGGGCCCTGCAAAGCTCTGGTTTATCACTGCTGCTCTCTCAGAGGCACTGGCTGTTTGCACAGGCACAGCACGGTGGCCGCCCAGGTGCCTCCGAGGGCCCTTGTTTGCTTTTGGTTTCTTTGAGGCTTGAGCCTAGGGAGGGAGATGTTCCCCTAGGGACCAGAAACATCTTCCAGCTTGCAACACACACCAAGAGGGCCAGGTGCACCCAAAAGAAGCCCCCTCTGCTTTCTGCATGGTGATAGTCTTCTGGATATATCTCCTTTTTATGCTGAACTTTGTATGTAAAACTCTTTCTTCATTTTGCATGGACTTTAGTCCTTTGGCACAGCCATCATCGGCTGGCAAGCAGCTAGTATGACTGTGTCTTAAAGCATGGGGCTAAGTGGGGCACATGCCAGCACACCTTGTTATCTCCATCTCTCTGGGACCAGTAGGTGGGAAGATTCTGCAGTGACAGCCTTCACTCCTGTCAGAAAAGCACCAATCTTGCTGTTAACACACTGGTGCTGCTGGTGCCCAGAGGTACCGTGGTGCAGCTGCAGCCCAGGGCCTGGGAACTCTGTGCAGACAGACAAGCCATTCCCTGTCCCATGACAGGCTGGTTTGAAGCTCCCACAAGAGCCTTCCTCCTGCTCCTTTGCCAGCCTCAGCAGTGTTTTCCGTGTTTTCTGTGGTTCTCACAGCAGCTGCAAAGTTTCCTTCTGCAAAGCGTAAATGCCCTCCGAGGTTCCTTGACAGCAGCAAGTTTCCAGTACTGAAGTGGCAGGGGGTGATGAAGTGGTTGCAAACCAGGCAACTGCAAGCAGAAAATGGCTTTGTTTTCTGTAGCAGGGCCTGGAAGGCTCAGGGCAGGAGGGCAGCGCCTGGGGCAGGCAGGCTTCCCTTCCCCGCAGATCCAGCCTCTCTGACAGTTTGACTAATGAAGTGGGAAAGGGCAGGGAGGGTCCCTGCGGGCACAGCCCGGGTCTCTGAGAGCACAGCCCGAGGGTGTCCTTGGGCACAGCCCGGTGTCTGAGGGCACAGCCCGGTGTCTGTGGGCACAGCCCGGGTCTCTGTGGGCACAGCCCGGTGTCTGTGGGCACAGCCCGGGTCTCTGTGGGCACAGCCCGGTGTCTGAGGGCACAGCCCGGGTCTCTGAGGGCACAGCCCGGGTCTCTGTGGGCACAGCCCGGTGTCTGAGGGCACAGCCCGGGGCTCTGTGGGCACAGCCCGGTGTCTGAGGGCACAGCCCGGTGTCTGAGGGCACATTCCAGCTCCGTCCCCGCGCCCCCAGCACGAACCGCCCCCCAAGCCCTTGTCACTGCTGCCCCCTGGCGGCCCCGCCCGGCCCGGCCCTCACGGCGGCCCCGCCGCTCCCGGCGACGGACAAACCCCAGCGAAACGCCTTGGCTGGTTTAATTTGATAAAAGTCCCCGCAAAAAAAACCCAACCAAACAAACAGAAAAAAAATGCGGCGGTGAAATCCTAGAGTCATAGAATCGTTTAGGTTGGAAAAGCCCTCTAAAATCACCAAGGCCAACCATTAACCCATCACTGCCAAGGCACCACTAACCCATGTCTCTCAGTGCCACGTCTGCACGTCTTTTAAACACCTCCGGGGACGGTGATTCCACCACTGCCCTGGACAGCCTGACAGTGCCTGACAGTGCTTTTGGTGAAGAAATTTTCCCTAATATCCAGTCTAAACCTCTGCTGGTGCAACATGAGTCTGTTTCCACTTGTTACTTGGAGAAGGGGCCGACCCCACCTGGTTACACCCTCCTTTCAGTAGAGCTATAAGATCCCTCGAATCTCCTCTTTTCCCAGCCATTCACAGAATATTCTGGGTTAGAAGGGACCTACATCGACTGAATGGCCCATACAGGAATCAAACCCACAACCCTGGTGTTACTAGCACCATGTTCTAACCAACTCAGTTAATCTCAGAGATATCACCCCTTAGCTCCCTCAGCCACTCATCAGATTTGTGCTCCAGCCCCTTCCACAGCTCCATGGCCCTTCTCTGGACACACCTCAATGTGTGTCTTGTAGTTAGGGGCCCAAAACTGACTCCAGGATTTGAGGTACCTCACCAGGAATACAGGGGTACAATCCCTGCCCTGGTGCTGCTGGCCACACTATTGCTGATACAGGCCAGGTCGCCACTGGCCTTCTTGGCCACCTGGGCACGTGCGGGCTCATGTTCAGCCGCAATCAATCAGCACCCCCAGGGTCTTTTCCAACAGGCAACTTTCCAACCACTCTGCCCCAAAATCACCCAAAGCCATTGCAGCACTTGATCTCACCCCAAGTCTTGGGAAGTGCAGCGGTGGGGTGGGAGCAGGGAAGGGGCTGTGCTGCCCCTGCCGTGGCCTGGGAGTATCTCCTCATGCCTCAGGAATGTGGTTATGTCATGGCGAGTCCCCCACACGCCCCGCCGCAGCCTCCCAGCCGGCCGCCGGCCGACAGCTCTGGGAAGCATCGTTACTGCTGAAATAGAGGCATAAATTTCTGCTGGCAGGGCTCCTGGCTGTGAAAACTTGTAAGCCGTAACAACCACTCACTGCGACAAAGTTACTCGGACATTTCCCATGGTCCCAGTCCCATTCCTCAGAACTGGGGGCAGGAAGAGGGGAAAAAGGTTTTAAAAACTTTTGATTCTCCTTACGTAGCTGAGCATTACCGGGGGCGACATTTCTGACTGTTCATGAATCCTTCCTGTGAACTCATGGGGCATGACGCACCCACTGGAGAGGAGAGCATGCCCAAGACAAGAGCGGCTGAAGTACACTCCTGCTGAGCTGCTCTTTCTGAGGATTTGTATTTCTTTTTCCAGACGAGGAGCTTTATTATTAGAGAAAGAACATGAGATCTTTATGAGTGATTTAACAAATTAGTTTCTCAAATTGTTTGCAGCAGCACAAGTAATGTCACAGTCATTAAAGTTCATAGAACATATCAAATGCTCCAGTGCCACAAAGGTTTTCCCTGTGCAATAGAAACAAAGCAAAGTAACTCCTGACATGTTTAGACATCTGACTCTGAAATGCTGTACGTCACTTCTCCACCATACTCGAATGGGAACTCATCCTGCCCTTGTGTAGATTGGTAGAATGAGCTGGGAGCTGAACCAGCACAAACCCAGCTACAAACATGATTTTAAAAACAAACAACTAATTATTTCCATTCACCTCATTTAATTTGGGCTCATGCAGAAATGCTGTTCGTCCAATAGTCCAAAATATGTCACGTATTAAGAGCTAAGGAGTCCAACCCAATGAATGAGTCATCACCCAGTGGATGAAATCCCATATCTTCATGGCTGCTCATAAATAAGACAAGCTCAACTTTATAGTAAGTCATAAGTAAACAATGAACTATATGAAAATCAGACTCAGCTGTGGTGTAACTGCATGGGCACAGTGCCCACGCAGAAATGAAAAGCGAATGTGATACCATCACCGTTTAGCTTTGGAGGCTAAATTTGAGGCTGAAACTCTTAAGAAGGGGTTTGATGCATGTAGTAGGGCAGTCAGACACACAGACCTTTGAGGCCACTGCAAATGCCTGTTTGCAATAAACAACACATTATCTCGGCCATTAGCGCTTCTGAACCTCAGATCCCGATGGGCATATTTTCTGAAACCATCATCCGGTATCTTCTCGTGACAGCCCAACATCTCCAGGTAGTGCTCCTGTGTTCTCATAGCCTGCTCCTGCATCAGTGCTCTCTCCCAGGTGGAAATGAAGAACAGCAAGAAGCTGTTCCTTCACCCTGGGATGAGCATTGGAACATCCTGTGCATCCCCCATAACTATACCCTGAGTACTGGGCTGGAGTCACAGAGCTGGCTGGGGTTTTTGGTTTGTTTGAACCAGTGTTGTGAGAGAAGTCAGGAAATAGCAGAAAGTATTGATCAACCTCTGCCTCGCTATAAAATTAACAGCTTATAAAACTCAGTATTGAAATAACTGGAAGCCTGACCACATTGCAGACAGGCCAGCAGAAGGGCCAGGCAAGAGAAGATGTGATGACGGCACTGAGAAAGATGCTGGCACATAGCAGTGAAGGGACCATAAGCAGGCAGGGGCAGCTGAATCCACTTCTAAGTTTGAGCTCCACTGTCTCCCACAGGAAGGGTCTCCCCAGCCACAAGCAGCTCATGGGGCTGCAGCCAGCTTTGCAGAGGGATTTACTTCAATAAAAACATCTTTTTTGCTCCTGAGGAAGAGGAGTGTTTTGCTATCTTGTCAAAGACTTTCAGAAATGAATGTTTTTCTCTACCTTCTAATATCCTATTTGTATTTGGGTTAATGGTGCAGGTGGGATACTCTGAACATTGCAGGAAGCAAATCCTTGAATTTTAGGGAAACCAGGATGTGCTTGGATGTGCTAGAGGGTAAACAAGGTTGACCACCTCAGACCATCAGATGTAACCACTAATGGTAGAGCTGCTATTGCCTGAAGAAAGTGCTCCAGGGGAAATGTGCCAGACAAGAGGAGCTGCCTTTGAAGGCTTTCAGGTTTGCGTGGGCTTGTTGGGGCACTGATGTGGAGATGTCCTGCTGCTTCCTCGCCCTAACCTTCTCCTCTTAAGTACAGTGGAGCAGTTCAGGCTGCCACTAGGATAGCAGTAGGGCCAAGACAGTAGCTGTCTGGCTATAGTAAGGGAAGAGACCAAAGCAGCTTTTCCCTGAGAGCGCAAAGCTCCAGCATCTGCCAAAATACACAAGGACACAGACTGTCTCGTGGCTGTCCTTGCAGAGGCAGATCGGGATATCCGTTCCACAGTGATGTGTCCAGACATGGGGGAGGGCTTTGAGATGTGTCACAAGAACTAAAGCCCAGAAGAGGGACAAGCCTGGTCACAGGCACTCAGTCTATCCCAGGGGATGCAGGGTTTCATGCTAGGGAATGGGGCCTGGCTCCCTCCCTCCTGCCCCGCTGTGACTGCATTTCTCTAAAAGGCTGAGAACAGTTGTGCCCTCTCAGGATTCTACGGATGATTTCTAAGTCCTCTCAGGAGACCTCCAAAGAGCTCCTCTGGCTCCCTGCCTTCCTGACAGTCCTTGACCCAAGTGGCTCCAGCAGTCAGAGCAGGCTGGGCAGTACCATGACCCCAGCTCAGGCTATTCCCACCAAGGATGCTCTGATCGGGGAAGTTTTATTTTCTCAACACTGTTACTGTTGCAACAGGGGCAAATCACAGACGAAATCCAACCAGAGATGGGACTGCACAAGCCCAGGTCACTACTTTCTGTGCAAGCAGAGGTCCTCTATATACATTGTCTTCTTAACACTGGAAAATTATTGTACTCTGTTCATAAAGTTCTGTAAATGGATGAATAATTTCCACCAAGGAAAGAATGTAAGACTTGCATCGGCACAACATTACTTCTAATCAAGTGATCTTTGTAATTCTCCAGAACAAGCAGAAATTCATATTTTCCATATGTAACGATCTTTGTCACCCAAAGCATTTTGTATTCAATAAAAATACCAGCTTTCATTAAAGAAAAAAACCCTTTTGGTGCGTAGTTTTCCTGGCATTACACATCTCTGGTTCCCTCACTCAACATGTTTAGAATTAAATCACAAAACCTTAATTCACCCTCTAATGATCTGTTTGTTTCCAGATTCATATTCCCACAATATGTTTGCTGACAGCAGTTGGGCTCTTTGACAAAAGACAAGGAATTTTTCCCAACGATGTATATTTGCTTCACTCTGGTGCATTACAGGGGAAGGGTGCAGGCTGTACAAGCTGCCACCAATAACGTGACTGTAAGACCAAGTGTAATTTATCTAGTACAAGCTAAATGTTTATACTAAGTGTTCTTTGTTCTGAACATTATCGCTTCAAGATTGAGCTTCTTATGAAGAGAGTTGTGAGAAAGGTTGAGCCCTACTTTGCAAGGCTTTTTAAATTTAGCATCGCTATGACTCAGAGCCAAAACCCCAGTGCCTACAGTTCTCAGGAGGAGGATGACAAAAAGCTGCTCCCCTCAGTTTCAGGCACTTCAAAACTGTTCTTTTTGACTTCTTATTATGTGTTAGAACAGAATAAAAGCAAACCAGTTCTTGAAAGGATGTGTTATTTCAAAGCAAATCCAAAATCTTACACCCCAAATAACATTGAATGTGGTACTTTGACACTACTGCACCTTTCTCCCACTCTTAAAATAATCTCTTCAAATTCATTTCACAAAGCACTTTGATCTCAACAGAAACGAAACACACTGGCATGAAATCTGGTCCCCCATTATGTCCTCAGCCTTTCTCACCTCCCCACTGATGGATGGGGCCTGGAAGGTGTCCCCACCTTGTGTCCACACAGAGCCACACTCAAGGCAGCAGTGACAAGCAGCCATTATTTAATAAACAGGTGATACTCAAACACAGTGAAACTAAGTCTGTGATATTTGGAGAGCCCTGGATGTGGTCTCTTCTAAAAGTAAAGTGCAAGTTCCTCTGCCAGAAGAATATCGGACTATGTTAGTGCCATGAATAATCTCATTCCATAGAAACACACTGGAAAACTGCATCCCGATGTGGTATTTGCCACTGAGAAAGGACAGTGAGAAAAGGGAGAGCAGCAAGGAGGATGATGGCTATGACATGGGAAACCCACCTTGTAGCAAAGGGCTTCAGGAGCTTGATCTGCTGCTGAGAAGACTGAGGCCAGATGTGGTCACGAGCTGCAGCACCTGCATGGAGAGAACAATGTCAGAGGTGAGGGTTTCCCAATTCCTGGGGGAAAAGGACTCATGGCAGAAAACTGCAGCTAAGCAGCCATGCACTAGAGAAATATATATTCAAACAGGAGCAACTTGATCTTGTGAACAACTAACTGTACCCTTTGCCATCTCTTATGGTAGATCCTCCGCCTCTCATATGGAAGAATCAGTGTCAGATGTTTCTCTAAAACACATGTAATTTAAAACAGGAACAGTTTAAGGTGATTGTACCACCTTTTATATTGTACCTCATCCTGGTCACTGTTTCCTTGGGGGTGATTTATCCCATGAATGATTCCAAGTTTTACTCCTAGTTTATAATTCCTAGCAAGAATTAACATTTTAGTATCACTTCCATTTTTACAGCAACTAGAACTATCAGTATTTGACCATAGCAAAATATTTTAGACACAACAAATACAATATCTCTGTGTTTATCTGAAGAAAGGAAATCCTTTCTGTGGACTTCCCTTTGCTCCCTGCTGAGATGACGACTCAGAAGTCTGCAGAATGCCGCAGCAGCGCGCGAGGGTGTTTCTCTGGGGTGTGAAGCTGACCCTCCTCTGTTAATGATAACAGCTTTATGGCACAGGCATTGTTCTGCTCTACCAGTGCCTGTTTTCAGAAGGTATTTAATGAATAGGCTTTCAACTGCAAAAATACAGGCTGACATCAAGAAGGCAAGTGACCTTCGTGCTTGTGACTGCATGTTCACGTAGTTAAGCTTATTTTCCTCGTTAACATATAGGAATCCCTTTTTTTTTGTTAACGTGCTTTATTTAATTTTAATAGGGGTTTTTATTGTATTTAAAAATGTAGAGGAAAACAGAAAAAAAAAATCCTATTGTTCTCCCACATGTTTGTTTTCACTACAACTACTAAGAGGAAAAGCCCTTTACAAAAACAGGATACAGCAGACTCCTCTGCGCTGTGCACCCCCCGCACACTCGCACACTCCGGGCACGGCTGCAGTGGTAATCCAGAGTCCATGGAAAGTCACAAGTAAATGAAAAACATCAATGGGAGTTTTATTACCCGCTTGAATGGGAGTAGCGTTAAGTCCCTACTGAATAAACCCCACCTGCCTGGGCAGGTTCTGCTCCCCTCGGACAAATTGCCATCTACTTACGGACATTTTTCTCTGTGACATCAATTACAGACAAGGGGCAGACGGGGATGTCTGCAGGGCAAACCCCACCACTGTAGGAAGGTGTTAAGCCAATGAGCCTCATGCCAAGAGCCACAGCATCCAGCATCCCTTCTCAGCAGTCCTAAGAGACAAATCACCAGGGCCCCATCCGCTGTCACCTACACCAGACGCTGCCTGGCCACAGGAGGTGCCCTCAGATCCCCATGGATCTCTCTGAGCAGCCACAGGCTGTCTCTAGGGTGCCCTCAGGAGCGGGGCTTCCCACTGCATTTCTACTAATGACTTTTTGGAGCTCCTCTCTTAACATCCCACAGCCTCCCTTCCTCCCACTTGGATTATTGCTTCCCCTGCTGGGCTTTTGGCCAGTCGGCAGAGGGGTCTCCGGCTGTGCCGGCAGCCCCCAGGAAAGGTGCTGGAGCTGAGGCAGAGGAGTCGCAGGCTGCACTCGCTGCAGAGCACATTCCTGTGGGCTGTTGTTAAGAAGATAATAAAAATTGCTGTTTTCTTTCTCTGCACACGTTACCCTTTGGAAGAGTTCATACTTCCAAAGAATAACACTGACTTGTTCTCTGTGATACGGAAGAATAAATCAAGTGCAATTACCAGGAGATCTGCATTTCTGCAATCAAGAGCCTCATCTCTGGCCAGAAAGTACCTTGGGGGAATCGAGTTCTAGCGACTGGGAGGCCAGTAAAGAGCAATTTGAGCTGTTCTGACTCTGTAACATGGTGATTGCAGTTCCATTTGCCTGGTCAGAAACTACCGCTTAGCAGCCATCCGCCTGGCAACCTCCTTCAGACACCATCCCAAGAGCATTTCAGTTAAAAAAAAGCCTCAAATTTTAGGGAAATATGTTTTCTGGTTTCTTTCTAAGGACAAACATATAACGCCATAAGGGTTGAGTCTATTCTTGCGGCGTGGGGAATGATACACTACTTTAGTTTTCATTTTAAAGGGTTGTGGTTCTACTTGGTTTTCTTTTAAGTAAGCGTAAGCCTTGTTTCTTCACCAGAAATTATCATGACTTTTGATTCAGCTATGATTTCTGAACAAGAAGAATTGTTTCTATAACACAAAATGATTACATTTGATAATGTAAATATGATAAATGTTTATGCAAATCCTTAGGTAAGACTATACCACTTTATTACTGCAAAATAAACATCCTGATGCTGACACAGACAATATGCTGACACTGTGTCTTTGAACCAGAGAGTCTTTGCTATCGCTCAATAAAATGAAGAGCCAGGGAGACAACACAGACTTCACACAACAGGCTATGCCTGACACTACTTAGAATCAGACCCCAGTGTTTTCAATTCAAGGGAAAAAACTGCACAATTTCCATTTATATGAAAATCTTTCATTGTTTAGGAACTGTAAACTGCTTTCTGCATTTATTGGTAAATAGCTGATCATGATCAGAGGACAGGATTAAATAATGTAGCCATCATTCCTTCCTCATCAGGGAGAAATAAACCCACAGTATCCTCCCTTGCTGCACTCAAGCAGTTCAATTACAAAACTATGCTGTTCCCAAACCCTCGGTATCCACCGACTGGGTGTCCCAAAACGCAAGAAATCACAGTTCCCCTGGCAGTGTCAGGACAAGCTCACTCTGAGCAATCCCTTTTCTGAAAGCAGATCAGGGACAGCCCTCCCGATGCTCCCTCCATCCCACGGACCCTCACACCCTGCCATCCCCCTGCAGTCCCAGCCCCGGGGGTCCCGCCAGAGCCGAGGGCAGGTCCCACATGGTTCCCAACACGCTGCCCCTCGCACCCACCTACGGTCTGCTGCTCCCCGTGGCCCCACCAAGCCGGTGGATGGATGGAACTGCCGGGCTTGGCTGGGAGCTGCTGCTGTCCCAGCAGCGGGAGGTCACCAGGCTGCTGGTCTGATCTTCAGTTCGCTTTCCATCTGAAAAGTTTAACTCCTTCACGCCCTGGAAGGGAAAATATCAGGAAATACTGTGGCGCTGTGGTTGTCCCTTGACAGGGACGCTGAGCACAGCCTTGCCCCAGGCTGCTGAGAACAAGGACACCCACGTGAGGCAAACCAGGATGTGGGGGGTCAGCATGGACAGTTTTGCTCTGAGACTTCGGGGTGAGTGAGATGCAGAGAAGCCCTCGGTGAGATTTTCCTCTTAACGACTTACACCCATTAAGCCCCATCCTGAAGTCTCCCATATTCCCACGCATTCCTGTGGCTGCCAAATCCCTGCCAGGGACCCCAGGGGCTTACACTTTGGAAGAGAAGGGGAAAACCTTTGACAGCACTTCTTTCCCTTTCTCACCAAGCCCTTGGGAAACTGAAGGGGGTGGAAATCTCTTCGGGCAGAGGAAAAATCCAGATCTGCAAGGGTGCTCTGGGGAGTGGCCCTAAAACATCCCAGCCCCAGGCCTGCTGCCAGGAACCCCCAGACAGCCCTAGTCTGGCCATGCCCATGCCTGGGCACACACCTACCTCCTTGCTTTGATCAGAGAGGGGTTCCTGGAAATGGTATTTTTTGGTCCAGCTGTCAAGATGCCTGTGCAAGAGCAGAGGGAAGAAGATGCCTCACAACCCACTGGATTTCCAGCTCCCTGTGCATCAACCCTGGCCTCTGCACGTGGTACTACCATAATGCATAGGGCCAGTCACCAGGGACTCAAAATACTGCTATTTCCAGAAAGATGCATAAAATGCTTACATGATGATGTCAGTCCTGACCTCCATGTTCGTCCGGCACTCCTCTGCTGTACCGACTGTTGAGCAATGGAAACACTTCCTGCGTTTCAAGTGCCTGTGTTCTGTCCCCCCACCCCCAGCTGCAGGCTCACTCTCACCTTCAGCCACCACGCTGTCCCCTGCAGCCTGTTCGGTGCTGGCAGATGGGATTTTTTAAGCTCCTGCCCCCCAGGAAAATAAGCTAACTCTGGCTCTGTGCAAGGGTTCTTCAAACACCACTTGTTAGGCGTGAAATCATCGCTCAAAACAAACCCTTGGTTTGCCACACGTGGGCTGCCCTCTCGTCCAGCTGCAGTAACAGGACAGGTGTGGACACTTACCAGCCTCCTCTGAAGGAGGATGTGCCGGGTGGGGAGGCTGCAGGGACTTGCAGAGAAGGTCCCATGTGGCAGGGACAGGAGCGTTTCATTTCAGGCAGCAGGGCCAAGCTACACTGGAGGTTTTCTAATGGCCCTAATGCACCCAAGGGTGCTGCAGTGCCCTGTGGGCACAGTGCATGCTGTCCTGGGCATGCTGGCACTCTCTGTGCTGAGCCCACCCACTGCCCACCCCTGCTCAGCCTCCACGTCCTCTCCAGCACACCAACTTGTGCACCCACAGGAATCCATACAGGTCCTCATCACTGGTGACAAAGTGCTCGGAGCAAACAACAAACACTCCTGTAACTCCTGGCTCTGACACCAGCATGTCCCACCCTGCCCCCAGTATCTGAGCTCTACTGGTGAGCTCCCCAGGCATGAGCTTTGCTGAGGCCTCTGAGTCAATCCAATGCATTTTAGCCTCCTATAAATGCCATGACCCTCAGCCAGCCCCTCCGGAGCGGGTGCCCCATCAGAGCCTCTTCCTGTCCAGGTGATTCTCCACGGACCATTGGCGGATGCCACAGCCAGCCCCCTTCAGTTCCCAGGCACCACAAGTTACACAAAAGGTGACTTTTGTCCTGAATAATAGGAGCCTGAGTGGGGGAGAAGGAGGGGAGAGGTGCCCCTCTGCCCTTTTTCCCCAGAGCAGGAGGCTCTGACTGCAGCATTGTAATTCCAGGTGAGGCACAGCATCCCTGGGGCTCCACCATCAACGGTGCTTGAGATGGTGGCTGACACATAATCCCTGTGCAGACACCCTTACTGACAGGCTGCAGCAGCTTTTCATTCATCCCTGAGATCAGCAAAACCAGCATTTTAGATAATTTTCCAAACCTTGCTCTGGAGGGAGAGCAGCTTTGGGGCTTTTGATTTCAAGTATGAAAAGTGTAATTATGGATAATGATGCCTCTCGCTGTAGTGCAAGCAAAAACCTTTCTGTGTTTCACGGCTGGTCCCTGTGCCCTAAAGTAAAAAAGGGTTTCTGCTTTCATTACAAAACATATTTGTATTTCAGCCTGAAAGACCTTCTCATCTGGGAGCTCTCTAGTGGCGAGCAGTCTCTCCTGCATCTGGTGTTACTTAGCCAGCAATTTTTCTTCTGCATTGCCTGGGGGCCAAAAATACTCCCCAAAAGGCGAAACAAGGGTTAAAATTGTTTAGAGAACAAAACTCTGTTAGAAGGTTTTATTGGAGTCCAGGGAAATTACTTTTAAAATACATACACATAATACTAGCAGCAATAATAGACTTTTCAAAAGTCCTCTGTAAAAGTAATGGTATTTCAGACCGGAGCCAGTCTTTCAAACCCCTCTGCATGGAGATGACATCAGACACATGGCTTATGTTTCCACTTTCTGCAGTGTGAAAGAAAATACGCTGCTACGTACTTACCTTCAGCTGGTGTGTTTGCTAAACTTGGACAGTTTGGTTGGGTAACTGCTTGAACTCAGAAAGTTTCACTGTCAGAGAAAGCAAAAACTGTCTGGGTTTTTTTTTTTAATTTATAGGCTTCTCAGCTTGTATCAAAACCACCTTTCTCAGTCCTCACTGGGTTCTGCCACTGTGATGCTTAAAACTGCTATTTTCTTTCATTTATTATAAGGTGACAATATAGGACATGGATGGTGAATACAAGACCTGTCCCAGCAGCCGTCTCACAGAATTACATTGCAAAAATCTAGGCTCACCTGGTTGACACCAACCTTCCACCTTCCCCTCTGGTTGTCTGAAGTGCCAGGATGGGCAGTCCAGCACTCAGACCAGCCTGGGCACAGCCCTTCCTGATGTCAGCTGAGCAGTTGCAGCAAATGTGACTTCTCAGCTGAAAACAGCGTGGTTGGGTTGCCCCACGTGCACCTCCCGGGAGCAGAAGCCTGGTGGTCTGTGGGTGTTTGTGGGGGCAGTTCAAGGAGGTGCAGTCCCCACTGATTTGGACCCTGCCCAGGATCCATGGGGTCCAAGCACGTTATACATCGCTTTCACTTAAGGATACTTGCTGTTGATGGCATTTTCTGTCGGGAATGGGAATTCCTGAGGGCTCTTCCCTGTACAGAGACAGGTGGTGAGGAGGGATCTGCTGGCACTCAGACTCCAAAGCTAGTCTGAGATTTCCACATCTTGTTAAAAAATGGGTAAAAAATATAAATGATAAGAACTATGATATCTGAGCAAACAGCACTAATGGATGTTTTCCTAATTCCTTAAGCTGCCTCCTCTGTTTATAAACGAAAGAGAAACATCCAGAGGTTCCAAGTATGAGATTTCATTTCTTTTTTAATCAGAAATGCCCTGAATACTTCTCAGTCTCTGTTTTCAGATGTTGCCTTCTCACAAAAATGACCATCTAAGGCATTCATCTTTTTTATTAAAAATGCATATTTTCATTTTTTAAAAAAAATTGGTTTTCATTCTTATTACAGCCCTATGTTTTTCTTTTTTTGATATGGGTACAAGCATTTTTCTAAACTTAAAGAAACCCTTCTCAGAAGGGGGTGGAGATATGAAATATTTTTAAGATGTAGTTTTCTTTGATTTCCAAAGAATTTGATTCAAGTGTTAGGAAGCTGCAGAAAATAATCCCAGTGAGAGGAATAAGCAAGAGCCAGGTTATTCCTAAGCCTTCGAGACCCTTTCAAGTTGGTCTGAAAACCTCATTGTTAATCAAAATAATTGCATGAGAACCAATCAGGAAATCCTGAAACACTCAGAATGAAAACTTGTCGTTACAAATTCACCATCATGGCTAAAAAACAGATTATCTCTGTCAAAAGCTGTGGGAAAGTTTGCTTTGTAGCAGTAGGGGCAGAAATAAATATTTGCCCAGTCTGTTTTGTTTATCCTAAAAACATATATACATGTGCAGAGTTTCAATTAAACACTATTTTCTTTTCCCCCATGTGCAGATCATTTGAACTGCCCATGTGAGGAGCTTTTAAAGCATCTCTCCCAGGAGTCAGGGAGGTGGCTCTGGGCCAGCACGTTACTCAGACCATTACACCATGGCAGGGCAGGTCGGATTGCTTTGAATTTTAAGCCTCATTTCTTTGGTCTCACCTCTGAGTCCCTTTAAACACAGCTGACCCCTTGCTTTAATTTAAAGCAGATGCAGAAAGTGCCACTGAAAACATACCTGTGGGTGTGTTGGTTTTGCTGGTAAATGCCGTGACTTCCCAAGGCTGGGGCTCGCTGGGGAGCAGGTGCAGGTAGGAGAGGTTCAGATGTGGACAGGGTCTGTTTCATCAAGACAACGATTCCCCAAGTTACTGTATTTAAACCCTTTAAGAAATTGCTTATTTTGTCAAGGAAGAATGTTGCTGGGCATGTCTGAGCTGGTGGAAGAGCTTGACCCCACAAGGGGACGATGAGCAGAGACCTCCCCTGCAATTGGTGACAAGGAACACCTCTGGCATTCAGTTATGCCAAGATATCCATTCTTTGTTGTCCCTCAACACCCCAGCTACTGCCCAGTGCTGCCAGTTCCTCTGCCATGGATTCCCTTCCCTGCTAAGAGGAGCTCCACGGCCTCCACAGGGGTCCTCCACAGGGGTTCAGCATTTTCACCAATTTCAAGTCAAGTGATTGCTCAAATTAGGGCCCAGCTTGCCTGGGGACAGCGGGATAAAACAACAGTTCAAAGCACAGCCGTTTACTGCCCCACGGGGCCATGAGCCCTCCTGTACATAGCCCAGGAACCCTCTGTGCTCACACCACTTTTGCAGGGACACAGTCAGAGATAGCGATGCAAAAGGTCTCCGGTCTGGGCTCTCTTTTGCAACAGCTGTTTGCAAAGTTAGTGGTGCACTTTGTTTTTAAAACTAGGTCCATACTTATAAACATGTCATTTAAAAATGTGGTTGTTAAAAAAAGAAGAAAACGGAAAGAGAAAAGAATCCAGCCCAGTGGTCGAACCCTCCTGACCCATTCCCCTGTGGCAACAGTGTTCAAACAGGTGAAAAGGGGAGAAAAACAAAGGCTGGGAAAAGAACGAATGGTCACCACATTTAAAAACACCTGCTGGAAGTGACTGCAAGAAAAAATAGTTCAGAACATTTTGAAAAATACCTGAAGGATGCCTGTAATCCACTGCTGCTCCTGAGGGGGCTGGGGACCTCTGGGCATTTCAGCCTGGGACTCCACTGGAGCATCTGCTGAGCCCACTGGCATCACATGAAAGTGAAACAATCTTTCGTGAGGTAGTAAGACTCTTTCAAAGTCTCTTCTTGTCTGAAACAACTCACAGCTAAACAAAAGGACAGCTTATTTTATCCAGATTTAGCAAGTCTTAGATCTTCGTCATCTCAGGAGATCAGGGTCTTGATGCTTCTCCCCCTCGAGTCATTGGGAATGCTGCCACAGGCTCCAGACGGCAACCAGACCTTATCCTACAGGCTGCTCTGTCGAGCTGACACCTTTTTGTTTCCTAGCACCTATCACAGCAATAGATTTACCAGAGCTGGGACTGCTCCAAGCAGAGCAGTGGGACAGACAACAGCGTTCTACAACTGCACAGGCAGGTGGTGATGCTCAGTCTTGAAGGCTGCGGGTCCCTCTGAGCTCAACCCCCGACCTGCTGCTAAACAAGCCCTGTGCCAGCACCCTGCAGCGGAGGATGAGCTGGATGGGCCGCCTGGGATGTCCCCGGACCTGTGGTTGGAGCTTCTCTTCCCTGGCCATGGGGCAGCACCGCAGGTGAGAGCTGTGTTTTAGGAATGAAAAATTCTGGCATTTTGCCCCAGCTCTGCTGCTCTCCCTTCGCAGGGCAGGGAGGGGCTGGCTCACCCCAGAGTGCTGCGCCTGGGACCGCACCCGAGTGTGCACACACTCCATGGTTTGATATGATGCTCTGCTTCAGAATAACACCATGGAAGCAGACACATCCCATGTGCATTCCCTTGCAGGACCATCACTTCTGGTGTCTTGAGGTAGCCCTGTGCAGGGCCAGGAGTTGAACTCAATGATCCCTGTGGTCCCTTCCAAGTCAGGATATTCCTTGATTCTGTGACCAGGAGCACTTCCAGCCACCCACCTCGTTGTGCTGGAGCACCTCACTGCCATCTCAAGCCACTGTGGCTGGTGACCCATCAAAGCCAAAGGACAGCTCCAACAGGCTGTTTATGCCTCCACATACAGAGACAGGGGTCTGCCCCAGCAGAACGGGCAGAGCAGGCACCTTCATCTTCCCAGCCTTTGGAAGACATGGAAAGGAAGTCAGAGACACCTTAAGAGAGGAAAAGAAAACAATGGGGAGCTATGCTGGGAGGGAAGGAGGCCAAGCAGCAGGATTATAGATGAATAACATGTGCAGTGTAATTAATCTAGATTAGTTTTTATTTTATAGCATTAGCAGCCTGCAGCCGCAGCATGAGGGGATCTGGTCCCACGAGTTCCCAGCCTTCGCAGGGCTGGGCGGGCTCGCTGGGTCTGGGAGAGCTCCAGGCACAGCATCAGCGCGCAGGAAGCAGCGCTGGTGACTCACCGGCTGCATGTTTGCTTGGAGACTAATGAACTAATACCCGGCACTCTGGCCCTTTCCACGGCCCCTTCCATTAATCTTCGGGTTAAAAAGTGCAGCAGTCGCTCAAGAGGGAAATTCCCACAGAGCAGAAGGATTTGTGCCGGGAGCCCCCTGTGCTGACCTCCTTGGCAGCCCTCACAGAGCCAAAAGTCCGACTCCTCCACCCCGTCAGCCATGCTCGGGAGCCGCTGGGATTTATGGCTCTTCCTCCCGCCTGCTCCGGGAGGGTGGCTGTCCCACAGCACATGATGGGGGTTCGGGCTGCAGCTCCTATCTCAGGGATGACATGCAGAAGCAGAGTCTCTCTCTGGTGCCAGGCAGTTCACAACAACATCTATTTTCCCCATAAAATATTCACCTTGGCATTTTTGAGCAGATTCCGCTTTTTGCAACTGCAAGTTGCCCATGTGAAGTGCTCTCAGCCCTCCTCGCCACCCTCCCAGCCTCCCCCCATCCAAACTCTGGAGAGTCAGGGTTTTGTTTTCACTAGATTACAAATTGCCACGGGCTGTCCCATTACAGGTACCACCCCTAAAGGGTCCTCGTAGCAGCTGTGCCTGGAGATGTAACAGAGCTTTTCCAGCCTCAAAAAACTGAAGCACAGTCAAAAATTGTTTCTGAAAATCCTGAGACACAAGAGCTGCTCGGTGCCACAAACAGCAGGGGAGCCTGGGATCGTGGAGTCAGGCTCTGCTGGTGAGTGATGTGCCACAGAATTTGATCTGTGCTTCCCTTTTCATCTGGGACAGTCTGTATTTAACATCGTATCGTCATGTGGAAAACTCCTAAATCATTCCAGGGATGGCAGAGACCTGCAACCACAGTGCTGGGGAATGGGACAACCAGTGCAATCGGGGACTGGGGGTCCAGTTACCACACAGCTACTTCACTCCATCCTTTGACTTTATTTTATATTTGTATTTCTTCAATGTAATAGAATACAACTTATTTTACATAATGTATACAAACTATATCACAGTGCTTTACAGAGCAAAGCATGAATTACATGGTGAAAACTGGGAGAAAAATGAAGAGGTCCTTTGCACTGCCAAAACCCCCTCTTTTCTCCCTATTCCAGGAGACCTCCCAGGACACCCTGAATTCTCGTGGGAAATCCCACCTGGCCAATTACTGTCCCACTGCCCCCCACCCTGCTCTGCCTGAAGACTTGTCACATTTAATCCCCTTGTTCTTATCTCTATTTTCTCACAAACCAAGCAGCAGCTCTCCTGCTTTTGAGCAACATAATTATTCCCAAATAATTACTGCAAACTCAGGGAAACCCCCCATTATTCCTTCCTCCAAGGATGAGCTATCTTTTGCAGAGCACTAGGGTGGCCTCAGATAAACCACCAGGTTTGGCAATGCCGTCTGCTGCATTTATGGGAGCAGTAAATCCTTCACAGCTCCACAGTAACTGAGCCAGGGCGGGATACAGACCTGTCTCCTCCGATAGTCTCTTTGTAGCTGCTTTACGGACATAGCAAGGAAAAGCACTCACAACCACCACTCATGTTATGGGATACTTTAAGTGACATCACATTGATGACTGCCAGGTCTCCAAGACCTAGGAACAGGAGTATCAACAAGGGGAAAAGGGAAGGCTTTGGAGGCTAGAAGGGAGTGGGATGGTGGACAGCAGGAGCTGGGGGTCACACACGCAACAGGGACAAGGCAGGGACACACAGAGGGAAACCGCCCTCACTGCCAACGTAAAAGTGTTCAGATGGATCCCCAAAGAGATCCTTGTAGGAATCCTGAACAAAACACACACCTGTGTGGATACACAAACACACATAACAAAAGGAAGGTACTGGCCAGGGCTCCTCCAGCGCCCCCACCACTGCAGAACGCCCCAGAGCGAACAGGGCGCTACTGTAACAAAGGCTTTTAATGAGTAATAAGAATAACAAACCACCCGTTTTCCATTCTCTAACCTAATGGAATAAATGTATAAATTCCCAGCATCTGTACAACAATGTCATGTCCAGAAACTTCCCCGAATATGGAAAGATCAGGATCCCTTTCTGCAAGGGTAAAATGGAACACGCCCGTGGCAGAGCTGATGACAATGGGCAGAGAAAGAGCAAAAGCAGACACGTAGGAGTGAGTTTCCCTACAACACTTAAAATAGAAACACAGTCAAATATACATTTGATGAGTAGGAAAAAAATGCTTAGTGGACAAGAAACCAGTTTTCCTAACTTCAGAGTGTACTTCCTCTCGTAATCCCTTTCATTCCAGATCCACATCAATGAATCAGACTTTGACTTAAAAACTTTGCAGCAGGAGAATTAGCCAAATGCTGGAATTAAATATTGCTTATAAAAATCTATTTCCTTTTCTTAACAGCAAATTTTCCAACTGGGAAAAGAGTTTGAGGCCCACATGCCTTCTAAGCTTGGAGAACTAGAAGTTTTCCTCTTTTACATCCCATCCCTTATAACCTGGAAAAGATACAGCCTTACACATCGAACTATTTTCCAGGAGAAACTTGGCAGGATATTTGCTTAACCAGGAGGAATTCTTTATGTCTAAACCATCCTTGAGTGATCTCTTAATTTCTGACCATGCATCCCACAGTCCTTGAAACCACTTCAAGTGTGGCAGGTCTCTGCTGGCCCTGGTGGCTGTTGTTTGGTGTTCCAGGACTTGCACCAGGCCCTGGTCAGGAGGATGTTCTGTGCCTCTCCCAGGCCCAGCAGCCAAGGGACAAACCCACCTTGGCTCGTCTGCAAAGTCAAGTGCTACCGTGAGGTCATTCCAGCAGCAAAGATTAAACATGTCAGACCCTGCCCCATAACTGCACTTACCAAGAAAGTCCCAAAACAACTCAATCAAAAAACCCCCACGTCCCTCTCAATTTTATAATGTATTGATATTATACAGTTATAAGCTCTGGAGCAGAGCAGCTGTGGCTTGCTGAGCACACATGAATCAAGCCTGAGCAATGGCCTCGCTAACAAAATAAAGGCATTGCCAGATCACATGGGGCCACGTTGGCAGAGACAGGGGAAACCACAACTTACAATGCTTTCAAGAAGTGACTAAGACTTAGGGGATAGGATCAGGCCCTGCCTGATTAATTTTACTTTTCATCAATGGAGGTACACGAGCTTTTATCTCTACTGATAAAGTCGGGACACAATGCACGACTGATAACAATGGGAACCGTAATCTCAAACACTAAAATAGCAGAGTGCTTATTAAATTAATACTGGCTGGTCCATGTGAAGCTTCTTTTCCAGAAAAGGATATGACTATGATTAAAAACCAGTTAAAGTCTGAATAGGACTGAGGTGACTACATTTAGGTCCTATTTTCTTAGTCCTCAGTCATCACACTTGGCTCAGCTTTGAGCTGCAACCATTTCTAAGGCCACAGAAAGGAGGTTGTATCTTCCCCACAAGCAGGCAGGAGACCATCATGTTTAACTAACAATGGAAGCTTTGCCTGTGGAAAATATCCTAATTTAAGTTTCCATACTGGTGGCATAACTGGAATATCTAAGTAATCGCGTGAGTGTTTTCTTGGACTAGTTTTAAGATTACTGCATAAAAGGAAACATTTTGAAGTTCTGGCAAAAATGAGAACTGGTAACTGGTGGCTTTATATCCTGCTGGGCCTTTCAGGGGCCATAGGCGTATATTTAGAGCAGCAATTAAGTCAAGCTTTCCTGTTGTTCCTGAAAAAAGCGCTTCTTGGGAATCTTCTTTAACAAGAGAGAAAAAGGAGGCAGCTCTCCCCATTTTGCTCCTGACTTGTAGAAGGACGCTCTGCAAGTGCACAAGGAGTACCTGTGGCCCAGGGCCCGCTCCCACAAAGACACAGATGCCAACAAACCTGGAAGCACTGCGGGCTCGCAGTGAGCCCACTGCTGTGGGCTGCACGTGCACAAAGACCTCTCCATCCCACTGGCACGCTCCTGCCTTGGGGAGGTGTCCTGCACACCTGCTCCAGCAAGATTCTCTGAACCTCTGCCTGGGGCCTTATGTTCTTGCAGGAACACAGGGCCAAGGTTCAAGGCAAGCTCACAGCACAGGCTCTCCTAAACTCCACGATGTCAAGGGCACTCTATCAAGGAGCTTTTCCTGCACACAGCAGCGATTCCTACCTGCCAGATGCTGCTGCCTCCATAAAGCAGTTAAGATGCATACAGCAAACTTCACACACAAATGATTTTGGTGGGTAAACAAGTGCTAGTGGACAAGACACAAAAAAAAAGGGAAAAAAATTAAGAGTCTAGCATGGCTCCAGTTAGCTTAGATATTCTTTTTGCTTTATCCCCCTGGCTTTAATTGGATCAGTCCTTTTTAAAGCAATCTTGATCACATCTTACTAATGAAAACATTACTCAGTTCTACTGCAGCAAAATAGATTGCATTGCAGAGCTTAATTTCCTAGGATCTCATGCTCATGGCATGCTAAAATCACGCTGATTCCTGTCCTAGGTGTGCAACTGGAGATGTGTCAAACTTTAAAGGACACTGAAGATCCTACTAAACAGCCCTCCTTCAGGAAGTGCTATACATAGATATAAGGAGCATTGAAAGAGTCTGGAAAAAAACCCCTGTATCCTAAGGCAGTGATGCTTCAAACATGTGCTGAAGCCCATAAAAATAAGTTAAAGGCTGTGTTGACAGACAGGATGAAGGAAAAATCTGTTTCTGGGATTAGTAGTTACAAAAGGTCTTCCAGATTCTGGAGTAATCACAGGATGAAATTTCCAGATGGTTCACCAGGATCTCAGTAAGACCAGGAGGAAACATACATCCCTGAAATTACCAGGCACACCAAATCCTCTAGATAAATGGTATCTAGATAAAGGGTACTGCTGAGAATCATCACATGAAAGTGGCACCCAAAATCTTCTCAAAAAAGGACCAGCCTCTCCAAAATGGGTCCAAATCTCCTCACTTTCCTGGAAGCAGGATAGGGTAAAAGCTGCATCTTGCCCTACTTGTCAGCCAGGACAGCAGCCCTTAGCCCTGGGCAGATCCAGGCCAGTGGAGGGGCACACTGAGGATCTGTTTGGGGCACAGCTGTGATCCAGGACCCAGCAAGGAGCTGGTGTATGTTTGTGAGATGCCCCAAACTATCTCACTCCTGCCTTCACACCACCTGGGCTCATCTACTTTAATAAAGCTGCTGTTCTGAGATGAGGGTGAAGACACTTGATAAGCTCGAAACAAAGTATGAAGTGGCATCAGGGAGTTACCCCTCTCAGAGGGAGCTGCAAAGACAGAACACCTTCAGATATGGCCTGCCTCAGGTTTTAGTGCCAAACTCAGGCATTAGAGCAAGTGCAACCTGGCAGGAGCTATAAAAAGCAAGCTGGTGACCTTCTCCAAACCACCTGGGCTGCCCTGGAGCCCTTCACAGGGCCAGACCCTGGGCTGATGATGGTCCATGAGTGCTCCCCCACTCTGGCTGACAGCCTGGCAGAGCTGCAAGCAGCAATGGGAAAAGGCAACAACCAGATGACAGAAGTGAGGAATCTGACCCAAAAGTTTGCTGAGCCAGCCCTGGCTTAAAGCCAAGGAAAAGTGGCAACAGCCACTTCACAAGGAAGGTTTGGGAAATGTTGTTCTGCCCCTGGAATAACGCAACATTTGTCTTCATTTACAGAGGAAGCAATTCAGAGAGGACAGAAGGTACACAGGTTGGAGGACACTGGGACGTGGCACCCCCAGTTGTCCAGCAGTGCTGTAACACCAGCCTTTCCCCTGGCAGGAGGTCAGGTTTGACACAAACTCACTGAAAACAACCACTAATGCTTGCTAAACACTTGTCCGTTTTTTTTAAGCAAACAAACCAACCCAAACAACTTTCAGTCTCTGTCCCTGCCTGACAGCACCAAGTTGCTTCCTGACAGCGAGGAGAGGCACAGAGACACGTCCCTGCACCAAGGCAGGTGCTATGAAATGGGAAGTGTACATCTACTTTCCTCAAGGCAATTCACAGCAGGAGCAACTTTTTTCAGTACATATGGCACAGAAAATCCAGCTGAGGAGAAAACAGGGTCTTCTCTCTCCAGCAGGCAGGTCAGTGTGTTGCTGCCAAGGTGCAGCTGGCACAGAGGTGGGGCCTGCCAGTCCATGGCTTTCCCCTTTGGAATGAGTGATTTCCCATTCAGGTACCAAACAGTTGCAAGAACCCAGCCAGGCCAGTGCTCTTGGACGCTCACAGGACATCTTTAGAGGCTGACTGACAAGCTGTAGAGCAGATGTCCACCCTTGGCAGCAACCCAGCCATACTGTGGTGTAGCGTTTCGCTTCCTCAGCTCTGGCCAGAAAGGCTGCACAATCCCTCCATGCTGTGAGATGGAGAAGACACTGAACCTGACTGTGGGGATACCTTCTAACAGACAGCAGCAAACTCCTCTGGTGGGAAACTGAGTGCTTCACTGGCAGTTCATCAGTGCCCTGAACATCCCCGCGCTGGGTGACCAACACTGAATCCCAGAAACCGTGACTGTCACCACACGGGTCAGGCATCGTTTACAAAAGGCTTTTGGAGGAGTGCAAAAGCAGATTTCTGCAGGAAGCTGGAAGGGGACAAAAGAGCTGCCTGTGCTGCTCCTCGCACTCCCCAGCAGGCTGCAAGCACCAATTTTCACACAGTTCAAAAGAAAAAGAAAAAAAAAGTGAATAATTTTTGTTAATAAATTACAGTTTGAAATGGAGCAAAGATCACAGAGCTGACGTGACTCAGGATACGTCTTTCTTAAATACACAGACTTGAAGATGAAACACAAATGTCTCATAGGGACACTTCCTAAAATTTGCTCTCCCAGTAACTGTTTAAGGTTCCTGTTCTGCCATAAAAGATGATGTCACTGTTTATATAAATAAAGGCAATGGTGCTCAGCTGAAATCTGGGAAACCAGTCCCTTCCCTCTTAAAAGTTTAGTAACCACGTTAACTTTCTTACTAGGTTAGGGAATGTAAGAACTGGCCAGGGTATAAATAGAAAACATAGACCAAAAAAAAAAGGTGCAAAACTGACCCAAAACACATACTTGACACAGATTTCTTTTGTTCTCAGAAAACTGTCTAAATTAAAAGTGATACAGCTCTCATTGCTCTCACTCTGTCCATATTAGGGAGATTAAACTCCTGCACAGGAGAGCTGCAACCAAAAAATATTGCCATTACACTGAGCACAAATAGCTTTTTCTTGAACACCGAGCATGCACGTGGCCTCCCCTCTCCCCCCAGCTTACATTTTATGAGATTTTTGGACAGTCAGAGAAAACTCTCCTTCCATATGTTCAGGATGTTAAGATTTCAACCTCCTTGCAGCAGGAAAATAAAGTCATCTTCTTTGTAAAGCCACAGCACTGAGCACACACACAGCACCGAAACAGTAACGCATGAACTGAGCTCTGCCATTGCGGAAAACTGCAGGGATCCCGGAGCAGGTCTTGTTCCTGTCATGTCTGCAGATGCTCTGTTAAGGACTCCAGGGACATAGAGCAATTACTAGGGTTTGTTTCTGCTTTCCAGGAGCAGTTCTGTTTAGGAGAGAATAGAAAGGGATTATTTTTACCTTATAGTTTGGACTTAAAGGGTGTGAACTGAATGTTTCTTTCCCACAGAGAGACATCGTGTAACAAGTATTGCAATGCTGTGTAATGGGGAGGGTTCCTTCTCAGCAGTGTCTGAAACCCCAAGGGCTAAGGAGGGTGACAGGCAGGGCCCAATTAGCAGCACAGGAGTCGGGATGGCTGCATTTAGGCCACACACTGAGTCTAAAGGTTTTTTTCTTTTTGTTTTGGGGGGGCTTTGTGGGTTTGTGGGTTTTTTTGCTTTGAGTCTAGAAAGCTGACATCTGCTTCTGGTAAAACTAATGATTTATTTAACAGTAAATGTACATTAAAACAGTCCTGTGAACTGCATTGTCTGGATCTGCGGGACTGTAGGAAGTATCGATGAAGCATTTTCCACTGGCATGTGTTTAGAGAACAAAACATATAAGTGAAGATCATTTTTTCCATATATATTATGTACATTATTATATACAAGTGAGAACTGAGACAAAACAAAACTGGAACAAAGATTCTTTTAAGTTTTAAAAGGATCTTTGCCTCTCTCAGCCACAGGGATGGCCTGAGCCAAGCTCCACGGATGAGGCAATGAATGAGGCGACCGATGCCCCAAAGGCATCTCACTCCTAAGACACAGTTTAGCCAAGGCAATACTCAGGGCACGCAGGACGTGCTGGCACCAACCTCATTCCTGCTACAGCACAAGAGGTCCCCAGATCTTACCTTCTCCTGGCGCTCTCAGGGACAGCTCCACCCTCCACTGTGCCCTACAACAAGCGCTGGCCCCGGGACCAGCAGGGCTGTGCCCACCCTGCAGGGGCACTGTGCCTTCACAGCAGCACCTGCAGCTGCATTCTGCAAGGTGATCCCCACCAAATCTCCTCCCACAACATTTCCTGCAGCCATGACTGCCAAGACCAAAGACTTTGCTTCTTGGAGACCTCAGTGACTGGAAGGGCGTCTCAGGTTAAAACCCTCTGGGCATGACTGGCAGCTACTTTACTGTTCACCTGCTCAGTGCTGCAAGCATAGCTCCAGGTCACCTCCCTGCTGTGAAAGGCAGGAGAAATCTTCTGCCCTCAGGGATAGGGAAGCCCACGGACCTGGCTCTCAGGTGGAGGCAGAAAGTGCTGGCCCCACAGGGGTCAGAGGAAGCCTCTGGTCAGAGCAGACCCACAGGTCAATGCCAGGAAGGGGATAAGAATGGAGCAGGCTTCCCATGAGGCTCAGGCATAGGGAAGGAAGGCAGATACCGTCTCTGAGGCCCTTCCTTTGCTCAGTCCATTAAACATTAAACAGCACCTTCCACTCGCTGCACTCGAGGTCAGGCAGGGCAGGTCCCCTCACCCTGGGCAGGAGCTGGGGACCCTCCACCACCACGCTGGCTCAGGGAGGCAGGCAGCAGGCAGGAACAGAGAGCATGGGGATGATCTCTCAAGGCAGGAAGAGTACTTTTCTCCTCTGAGGTAAAACCCAGGAACATCCCCATCCTTCCCAGACCTACTTTGCCCTTCCTTCCCTTCCTGATGCCCTTCCCACCCCTGCTGCCCGTGCTTCTGCTTTGTGTGGGAACTTTCCCCAAAACACACCGTTTTCCCCTCATTTCCTTCCTCTCAAGACACCTGGAACTTCCTCCTGCAGGCTCCTGCCACCCCTCACGGCCAGGACAAGCTTCCCAGGCGTCCAGCTTATTATCCATGAAACCAAAGCAACCAAACACACAGCACGGGGCTGGAGGGGCAACACACTCAGAGCCAGTGCAGCTACAAGGGCTTTTATGTACTGATGATAAGTAATTTACTCCAGCAAAAGCAGCCTGACATATTTGAGGAAAAACAGAAGGAGCAACTACCAGCAAGAACTTCCTCCTGAAGGCTGTAGGGGAAGTACTTTGCATCACAAAATATGTTTTGAAATGTATTTGAAATTTGTGATTTGACATCTCAAGCTGTTAGTAGAAGCTCCTTGCTTAAAAGAGTCAGTTTTTCATGCCTTAAGCAATGCAGCACAGAACCAAAAGAAAAAATCCTTTCTGGCTTAAATGCCAGTTTAAAAGTTATTGGGAGGCAGCCAATATATTTTGGGAAGGTTTTTAAACACCCTTTTGCAAACTAAGATGCCTCAGCAGAGATCTGTGCACACAGTACATGCCACATCTCAACTCCAGCTTTATCCTTCTAACACAATGGATTTTAATAGCTTGAAATATCTTTACCTGAACCTCTATGCCACTAGAACTGCATTAAGAAGTACAAAACTTCATCCTGCTAAAACAAACTGTAGAGATAAGTGGAGTTTCATGCAAAGCTCTGCTACAGTGTTCACCTGACTCTGGAAGCCACAGGAACTCAGCTTTGCTCACTGAATGTGTGCTGGTAAAAGAGAAGCTGCATAAATATACATCCATCACAGAATCACTGAATGGTTTGGGTTGGATGGGACCTTAAAGATCATCTCGTTCCAACCCTCCTGCCATGGGCAGGGACACCTTCCATCGGAACAGGTTGTTCAAAGCCCCATCCAGGCTGGGCTCAAACACTTCCAGGGATGGGGCAGCCACAGCCTCTCTGGGCAACCTGTGCCAGGGCCTTCACAGCGAAGAATTTCTTCCCAATATCCAACCTAACCCCACCCATTAATATACACACTGGACTCCAGCTGAAAGCCAACAAGGCAGGCCACAGTACACTGAGATGCAAGAGCCAGGCACTGCTTTTCACTGAGGGGTGTTCACAGCCTCCCCTCGGGGGGACTGCCAACTACCAGTGCCCAGCTCTCCCACTCTGGACACTGGAGCAGGGGTAATCACGTTTAATGAAATCAACCCTAGAACCCACTTCTCCAAATGCACCAGAACCTGCATCACAGCAAATATCTCAGCCTGTGATTGCAGAGGAAACCACAGGGTCCTCAGCTGGAGGGAGGCAAGGCCATTGCACGTGTGCCTGGGTCTGCAGCAACAGCCACCAGCAGTGGAAAGAGTTCCACTTGACTCCAGTACCTCCATAAATGCAGTGCTGAGCTTGAGCTGCTTTTGAACAGGTAAGCTACCTGCATGAAAGATCTGGACAGCCACAGATTTCTGAAGGACTGGCTTTCCCTTTCTCACATTTCAAGGATTCTCTTTTTATGGCTTTTCAGCTCCCATTAGTCAGAAGCAGGAAGAGTGAGGTGGTGGTGTCCCTAAGCAATTAACAGGACGTGACTCTGCCCTGAGTCATCATCCTCTTTCTCCTCAATTCGAGATGTCTGCTCACACCTGGATCACAGACACCTATGATCAAACTCATCAGGACAAGCAGATTGCTTCCCCAGCTTGCTCTTCAGAGCCTGCAGGAAGCAACTTTCACATCACACAGAACTCTGTATTTTCCAACTATCTTCACAACCAAAAGGACCAAAGGACTCCAATATGTGCTCGAAATCTAAAGAATAATAGAGCAGTCTCCTGATGAAGTATCTGAGCCAGCAGGATCTCAGTGAGGCCCTACTTACAGTCCAAGAAATTAAAATGTTAGCCCATACAGCTGCAGGGTATTACTAAATACCCAATTACTGTTCTTTATTTTAGAATAAAAAAAAAAACAACTTACCGTGTTTTAACAATCTCCAGTGAAATGTATTTTATGGGAACTGGAAACAATTCACATTAAATGAACCAAATGAACACACCACTGTTACATCAGTCCACGTGCACAGGAGTAGAACTGAGGTGCCTGAGCTGAGAATGATCTCTGCCAGTGCAGTGGTCTCATCTTCCATCTTCAGAAACTTTACATCAAAGGCTTCCCTGATACATTTCCCTGCCCATCTAAGGACAGTCATTCAGTAGCAGGGACATCCTGCAGACCCACATTCCAAGCAGATGCAACATCCTACACATCTGATAAAGCAATTCAGTTCTCACCAAAGAAACATCCCAGAAGTGCTCGTTCTGCTGGAATTATTCCAGTATTTGTTTTTTAATTACCAGGAGAAACATCAGCTTGGGGCAAATAATTTTTTACCACTCTCTCTAGATTTGAAATGAGAAACCCCATGTAAGTCATTAAAGATTTTTTTGCTATTTATCTTCTAAGTCTCCTCCTGAACAGGGGTGTGGATGTGCTAAGGAACACCCTCAATTGCTCCAAAAGCAGTATTCATGTGAAGTAATAATAAGGGAGACTGTTAATAATTTATTATTGGCTGGGACACAATTAAGGAATGTATAAACATGGTACTACCTTGCAGGTGCACCACGGCAGCAACTTTAAATTTACTGATTAAACAAGTGGTGAGAGTCCTTTAAATCTCCAAGTACTGGAAACTAAGGAAGAATTACAGTTCAGAGAAGTCTGCAGGCAAAGGGCATACCATTGCTGCAACATGTAGCACAGACACACCAACACCTGGCCAGCCCAAGGGTGTAAATGCAATTAAAAATGACTGAAGTTGCTGCAGGCTACATCTTCAGTTACCTACCATTACCATGATTATGAATTAGGAAAAAAAAAGAGCAGTAACTGTGTCTTACAATGCCCAGCTAAGGCTGGATCACAGTCAGGATCTGCAACAGAAAAGCTGCCACTCAGCTGTGACTGCTACACATAGAACAGAAACACCAAACACCTTGAGTATCACACCTAAGGAGCCTCGAATCCTGATACTGAACTTTTACAAAAGCACAAACCTTATCACCCTTTTTCACCTTTAGCACTACTCGGATACGAACTCACTCAGTGTCTAAGGAAAAGCACTCTGCACTGATATTTGGAAGACCAGAAGTCAAGACAAAGTTACTGACACATGGAAGGTGTTACCAACAGCACCCCATGAAGAGCAGCAATACCCGTGTAACATTTTTTTAGGCTGTTTTTTCCCCCTTCAAAACCCTCAAACATCTACTGCATCTGGCAGAATGTTTTCATGTTAACTCTGACTTAAACTTTTTAAACCGAGAAATAGCAGAGACAAGTTCTGTAGGGTCTTACACCAGGACTTACCACGGTCTGGAGTGCAACCATGTGCACTTAAACTGCACCCTGGGGTGGATCCAAACCACAGAGCAAACAGGGAGGAGACTTCCCTTCCTCAAACTCGCTGAAAACTATGCAAGTGACTCAGTAAGTGTCCTTCTGAGTCAGCACTGAAACCGAGCCCCAGAATTCCATCTGATTTACAGTGCAGATAAAAGACCTTAGGATTGTTGGTTTTCTTAAAGGATGATCCGTGAACGATACCCTGAGGGTGTCCGGTCACTAAAACCCAGGTAACTCTTGCACGACCCAAGGCTGAACTCCTGCCCCCGGCTCCAGCCCTCCTCCCTCTCCGTTCACACGCAGACCTGTCGCAGCCCGGCTTTACCACGTCACAGAGCAGGGAAGGTCATGTGGCTGCAAATCCCAGTCGTACAAAATAAGCAGATAAATAGGTTCCAATTTTAAAATAAGTTTTAATTAGTTCATTAATTAGTAACTTGTCTTCTATCGCAATAAAGCAGAGTGTAGCAGGTTCGGAAGTTGTGGAGTGCTGAAATTTGGAGTCAGGCTGAATGAAAGACTATGTACAATACACATCAGCTTTCTGTCGTGTTGTAAATTTATTCTCATATTTTTTACCATTTATTCATCCCAAAAGACATATTGCATATTTGGAACATTTTTAAAGTAAGAGCCACTGTATTATTCAAGACAAGAAGTAGTTTTGTCACATCAAAACTGATGACATACTCAATAAAATTATATTCCAGAGCAAGAACTCCTTACAAGAAATATAAATAGAATATAAACTTCATAAATGATCTAGCATGAAAAGATTAAAATAGTAAATCCATTCCATACTGAAGGCAGTACTTTACCACTCATAGTGTGTGTGTTGTGTTTTTAAAAAGCATCCAAACCATCATTTCCCAGCAGAGGGCACTGAAACAAACATGGGCAAGTTTTGGTTTATTCCAATAGAACAGAATGAATTGACCACTTCAACCTTTTGTCTGAAGTTACTGAACTAATACGATCAGGTAATTAAAAGTTACTTTTCGTTTAACCCAGGCTTTGGATTTGTTCATCAGACACGATGAAGAGACGCCAATGCTTGGAAGCACATTTGCATTTTCCATGTGTCACCCGACACAGAACAAGAATTCCACCTCCCTACCAACACCTCCATCCCCACAGCTGAGAGTGATTTCACTGAGATTCCCGATCACATCCCCACTCCCACGGCTGCCAAACGCCCGTGCTCACGATCTGCTCGGCACATGCAAGCGCAGTCCCAGAACAGCCACGTCCACACATGCACAGCCCTCGGAGCCCAGAACCGCCACACACCCCGCCCTGGGAGCCACCTGAGCAGTCCTGGCACACCCACAAAGCCAGGGGATCATTTCGGATTTGCAAGGCCTTGTGGAGGGAAGTGGCACTAAATGGGCAAGCAGCACGATGGGGCTGAGGGAAGAGAGAAAAATGTCTGATCTTGGGAAAAGGACTGGCTTTGCTCCACCCTAAGATCTAAGAGAATCAGAGCAATCTATGGGAAGCAGTCAGCACAAAATTCAAGAATGTAGAATAATTTGTGCCTGTCTAAGCATTTTAAAAATAAAATTCCACTTTTCTAGGTTTAAAAAAAGTTTATTGGTGTTGTTAAAGCAAGACTTTTGTAAATCATGGCATTCCAATAAAAGTGATCACTACACTGTTACTAATAATGCAGATTACAGAACAGCTGACGGATTGCAAAAACTAAGTGAAGGAATTGTTCTATGAATCTTTTCCCTGCTGTGCTTCAGGGATCTGGTTTTGGCTCGCTACTGTTCAACAGTGTATGATCAATAGTCTGGAAGAGCTTCAGTAATCATCCCTGTAAAAACCTGGAGGGAAAAAAAAAATTCCTCCCAAGTGCTGAGCAGTCATGGGAACAGGTTGCTGCCTTGGAATGCTGCCTACAGCGATTTTTACCAAACAACATTACAAGGAATACACTGATTTGATTCACAAGATGAAAATCCAGATGCTAGAAGTCTGTGAATCCCAAAGTAAGTTCTGGTAGACAGTCAACTGGGAATACCAGAGGATATAAAGCTTATTGTCTATTTATATGATGTCAGTAAGGTAATTACTGTAAGGACATGTTCTGTTCTGGCATCTAGTGTTCAAAAAAAAACATTCAGAAAATTTAAAATTGTTTTAAAAGCTGACAACAAAAACTGGAGGGATGAAGAAATAAAAATCAACAAATTCAATCCATTCACATAAAGTAAGATTGGAAGGTATGATCATGGCATGTCAAATCCCTAGATCAGGATGACATTTGCAGAGGATATCCTCCAAAGAATATCCTCACAGTTATACCTGAAGTCCAATTTTTGGGAGCCAAAGCAAGATGAACCCAAACACAAGGTTGGATTTTGGTTTGGGTTTTTTTTTTGAGAGGACAGTAGTTGTTCACATAACTTACCTACAGAGGAGAGTGATCCTTTTTCTTAAGTCCTTAAAACAAGAATACCTTTTTTCTAACACATGCTTAACGTCTTGACACTCTGCTGCTGATGTTGAAATCAGTCAGTGAAGTTTTATGATTGTGACATCCAGAAAAGTGATGGGTTCCCACTACCTTCCCAAGTGGAACTTGAGCCTCTAATGGCCCTTAACCCCAAACCTGGGTTTCAATTGCTGATTCACCTCCTCCTGCTGGGAGCCTTTAGTCAGATACTGGTAGCACCCAGCTTTTAAAGCAGTAGTGGGTGCAACCCTCTCTTCCAAGCAGAAGAACTTGGCTCTGTGGACAAACCTCTGCTCATTTTCAGTAAATTGATACAAACTAAAAACCCAGGAAGGCCAGAAAACCCCAATACTACAGCCCAATTCCCCACCAGAGGAGAAAGAAGAATTCTGTGTCCATAAGCATGTGCAAAGAGGGACTGGGATAAGTAAATCAGCTGGATCTGGGGAATTCAATGCAGCTGTTTGCTGGAAGCAATCACCCTTCAAACAGAGGTATATGCAAGAGAGAAGGGAAGAATATGGCTTGTAATTCTTTTACATGATCCATTGCTATTAAAAATGGAGACTGAAAATCTTGAGACAGCTGCTAATGAAACACTAATGGTGGATGGACAGCCTGAGGGGAGGTGAACCCCAGCCAGCCCCAGCTGCAGAGCCAGTGCAAGCAACAGTGGCTTCCCAAAAGCCGTAGTGGTGACCTGGTGTTTTAAAGCACTCAGATGCTGCTGGTGGAATGAATTCGGCAGTGGTTTTGTCATGGAGAAGATTCAAGCTGAAGAAATGATTCTTGCAAGTGGTAGAACCCTATGGATTAAGGCAGGAGACATTCAAAATCTTATGTAAAGCACACTGAAATTCTGGAACAGGTAATATACTTTAGAAAAATAACTTAGGAATATACCCCAAAAATACATGCACAGGTGATTTTACCTTTGCTTCAGCCATCAGTCATTTGATACTAAGTCTCACTGTTTTAAGAGAACACATGGCAATATACTGTGCAGGCTCCTAATCCTCCGTTTAGCACCAAAAAATCCAGAGATTCTGCAAAAAGGATGAGGCTAAGACTCTGGAAGAATGCATTTAATTGAGCTACAAGGAACAGGAAAAAAGCCACACTATATTTTTTTTAAATACTGTATTTTTAAATAAAAGGCCTACTATTGTAGCTCCCGTGTAGGTAGAATTCTTTTAGAATTTAAAAAAGGTGCCTCAGTCAAGACACCAGGACAAACCTGAAGAAGTGTTCAGATATTCTATTACAGTAAATCTTCCAAATTGAACTAGCAACTGATAAAATAACCCTCTAACTTCTCTAGTATGAGGAACCTTTTTAAAACCTCAAACTTCAGTGCAAGCTCAGAGCACTTGTTTTACAAGTAGAGCATCTTACACATGAAAAGCTGCTCGTTACAGTAACTCCAAGGCTTAGCTAATCAAGCCTCACAGATGAAAGAACCTAAATTTGAATGTAAAAGAACACACAAATTTACCATTAAAAAAAAGGAGCAATGAAAAACCAGGAAGATTTGTGCAAGGAGTGCTTGCAAAATGACTCCACTGGCTGTTTTAGTATCGAAGCACTGAAGAAGAGCAGCTTCCCAGTTACCCAACCCCTTCTCCAGGGATTCTCACAACCTACGAGTGAACTGTGCATTTTAGCTCATTCCTCATCATTTTGAACATGCAATTGTCAAGAACTCCTGGGAAAGGCACTGTATTAGGGAACCACAGGTATACTTGTAAGCACAAACCTCCATGCAATGTGTACTATGTGTATATAGATATGCACACATGCACAGAATGAGATTAGAAATCTTTCTCCCTTAATACAACCATGTTGGGTCTCAAGCTGCAGCTCTCTAATGCTCTAAAGATTTCTGAAAACTCAGCGTTAGTCTTTACTACACGAACAAACTTGTGTCCCAGGCAGCATTGCAGCTGTTCCCAGGGAACTTGGCACCTTCCCTGCTGCCAGGCAGGAGGGACCCCTGCTCCACCAGGCTCCACTCCACCTCCTCACACCACGTCTACATGCAGGGAGGAGAGAAGAGAATCCACTCAAAAAGAAACAGTAGCTGAAAGAGGGACAAATAGAGAGTTTGAGATGCTGAATAAGTGAGGAGGCAGCATCAGGTCCCTTCCCCCAGCAGGGCTTTTTTCCCCTCTATTGCCCAGGACCTGCAGCCACTGCTCCTCCCATCTCACCACCCTGCCACAGGCACAGCCACCCTTCAGCTCTGAACACCTTTTTCCTCCCCCATGGAAATCTGCTCCTAAACCTTCCATGGCTCTCTCCTACCCCATTTCTTTCTGAAAACCACAAACAGGAGAGGGATCAGCCAGACAAAAACTTAAAACCAGTGCAAATGTGAAATACAAGGTAAAAAAAAAAAAATCTTTTGCTTCTACTGGACATGCTGCAGACATAGTGCCTATAACTGTGGCAATATCTAGTGCAAAAGAAACTTAGCATGAATCTCTTGTTTTCAAATGACATTCAACTCAAACATGCATAGGGAGAGTAAAGTTATTTTATTAAATCATGCACATCACGTGTGTTAGTGCAAATAGTTTAATCTGTACTCCAGAAATTCTATTGTATTTTTATATCTTTACAAAATAGATTTAAAACAATTATTTACTTTAAAAAATGTAATTCTGAAGTTAAGCATTTCAGAACAATATTTGCAATAACCTATATACAAGAGGTACTAAGTACCACTGGCATAAGAGTGTTCTGTGGTTGGGTGGCTTCCTGCAACTGAAAAGGATGAAATGAATGAACTAAATGACAATATTTATTTTCTACAAGTCACTTGTGGACTATTTTTTCCAACTAATAATCCTCCCATTAGCAAATCCCACGTAACTTAAGATAAAACCTTTAATTAAAGGACAATGACCCTTAAAACCTCACGAAGTAAATTATATGCTAAATTTCTATTTAATTATTTAAACTATCTGTCGATTGCCATAACATCCTTTAAAGCCAATTGAATTGCTGAGATTACCGCCCTAGTTTGAAGTTTCCTTCAGCAGAGCCATTTTGCTTTACCATTCTTTAGCATATTATTTAAGTCTTCAATAAACTTTTTTGACAGAACTGTTGAGCTGAACAAGACAACTAGAGTCTACATTTAATTCAGCACTAACTACAGTGATTCCCACCAAAAGTCAGCAAATAGCAATAGTTATAGTACTTATATAAGGAAAATCAACTTTGTAATGGGGACCACTGCATCATACTTACAGCCATGTGATGAGGATGCACAAACTTTTACTACCAAATTCAAATCATCTTCGCCTGACAATACTTCAGCGGGCATATGATTCCAATTCCATAGTATTTTATGCATCTTAGATGTTTTCAGCTAATCACAGACGTACTGTAACAGTTCTCTTAATAAAGTTACGTCAACAAAAGCTTATCTAAAGAGCTTCTCCAGCTCAAGTCAGAGAGTATCAAATGACTGAAAAAATAAACTGATACATGTGATATGTGAGGTGTTCATACTTTTAAAGAACGCATCTCTTTAAATAGATGAAATTTAATAAATTACATTCAAACTAAAGTTAACGTAAGTTGAATCACTGCACTATGTCCATCAAATGACCAAGTACTTGCTCCCAGAAACACCTCAGTTCACTCAAGAACACACACATGCTACACTCGCACACGCGCACACTAAATACTTTAGGCTGGTCTTCACCATCAGTATCTCTATCTCTTTAAGGCTGGACATGAAATTGTGTTTATTCCCCAAGCCCATTCATAAAGCAATCCTTATCAAAGAAAAATATGCTTCCTTCGAAAGGCGTGGTAAGAGAAGTTTTCTTAAAGTCTTGTTCCCAACAGCTCAGTGACTGACAGCAAGTAAAATGATATACTAGTTCAAAAAAAAAAAAAAATACATCATACTGAAAGGCACTGAGCACATTGCATCTGTTTCCCAAGTATCTGCAAAGTTACTTGGCTTGGATGTCCAAATCAGAAATGTATTTTCCTCTTCTTTCTGGCAATCAGATTCTAAAGTCAGTGTCCACAACCCTAGCCATTATAAATAATTTGGTACCAAGAAGCCTACTTTAGGCCACCATTATAGTATTCAGAACCCCAGCATACTAATTTAAAACTTGCATGAAGTTGTAAGCAAAAATATTGCTCACAGTATGATGAATCACAATTTTATTCCCTCTTTATAGACAGATACATTTTATACAGTTTAAAGCAAATGACCCTACTGCTGTTCTCACGCAGAGCTGTGCTGTATTAAGAGGTAAAAAGGAAGAGAATTAATCTGTTTTCCCTCAGTATATGAATGTTGCCAGCTTCTAAAGGGAGGACGGTGTATGGATTCAACAACAGTTCTCATGGAGAAGCTCTGGTTAGGCCTGGGTACAGCACCACGGCTGTTACAGCAACCAAAGCTGCCATCACAGGCATCCAAGGCCATTGTCTCTGTGTGGAGAGAAAAAAGAAATCAATATCATATCTGTTCTAATTCATACTAATCAGTTTACCTCGTGGTTCCTGCAAGTCTCGAGTACCTGTTGATAGGCATCACTACAATGTTACCCACGAGCCCTGCTGCAGGCTAGTCCTGACTCGGAGCATCACAGCAAACCGTGTTCTCCAGCACAGGGAACTCCACAACTCTTCAGGACTGAGGATCAGCAGGAGAATGTTTGGCAGCTCCGTATTCCCAGGTTGGTTAGTGTAGGCACCTCAGAAACCTGCTCTTAAACATGCGAGGGCTTGAGGTGTTTAAAACATGGTTTGTGCCAAGTCATCGCCAGACACAGGTTCATTCAGTACCGAATCTTTAACTTTGGAACCAAATCCAGATCTGTGGCGTTAGTTTGGAGCAGATCCTAAGAACATCATTTCTAATGGACTGTCACAACATTGCATGACAACAATGGCATTTCAAGAGGAGGACACACTGAGAGACATCAGAGAAAATGCAAGCTGAGAGTTCAGAATACAAACCAACCACCTATTTCTTGCCTTTTTTTTTTTCCCCATCTTTCCATCAGCAATAGTGAGAAAAATTAAAGTGTTTAGAGCCAGAGAGGAATCTCTTAGTCCACAGATAGGAACCAAAGCTTGTTGATTTTTATTATTAGAGGCAAACTCTTCATTTTCCATAGTTAATCAAGCAATTAAGTTTTCTTACAAGCCCTAGCATCACAGCATTGTGCAAAAGGCAGCCCATTTGCTAAAGGCAAACTGAGACCGAGTTAGAAGAGGCACGTTCAGAACCAGTTAGGATGACATTAATTGTTAGAATCAAAGAAATCACACAGATGTTAAATGATTAGTTGATTGCTCAGCTCGTCAGTATCAACAGAATGGCATAATAAATGAAGGGTTTGCTTCAGGTAAAGAAATACCTGTGAGCATTTGAACCATGCACTATTTCATACAGAAATGGCACAAACAGGTGAGAGGGACAAACATACATTGACTGAACAGTAGTGCTTGTACCTTTCGCTACCACAATGGGCCGTAACACCAATACAGGAAAGCCAGGATTAGGCCGATGAATACGGCTGGGACGGGTTGTAATATGGAAGGCTAAAGAAGGGAAGGGATATTAAAAATCACTTTGTGCTATAAAAATCAATCAGGTAAAGATGATTTAGAGAGGGGAAAATAAGTCAGTAAGTTTTGTTTTAATTGAAATGTATTAAGAGACATCTAACACATTGCAGCATTATCTAATCTGGTATACAAAGTTAGTACACCATTCTACTCAAATGAATGTTTGAAAAAAAAGGGAAGTAAGCAGAAAATGTTCCAAGAAACCTCTTGTCACAACTTGGAATTTAGCACTTGAAAACAATACAAATCTTAAACTGATTTGCCTGTATCTTATTTATAGTTGGTTTTAGTTTTTCCAAGTGAGAGGAAATCCCATCTGGATTTCTTGAGGTAGACAGACTCACACCAGATTTTGAATTTTTCAGGTATTTCTTCATTCCTTGTTAGTTAGCCTTTCCCATTTTCCATCACCAGCCTCCAGGAAAAACAATCTTTTTCCTCCATTAGTGAGTCAATTAACTACGTCCACAGGCAAACCCGGTAGTTCAGACATTTCCGTGAGATTGTAACGTGACTGTACAATCAACACTCCGTCACTATAAAGCAGAGAAGCACATTTCCATCAGAGATACCACAAAGCTCAGCATCTCTGCCAGGTCAGCAGCCTTGTGACCAAATGCAATTCTGAAAATGGATCAAATGCTGCAGCTGGGCCGACCTCCAGCCGACCAGCCTGCGGGGTTCCTTCAGCTTATGGCCTCGTCAGAACCAGCCACGTGTTTTCTCAGCCACGTTCGATCAGCTGTAAACCACTGCACGTTCTGCATGGACAGCCTCTATCCAGGATAGGATAAATTAAAGGCAAAAATGGACTTCAATTTTTTTTTTAAGCTGTCCTTGGAAGACATCTGCTTTCTCTGTATCCTAGTCTACATATTTGTGCACACACAAAGACACACAGGGTAAGTTCAAACCATGCCCAATGTTTTTACAACTTTTTTTGTGCTGAGGCTACCTTGATTTTTGTTCAGTCAAATAAATAAAAAATAATAAATTCAGGATTGAATTTTCTAAAGCAACATGATTCATAAATAAATTCTCATCCTGTTATAAATTTATAGAAGTCACTTACTCATAGAACCTCCAATATGGTTCAAAACATAGGAATATTAGAAGGCATTCTAGTCTCTGCCATTCAATTACTTTTTTTTTTCAATCAAGGCAAATATTTAACAGACATGTGTAACTATTGAAGTAATTTTCATGCAAGATTATTTTTGTGTCACTGGTGCCACAAATCACAGTGCCACCTTCCCACAGAAAGCATTGTTGGCAGAAATAATCACAGCAGTGTTCACAAAAGTGCCAGAAGTTTAAATCAACCAGAGCAGCTGATGTTCTCAGACCATTCACATCATTAAATCTGTCTTATGAAGCGCATCAGGAAATAACCAGTGACTACAAGCATGCAAGCACGAGTAGTACCACACTGCTAAGCGTGTCAAGAACACAACACTGCAGGTTTTTTACAAGTAAAACTTAAGTGTAAAAACTTAAAATTTAAATGATATACCAAATGGAGTACAGAAGCCTTGTCTTTTCTAACATTTGTTAATTCACTGAACAAGTCTATGGACTTATTTTTTTTTGTAAGTTACACACATTCACGGCTGTGGCATCTTGGCAAATGAAATCAATGATAAATACCCACTGCATCCAATGAAATTGCCTCCAAACAATTAAATTTTTCCCTTCACAAACTTATCAATATATAACAAATCTCCTTATTGTCAAGGAGCACTTCACTAGGTGCTTTAACAAAAACGTGCATCTTTTATTAGAATATGAAGATATGCAAACTCAGACACAGGTGGGCTGCAAAAAGGAACAAATCCCACAGTGGGAAGCCACTTTCTGTTCCACAGAAATGAAGTAGCAGATGATGATTCCAGCATAAGGGGACTTCAAAAATTTGACCTTGGAACTCAGCCCAGTATCCACGATGTTTGAAATAACCCCCAAGATGGACACGTTTTACATTACTGACAGGGAGCAATGTTTGCTGAACAGCGAGTTTGTCCTGCAAGTCCTTATACAGCTGGATGCTCTTCATCACACCCTGACCTCCAGGTTTCAACTGTCATAACTAACTCCTCTGGAAGCAGATTTTGGCAATTGCTACGGTTCCTGATTTCATTTACTTACCTCTATTTCTCCCTAAAATTTCCTTTACCTTGCAGGCGTTTCTGCTGTCATCAGGTGTGCCAACTCCCTTCACAGAATGCCTTCCCTCTACTATCCCCCTTTTCCACTGATCATTTTAATTCTGAGCTTCATGCTTTTAACAGAGCAGAAAATCTCACGTTCACTATTATTTATTCAGTGTGTTCTCTTCTACTAAAATGGGGTGGGGTTTTTTTGCTGGTTGTTTTTGACTTCTGCCTACTTAAGTAACTTGGTATGATCTGAGCACTGCAGAAGAGTTCTAAGAAAGATCAGGTTCCAAGCGAATTATAACATTATAAAATCATTTTTCTGAAAATATGGCTGAAAAAAGTAAGAAGGGCTTTGAATTCTTTACATCTAAACCTCTACGATGTTAGAGGTTTATATTCAGGAATTGATTAGGGCAAGGGTATTTATACCAACTTTTGGGCATTTAGGAGTCAGCTGATTTTAGAGGATGGGGTACTGTAAAATTTCTTTGTAGTGAGAGAAACAGTTTTCTAAAAGGCTATTACAGAGCGTTCATTGTTCTCCTGCTTTGTACTGTCCACTACAGGAGTCGTTCACCCTGCAGTGACCACAGAGGCAGCAAAGGAAGACAATAAACCAGCCCTCCCAGGGTAGGAAGGTACCTAAAAATAAGGCCATGACCCCCTTATAATGTGTCTGCCACACCCCTAACATTTGGAGGATTTCAGAATCTCAGTATATATAAAAAAAAAGTTGTCTCTAGCTGTAAACTCAGTTCTAATGATACAACCTCTCAAATTAATTGCAATAGAAAACAGTATTTTCGTTAGTGAATAGACAGGACAGTTCAACTGTACTGCTTAAAGCATGAGGCCATCAGGAATAACCAGTTAAGAAGAATGAGCAAGAATAAGGAGGGAACATAGACTGTAATAAACACTAAGAAAATAAAAGCATCTTGAAAAAGGTTGCTTAATTCATTTGGATACAGGTTTCTAAGTTTTTACCCCTGCATCATTTTTTGAAATCAAAGAGTTTTCCTTAGTTCTGGTTCACTAGCATTTAAGCCATACGTTTTTCAAGAGAGCAGATATCTGAGGACATACTTAAACCTGTCACACGACTGGAAATTGAACTTTCATGTGCAACTGTAACAGTGTAACAACCTGTAAATCTGCACAGGTAGGACCAGAATGGAATTTTTCATATATATATATATGAGTACACAGCTTCTTTTTCTTTTAACTCCGCCCTTTTCTATTTGACTCTTCCATATTCCTTCAGTCAACAGCACTGTCAGTGGCACAATCTGACTTCCCCACACATTTTGTACAGACTTACGTTGTTTCCTTTTTCTTGTAGCAGCTTCAGGTTCTCCTTACACTGTTTGAGCTCTTCTGTCAGTGACTGCTTTTCCTGCTCAGCCACCTCATACTTTGCCTTCAGCTCCGAGAGCACAGTCTGTGTTCTTTCATACTAAAGACAAAGAGAGAACAGCCTGTGGACCCCTGGACACCCAACACATGCTGACATTTGCTTAGTGCACAGCTTCCTTTTCTGTCACCTGCCTGAATCTTGCCTTGGATCAGTACACTCTTCTGTCATAGAAGCAGTGCAGAGTTTAGATTTCCTTTTTTATCTAAATGAAGATTTTTGCACGACTTGAAGGGCGAGAATTACTAAAACCAAGGAAATATGAGGTACATGCAAGGCCTTAATTCATGTCTTATACCAATTATTCATTATCATACTGGAAAGGACTGTAAAAACTAGGAAGACAGAAACAGGGGAACGAGGAGTCCTTCACATTTGAACAGTTATCTTACATCTAGGCTGCATCTTAAATCTCTACACCCAACAAACAGGTGCAAAAATCAGCATTCTGTATGAGGTAAATCAAAACCTCTTCCCACAAGGCAAACTCAAACATAAGGCAGGCATTAACAAAATATTCTGCCTTGTACTGTCGTGCAACAATCCTCAGTGTGGGCCAACTGCAAACAGTACTGGGTGAATGTGACACATGTTCCTACAGGATGGACAGTTTTTCCTCTTTCAAACCCACATTCCATTTTTTCTAGAGACCACAAGCTTTCTAGGAGTCCTGACAGGGTCAGAATCAAGGACTTTCAGTGCTGGCTTTTACCGCAAGTTTAGAAGATTAGGCATCTTTGCAAACACATCTGATTACAAAACCACAGACTAACATGACTGGGTTTTTCAGATTCTGAAAACTGTAAGGAATGTGACATGGATGAATTAACAAAGAAAAGTATTGCAAAAGAAACTAAGAGCAGTGACTGGGGAAACACTAAAAATGCTCCTAAGAGGACGCAAGTAAGTGTTAGAAAATATGTCCTTCTTCCAGACAATCCTTAGATGCCAGGCAGATGAAATACATGCTCAAAGTGCTGACCCTTATGCACTTGCAAGTCATCTTCAGCAGCCCAGTGATCCAGTAAGATCAAAGGAGATTTTTGTAAAGAATGTATAGTCTCACTCAAATAAGAGTTTAAATCTAACTAGGAAGATCAGACTGACTAAAAAAGAATCAATGTTGACTCTTAACACCTAGTGAAACTCTAGACCATGATGTTCAGAAGACTCTGAACAAGAATTTACAGTTTAAAAGTATATTCACTAGGGTAATACATCGAAGTAAAGGTTAGAAAGGTCCCAATGAACACAAAAGTAGTATTACCTGAAATCTTCCTTTTTAGATTTAACTGCCAGTTTATATTTTCTTAGCTACCATTAAGTGCTTGCAATAAAATTATGAAAAAATTTCATTACTAGAAATCTTTTTTATTACTAGAAAATTTTTCCTTTTCTTTTAGCTCCAATGTCAGTCAACAGGCATTACATTCCCTCAAAATGGAAATAGTATTTTCTGTTACCTCTTTCTGAACATCTTTTGCTTGACTCTCAGCTTCACTGAGCTGGGTTTTCAGGCTAGCTGCGTCCCGTTGATGTTTTTCTCTCAAAGATCCCATCTGACTTTCAAGTTCCTTTCGAGACATTTCAAGAACACTTATATCGCTGGTTAGCGCTAAACTCTGCTTCTGAGAGCTGCAAAACAAAACCATATTGATTCCTTATGCATCTTAAGTTTAAACAGGCACTTTTCATCCTCAGAAGCTTCACACAGTATTTTTAATGTGTAACAGTAACAGAAGTACAGATCTTTGTCTCTTTGGACACAGAACTGACACAAAAGGCTGGCCACGGTCTTCCTTTAAAATGTATGTCCACAGTTTAGTGTGTATAACTAACCACAATCTATAATTTAAATTAGTTATAACTAATTTTTATTTTCTTGTTTTACATTTTATTACTTGAAGTATTTGCTGTTATATACTCCAAAGTATTTTGAAACAAATTTGTAATAAGCAGTCTGTCCAAGGTTGTTCAAAGCATTTCACTTGTTTGCACATGTGCTTCTGCTTACTGCACTTGCATAAGCTAATAGCTAATACGTTCAGCTGTTTAGTGCAATTGTGTAATAATCATAGAGAGCTCAAAATTAGGCCATTAAAAAATCACTGTAATAGCCAAGTAGTGTTAATTCATGCCTGTGCAAGAAAAAAATATGGAAAAGATCTTGCATATCTCCATTATACAAATCCTGTAATTTCTCATGTGACCTTGTGTATGCAAAAAACAGAAATGAGGGCATAATGAATCAAAAAAGAAAGGTTTGAATACTGAAAAATAATACATTACTTCTTGAAATGTTTTACTGTGAGACATTTTCAATTAGATCTTACATCACTGAGGAAGCCACAAGGGAAAAGAGATCACACATATATCTAAGCATGACAGTAAAATTCAGATCCACAATAAAACAAAGTTGTTGCTCCATATTTAGTCTGTGAATTATATTCCCATATCTGAAACTGAAAAAAAAAAAACCAAAAAAGGCAGATGATGGGATAAGAGGGGAAGTTGTTTCCAAGCAGAAGATTTGGATGGCCTTGAGCAATGTCATGTGCTCAAACAGCAAAAGAAATACAGTCCAATACAAATTCTCTTGCACTCTAAAACCCCTCCCAAAGGAAGGCCACTTGTGACAAAAAAAGATTTATACTTTTCTCTTAGGGAAAACATGATCTAGAACATGGTTTCTGCCCACCATTACTATATATACTGTGACAGGCTATCACGAGACACCCAACCGTTTGAGAATCATCTTCCACCCTAAACACCAAGAAAATCTGAGGTTAGGAAATCTATGGGGTTTACTATCTTTTAAGTAGAAGGATAACTGTTAAGTCTAAATACTTCCACAATGCATGCTTCCAAGTCCTTACTAAAAGCAGCAAAGTCGGGTTACCTTATGATGATAAAACATGACAAAAGCATTTGTAAAGCAGAAAAACATCACTTGGGATAACAACTGATATGGAAGTATTCAGCCCAGTACTCTGGCATAAATAAAATCTCAATGCATCTATGGAAACATTATCTGACATGTAGTATCTCTTTTGTGAGGAAAAAAACACCAAAAAACCTCTTCACCTACTATGGTTCCTCCCAGGCAAACCCACAGTGCCCTTACCTAGAAAGCTCCTTCTCTTGTCGCTGAAGTTCAGATGTAAGCAAAGTATTTTCCTTCCTCAGTTTAACACATTCAGCTTCCAGAGCAAGCCACTCTGCCTTCAGCTTTTCAAGTTCACCTGCAATAAATAAAATTTAATTCAATTGAGTAAAATTACTTTATGACTGCATCAAGTAACACAAGCTAATAAATTTTAAATTCGTTTTAACATTTTTTGTATTAAAAACGAGGTGGTATCAACAGTTTCATTAAGCCATAAAATACAGTTATTTGTCTTGAGTGAAGCTTTGCTAGACTTAAAAATTTGGAAGCTTTCCCTTTATGGGCTTAAATTACAGAAGTTACACAAATCCTCTTGGAAATCTGTGGCAGTATGAGTCCCTCAAACTGTAAAAGTTTTCCATCTTTTCTAAGTTGGTCCTGATATCAAAGTACCTGAGCTAAATTAGACAATTACTATTTAATGAAGCATGCAAAACAGCTTTTGTAACACTACAAGCCTTGACACACATACAGAAATATACATATGTGTGTGTGTGTGTGTATAAATATATATATATATACAGACATAGTCAATGACTGCAAAGGGACAGACCAACAGTGATTTGTGTGACTGTCACTCCCCGGAGTGAGAAGGATGCTCTGTTAGCACTGGCCTGTGACATCCTTTCAAAGAAGTACCTTTTAAGCGAGAGGCCTCTTCCTTCTGCTGATCCTCACACTGCTGGCACCTGAGCTGAAAACTGGCTTGCAGGTCAACAATTTCTTTCTCATAGTCCGAGGCATCTTTCCGCCACCGCTCCAGCTCCGCTCGCACCGTCTGCAGCTCCGCTTGCAGAGTGGAAATATCCGTGTCTCGCTCCGATGCTGCCTTTTCTGCTACTTGCTGAAGGGACAGAATCTCATTCTGAGCACTGACTAGTTCGTTTCGAGTGCTGGAAATTTCGTTCTCCTTTTCCTTACGCAGATTCTCAATTTCATCTTGTAACCTTCGCAGCTGGGCTGGAAAGCGACATTAACGTTTGTGGTTTTCAAACTGTATTTAGAGAAAATCTAAAAAAACATAACCCCCTTTCTCAACTTGTTGATATTTAACAGGACTAAAGAAGCCCCATGCAATTGAAAAAAACATACTCTTCTTGTCAAATGCTGTACTGACAGAGACATGTATGTGGGCCACGTAACACAGAGTCAAAAGAAATAAGAATGATGCCTGAACAAAGCTCTCTTGACAAAGCTGTGTTGTGTGGGTGATGCTAAAGCAACTCTCCAAAATCTGAAGCGAGATTTAGATCCAACTTCATTGTAAGCAAAACAAACATTACAGAACAAGGACATTGGGGCTTTCAGGGACAAGAGGAAAAGGAAGAAGGCTTCTGGGACAAGACAAACACTTACAAAGCTACACTGGAAATGTTTGCCTGTTCAGCAGTTGTGATATCTATAGCAGTTTGTGATATAAGTTGTGATGTCTATAAAAATTTGAGGCATGGGGTCTCATTTCTACTCCATGCTTAACATGTAGTAGAAGAAATAAATGTTATTTCTTTGCAAAAGGCCTTTTTCAAAGCACAAGATGAATTTTGAATTGAAAGGGACAGCTGCACCAAATATACTGAGCTAGAAGGTCCTTTAGCATTTACAGCTACTCTAAATATGCAGCAGGCATGTACACAGAAGGCTATTTGACATTTCTGCATGAAGCAAACCTTCAAGTTATTCCCATCCAAAACTGTCTCATTACTGAAGACATCTCTGAGCACAAAGATTTTCCATAAACCCCCATGCAAATAGAATCCAGTACAAACATTTAGACAAAAAAAAGTACAGTATAGAGGAAAAATTACAGTTAAAACCCTGACTGATGGGAGCAAAGAGTTTAATTTGCTGTGGTTTTGGTTTACTTTTTAAAGAACACGTATCAGAGTTCACATGTATTTCATTGATTTTAACATGCAAAAAAGCAGTTATTAAATTAATGAAGAATTACTTTGAGAAGAAAAGGTAAAATTCTTCACAGGACCTGAAAACCTAATGTGAGACACTGTGGAGGGTCCCAATCACACATTTAAAGTTACATATTTCAGAAGCAAAGGGCCAAATGAGGACAGTGGAAAGCATGGGGTGGATAACAAGGCTGAATAACCCTCCTCTATTACTTGTATTTATTTCTGTCCTCTCAATCCATTACAGAAGATGACAGGGAGAATGCGAGTCTAACTGTAAGCTGATACAGCATCAAATCTACTCAAGAGACACCTGCACCTTCATGACAATTATACTTGGGGTTTTTCAGTAGCTACATACATAGTAATATAGAAAGAATTCATATACCAGTACAATCTAGAAACTTTGCTGTTAGTTCATGTACAGTAAAGAAAAACTCAGCTTTTTTCCTCCCCTCTAAACTCAAGCAAGACATTTAGCTCATTAGAGAAACTAAGGAACACATGAATTACCCAATTCCCCACTTAGGAGGAAAATGACAGCATGGGAAAAATATGCTAGTTATTGTATTTTGTAATACATAAGAGCTCTTCTAGACCAGATTAAGTCAGATTCCACAGCAATTCTGTGTGAGATGTTCTCCAACACTTGCAGCATGATGGATTTTTAAACATATGTGTGCAACATGAGGCTTTCTACAACCTCATTTGTTTGAAAATAGTTTCTACAGGCTTGTACTGTAACAAAGAGCAAAGTAGTGGATGAAAACAACTTGACAGTAACACCTGGTATATCAACAATTGCCCTTCCGTGCATCCTTGGAAGCCCTGAGCCTACCAAAATAATATGCTCCAAAACACAAAGAACTACAACCTTATAATAAAGCCAGTTCCTGAGCAAAGGAATGCAAACTGTATCTTCTAGATATTATTTTCTTTATCAAGCCAAGCTAAATTCCTGCTTTTGGTATTGGCAGCATTTCAAAGGAATGTGTTCTTTGCCTCCATCTGTGTTGCTGATGAACAACTCTCCCTTTAGAGGTTCAGGCGTGAAAACAAGCAAAGTGTGATGGAAAATCTAAAGATACACAAGAATTTCTAAAGCTTGGTGGAGTTGTAGAAGTCACTTACATACGAAAATTACTACTAAGAATCTTGGAATGGTTTCTAAAGTGCTGGATATAATTTGAAAGGACAATTAGAAAGAAAACTTCCATTACATCTCTCATTTATGTAAGTCATTACCTCATCTGAATTGAATGCTTCACTTCTTTTATTTTTTTTAAATAAGGCCTAACAAGTTACTTGAATTCCTTGCTCTACCTATCTGTTCATACAATGAACTTCACACACAGAGACACCATCTCAGCTGTTTGTGTGGCCCTTTCTCTTCTCCACGACAAACATAAAAAGCCACTGGCTGGGCTAAAACACTGATTCCATGAAAATACTTCAAGAAATGTCACTGCATGAAGCTGCCAGGTTGTTTTTTATCCCCTCCCTACGGTTCACAGCGGTTGCCAAGGGAGAATCCTGACAACTTTTCCAAAATTGCGAGATGTGTCACACCCTAAATGTTTGGGAAGCAGCAAACCCACAACGAACACCAGAACAGTTTGAACTACAATGGAGAGAGAAGAGGAGGAAATATTAGCAAGACCTCACTTGAGAAGGATCCAGAACACAAAAAAAGCTCAGAACCAACAAGAGGCATCTTGCAGTTAAGTTTGGTTCTGTCAAGGTTCTACTCTGATTCTCTTTTTTTGAGAAGAACAAAAAGATTTGGTTTTTTTCTGCATTGAAATAACTATCAAATTCTATTTTCTAACTTTTGTTACAGCATTTGTTACTTGGAGAGTTTTCATTACCAGCAAGAAAACATTCAAAATCAAACTGCTCCTCGCATTCTGAAGACTAAACCTTCTGAGTGCTCTGAAGGTCATCACAGTAAGAACCCCTGGATCATTCAGAACTGAGGAAGACTGAAGAGAAATGAAGAGGTATCTATTACAGATTACATCTTCTGCATTTTCTAAGTTACTATTAGAACCATAGGAATTGACAGGAAACATTTCACAATAAAATTCAAAGACATGGTGAAAGAAATCAGATTTAAAACATATACTTAATTAACATTTTCCTTTATTAGTAATTATGATGCCACAGAGAGTCAAAGCTATATATTTTCCCTAAGGAGTGAGGGAAGCAAATATAAATTCCTACCTTGCAGAGCATTTATTTGCTTGTTAGATTCTTCAACTTGCACTCGATATGCTTTTCTCTCTTCTTCCAAGAGTGCTATAAATAAAAGTGAAAATGTGCCCCAGAGTTTTTGTTAGTAACATGTATTTCAGCTGCGTAACTGATTTTAGTCACAACTTCCCCTTAAATTAAAAGATTAAACAAACATATTATTTCAGGAAGTTATCAAAGCTAGTAACTGTGTGAGTAGTTTAATAAAAGTTAATGTTAAGAAATCATTCCATTATTGTGGTAGTATTACAAGTAATTTGAAATTAATGTAATCTGTTGCCTGCTCGGAAAACTCCATATGTGCTAAATGCAAACTGGTGTGGGAGGAGAAAAAAAAAACAGTTGTAAATACACCCCATAAACAACACTGAACAATATGCAATTCAACTGGACTATACTATTTCCTGTCAAAAACATCCCACAGCTTTACTGAGGGTAATGATACAGCCACATAGGGAGGATGATCTAAACACATCCCATTAGGTGCATTATCTGACTGAAATGGTATCTGTCAATAAATATATACTATAAGGATAAAATATACAGAGTTCAAGTATGTATTCAATACTGTGAAAATATGTTGGTTTATCTTGAGCTAAAAAGAGCTGAATTGAACTGCATAGAGTTCAAAAAAAAATGCAGAAGAGAAAAAGTTCAGAAAAAAAAGTGCAAAAGTTTCTGACATTCTGTGTAGGAGATGTGAATTCTATCAACCAGATTTATCCAACAGACAGTCAGCAAAACTGGACCCCCTTTTAAGACTACCTGATAAATACAATTTTAATGAATACCCTACACAACCAAGTTGATCTGGGTCTCACCTTGAAGTTCAAAGCATTTTTGTTTACTTGTCCTAGCTAGCTCTTGGGCTTCAATCAGCTCCTTGTGCAGTTGCTGAATTTCTTGCTTAGCCTCAGTCTCTGATTGTGCACCCTGCAATTCATCTGATAAAAGAACATTTTCTTTAAATCAGCAATTTGAACAACAGTTTCATTTGCACTGCCACGTGATGACTGGCGACTTTTTACTCAACTCTTCCAAAGTTAGTTAAAGTAAACTCAGAACTGGATTAGGTAAATATTAGCCAAAATATTAATGTAAGGAGTAAAACATATGCAAACTTTAAAACATTCATTATATATAACATGCAATATAAAAAAAATAATAAACAAGAACTAGAGAGTTTTTAAAAACACTGTATAGCTTGGCAAGGATTTCTGGATTGACAAAACCGAGGGACAACAAGCACATGTTTACAACTTCTCTCCCGTTGAAGGAAGCCACCCTAAGCCTGTCCCTGAGCAATGATCCTGCATTCCCCCTGTCCTAAACACACCCAGCCCAGGCTCCTGCTGAGCCTGCTAATGCCCATCAGCTGCAGGGATCAGGCAAAGAGCTGCTCTTAAGGGGTTTGCTACTGCCACCCTCCCTCTGGGGACCAACAAGGAAAGGAAAAAATTAGAGAAGTTTTCTAAAAGAAAAAGAAAAGTCCAGCCTCCTTATTGCATTCCTACTGAATACTAAAATATATTTTGCCCTTGGATTTTTTTTTTACTTTCTTAATTAGGTATATCTTTATTATGATCAGATAGCTATGCATGCTATTTAAACTTTAAATAAAAACATTTGCTCTTCTCATAAGTTTTATATTAGCTAAAACCCATATTGAATGCCTCTTGGGTTTCTAAGACATGACTTGCAGTCACAGACAAATTAAATACTTTTATAGCTGAAGTTTAGGAGGAATTTAAAAGAAGAAAAGTAAGTTACTTCTAAGCAAGAGCAGTGCCCTCTAAGGGGCACACACTAGAAACTAGATGCAGGAACACTCCAGCCTGCAGGCATTTGCAATGCCAGGAACTGCATCCAGGAAACTCTCATTCACTACATTTTCCCTAAGCAGTGTCTGTGTAGAAACAGATCTTTCAATAGGCTCAAACAGCATTAATAAACTCTTTAGGTAGAGGGCTAAAACTAGATACAAAGCTTGTTGGGTGAGAAAGTTAAAGGACGGTAATTAGTGAAAGAAGTCCAGCTGCATCTCATGGGAGAGGGAGGAAAAAAAAAAAAGGTACAGGAGTTTCACAGCTACCAATTAATAAACATCTGCAACTAGGGATCATATGGATTTAAGACAAAGGCTTTGAATAAAATATTACTTTCATTGTCTGAACCCTTCACTAATGAGAAAAAGAAATAAAAAGAAGCTGTAGTTTTGTTCATCGTTTTACTTTTGACACTGACATTTGACTATATATGCTACCAATAAAGTAACTATACATTTCTTTCTTGTTCTCTTAATTAAAAGAATTGTTTATCAAATCATGCTTAAGTATTCATATTGCACTCCTCAAAAAAAGGGGCTGTTTTTCCTGTTCTCACAGTAATGAATTGGTGGGATTGAGCAGAGCTGAGGACACACATGTGCTTTTAGACTTTTTCAGAACAAAATTATGAGAGCAGAAAGAACAGAGAGGACCCCATATTTCATCCAAATACTTTGTTTTATAGTTTATTAGTTCCAAATCCAAGTTTCTCTTTACTGAATGTGTTTTGTTCTTAACTTTTCATGGATAACGACTTGGGGCAATTAGACTTCCAACACTCCTTAATGAGACTTTTCAGAAGAAATGGATGAGGAAGCTGACAAATTATGCTCCAATCACTCCTGATAAAGAAGCAGTGTCCCAAATCCAACAAAAGACACCCCAAATGAACTTGCTGGTGGACAGGATTTTCTAGTCATTGAAAGCACACATCATAAAAGACAGTACTGCTTCAAAGGAGACAAGAGGCTCGGTTTAAGGGACAACATTATCATTTGAGCAAAGAAACAATCAAGGTAAAAACTCTTCCCTACTCCAACCCAAAAGGGGAATTTCCATGTGCCTGACATGCTTCTAAATCAAAAGGTAATTTTAGTTTTGAAAAATAATTCTTTAGTGAGGAGGATTGCTCTATTTATAAATAACAAAACTACTAATATCATCATGCTTAGAATCAGTTCCCTTAAAAAAAAGTTAAACAGTTTGAAAACCCTCATTCATTTAAATGTAAATACTAACAATTTAGTATTTAAATTTTTTAATTTAAGTTTATGTAAATACTAAAAATGTAGTATTTACAAACATGAAGATATTAACTGAGCTCTGCTTCTGTTTGCCTTTACACTTTTGTTTTGGTAAGAGAGCTGATACAGAACCACACATAGGCTGTGGTCTTAATTGATCCCCCCATCTGTATGTGCCTGGCCTGTGGAAGCAACTTGATGAGCAGGCTGGTATTTCTTCAAGTCTCACAGTAGAATTTCCAGAATTTTGCAGGATTTCTCAGGTTATTCAGAAGACAATACTCAGGGTGCTCCAATGAAATCACACAAACAATTAAAACCCTGAGTTTCCTTTAGCTTTGTAAGATCCACATGAAGGAAACTGTAACATATATTTAAAGTACCTGGCTATTGGAACATAAAACAATGGCTCCCAAACTTTCTGCATCGACAGATCATTGATGAATTTCAAAACTTCTTATCTAAACTACCACTATTCAGCAAACCCTCAACTGAAAACACTGTCTATTAAGATTCCATGGATCAGTTTTGTAGATACTGTGAAAACACAGGGGCATTGATAAGAACAAGATTAGCAACCTTCCTGTGACATTTATTGCTTCTTTCCATCTGTTTAACATTTACCTGTCTTGAACTTTGCAATAAGTAGCCACAGCCTCTTTAAATGGAAGCGTCCAGGGAACTGTTATGAATGGCTATTAAAGTCATTTACCTCGTGGGGAGAGGGGAAAGGGGAGAAAAAACCCCAACTAATCTGTGACAGCTTTCCCCCCTCCCCTCTTTGCCCAATTCTGACTTGCAGAAGGTTGAAAACTAAACCTGAATGCACTCAAAAGTTTTGATGGAAAATGCTTGGATGAAACTAGAGCAATTAGAAGTCTCATAATTTTCTTGTTCTGTTGTTCTGTAAATTCCAACAAGACCGCTGCCTTTCCCAGCAGCTGTTTCCACATCCCAAACAGCTGCCAGATCAGAAATGTTCTCACTCTTCCTTAATTATATGACAGCACAACAAGTCCACTTGAAAGCCTTTCTGTGGCAAGTAAGATCCTTTTTAGGGCAAAGTCAGGCACATGAAGTAGCTCTCTGAAAAAAAACCTCAACACTGTGGGAGTTTATAGGCTCTTCATAAAAATTAAAAGGGCGAATGATTCATTGTACAGATATTTTGTAATGGTCTCATGAGAGCAAAATAGCAATGTCCATAAATAGCTTCAAGAGGGAGTGAGTTATTCCAATTATTTTAGTTAATTCAATAGTAAAGTTCTCTATGCAAATAGGTACTTTTCTACTTATTCACTTAAAAATTCAGTAAGTTATGGATTAAATCCTCAACTGAGTAAAGACAGATGAAGCAATGAAAACATCTACATTACCAAAACACTACTTCTGTTTTACTATAGAAGACTTGATTTCAGTCCTTTAAGTTTCAATTAACCCTCCCTGCCAGTTTAACACACCCTGGACAGAGCAAGTGTAACCACACCTGCCCTTGCTGTGCCACGGGACTGTTCCAATGCAGGAAGCAGCAGGATCAGCTGCCTGGTCCTGGGCTTGGGCTGTTCAATGAACAGAACTTAAGACTTGTCTTGCATAAAAGGAGAATTCAGGAATCCATGGGGTTTCAGCCTAAAGGGTCCATGGACTACCTTTAATTTGTTTGCAGAAGATAGCTAAGACATCGAGCCAGTTGGGACTAGTCCTCAGTTGGCCATCTTAAAACTAAACCAGTTAGAATTAAAATATAACCTGGACACGAGCTGAGTTCAGTTTCTCGACCATACAGCTTACACATGAAGGGTTGTTCCAGCTGTGAATTCAGTTCATGTCCCAATGCTTACAGAAAACCAATTCCTTAATATGTCTCCTGTTATGAACTTAGAAGTTCTGACACTTTCTGAACATCATGCTTTTCAACTGAATTTTTTATTTCAAATAAAAGTTGCTGCCAACCTCAAATTTATAACCTAAAATAAGACTATCAATCAGTACAAAGAACATTATCAAATTCTACTTTCTAGCATAGGAAGTCACTGAATACACTTGTTATTAATTGCAAGTGTTAGAGCAAACCCCAAATGGAATATGCTCAGTATCTCAAACACTCCTTTCTAAACTGCTTTGCTGAACTGATGTCTACTGGGAAATATCAAACTCCATTTTATATCGTTGCCAAATAGCAAACGTAATTTGTGCAATTTTTGGAAGCCTTTCTGTCATAAAATTAGGGAGTGTAAACAACTGCAGAAAAAAAGCTCTTTTACAGGTCTCCTAAGTTGTGTTATGGTTTCCTGTCTTTCTGAATCACAAAGAACTGTGACATTGTTTTTACTTGTGATCACAACATGAGCATAATTTTACAGATCTTATCAAGTATCTACTTGTACAAAAAGCATAGAATTAATTTTCAGCAGGCTAAATGTAACAGCTAATTAATATGCCACATTTTCCAGCTCATGAATATGTAAATATTGCCTTGCTAATTAAGTTTTAAGCACACATCTTCAGTGCAAAGAACAGTAAAAAATTTTAATTTTATAGCTGTAAAGCTCAAAGCTACAGCTCAGCAATCATTCTAAATACAGCTACAACAGGAGATTCAATTCTTGATTGTGTTAAAAAGAAAAACTAAAGTCTTGTTTTGGTTAACCCATCAGCTACAAACTAACAGGAGCATTTCTGACAGTGATGGAAGCTATGCAAGTAAAATTAGACAATGCTTAAAACATATCAGTGATGGAAGAATCCTCCTCCCCACAGCTATTAGCCCTAACTTAAGTGCATGCTGACTAATTCTCAACTCTGCTTGAAGTCATGACACATAAATTCCTAGAGCGTGTTGGTGAGTGCAGAGACCACCTTTATACACAGGTTATTTCTATACTAACACTCAGAAGTGTGCTTTTCTATTATATCACCCAAAGGAGTCGTTATTGATATTTAAATTTAACTCTTCTGTTCTACATGATTAAAACACTTGAATTTCAGCACTGTACTTCAATGCACATTTGATAAAAAACAGTCAGATAAAAAGATGATATATACAGATTATGCACCTAAAGTTACAAAAATAAGTTTGTTTACCTTTTAGGAGAGCTACTTTAGCAATAGGTTCATTTAGATCCTGGTCATCCATTTGAGCATCTAAAAAAAAAAAACCACAAACCCCACATCTTTCAGAGAGCAGGCAGACTGCAGACAGGTTTCATTCTTTACATGGAGAGCAGCTTTTATGTTCTTCTGGATTTACAAGAGTTAATTATGAGGCTGCAGAACAGACAATACTGCTTTAAGCTTGCATCCGACTCTGCATAATACACCCCACTCTTGTGAGAAAATACTCATGATTAATTAAGTGATTTAATTCAAACTAATTGTATGTTACAGGAGCCTCAGTCTAACTCTCACCTGTAGTGTCGTCGCTGCTTTTTTCCTTGCTCGGGCTGAGAGTGTCCGACAGATCGTTGGATTCTTTGACTCGTGCTTGATTCTCTGCAAGAGACAAGGAAGAGCAGCTACAATCAGTAAATGCTTTGTTCATAATTTCTCCTGTACACCCAAGTACAGCTAAATGTCAGTAGGAAACGACCCAGTTCAAGAAACAGTTAAAAACCTGGTGGTAGCTTATTTCTTTGCAAGTCTGGGCTAAAATGGATTCCGCATCCCTGGGTCATTAATCCACCCTGGCCTCTAATAGGGGATGCAACTGCCTCGTGCACAGCTTGAACTTGGGTTAACGCTGCGTTCCTGCCAGCTGGAACTGTGCAAAAGCTGATTCAACCGGAGAACAAATAAGAAAAGGAAACTAAAACAATGCAGATACTGTAGCAAGTCAGAAAGAAAGTGCTGTTAAGAATAAAACTGTGCTTCGGTATTTAGGACACACAAAATAATAGCAACAAGTCTTGTACATACTGTACTTTTAAAAAGAAGCGTGGTGTGAACCATTAAAGAACCACAGAGATATAAAATAATGCAGGAATTTCTAGAAAGAATTTTCAGTTCACATTGTATTAAGAGAAAGCAGTGTATGTCCTTTCCACCAAAAAAATACCTTCATGAAGTATCTGTTCACACATAATTCACCACATTATTACAAGCAACTTAGTGAAGCCACACAGTTATTTTTGGGTTTGTTTGCTGTTCCTTTTTTTACTTCCCCAGTTCTAGGTTTTCAAGGAGACCAGATATTTTCGAAAGATGAGGAGACTTAATCATACCAGTGCATCTTTTCCCCTACACAGAACCATCCCTGACTCAAAGTCTAAACAATTTATGCAACTGAAATATTTTCTTTTTAATTTTTCTTAATAATTCTGGTTCTGTTCTGATGGGTCCATTAAAGAATGACACTTCTCTGGTGTGGGCTAACCCAGGAGGTCTCTCAGTGAGGAACCAACATGCAGGTGAGGTTACACACAATGAAATTTTTCTAGGCTGACTGTTCAGAGCCTTGGTTTGACAGCATCGCTGCCCACCTGCAGATTAAAAGGGTTTCCTCTGAGTCTCAAGTTCCAGGCAGAGATACATATGAAAAGGGGTCAATACAACATTCCCAGTATAGACTTGACTTCTACCACACATGCAGAAAAGCACCGGTGAACACAGGTCATTTCATCACATACAATGTACATGCAAAAAAGAAGTACCAGGACACAGGAAGAAAGAAGGACAATAACAAATAAATCAAATGTGTTATACCAACAGGGTTAGTATATGAAAATAAATAAAAAACAAAGGAAACATGAGAAAGCTTTTTCAAATAACAAGAGAACAAACTGCACTAAATTCCCCCCAAATGAAAGAAGTTGAAACTGAAGACAACTCATGCACCTACATGGGAAAATCAGCAAGATGACAAAACACGGATAGGTTAACAGAAAAAAAGTTTTCTTCACCTAACATGACCAATTCTCTATCTCTCTGTGCCAGAATAACATCCACTTGTACACAAAACAGAAGGCAGCAAGTACAAAGAAAGCAGCTGATAAAGAGCCAGACTCTTCCCATCCTAATGCAACCGAAATAACTGGAGAGGAGGAAGGGGAAAACACCTGTACAGTTAAAGCACATTAGGGGTTCAGACCTGGCAGCTATTCCAAACAACTCCCATGACTTTAGCAGACTTCAGAGTTCATAATGATTGGAGTGGTTAAAAACTCATTGTTTTAGCAAATAACCACTCCCAAACATAAAGGATACTTCCCTATTTTTCGGAATAAGGTTTTTAACTAATATCTAAAGATGTTACAAATCAAGCATTTTACATGTATCACACAGAACCAAGCTCACAGGACTGTCATTAAAACTGTACTATTACTAAAAGTAACACATCCTTTTTCAAATATTAAGCAAAGTATAACCTAAAAGCCTCACCCATGTCAGTCATATGAGTGGCCGATCCAGAAGCGCTAAGCTGAGCGAGATCTGTACCCAACTAACTTTACCATATCTGGGCATCCATGGAAACACAGCTTTCCTGCTCTGTGCAAAATGGGAGGAACCGTGCGAGCTCCAGCCACTGAATTAATGCTCTCTCCCCCACCTCCCCCTCATACTTCCCTCCTTCCCACCCACCCTTGGGTACACCAGCTTCTTCTTCCCTCCTACCCTCCTCCCTCTGTTTAAGGCACAAAAGATCAGGCACCAGAGGAAAGATGCATCTACATGTGAAACAGCAGAAGGCAAAAAGAAAAGTGATTTAGAAACCTCCTTGCTCTTCTGGAACCAGAGTCATAAGCACAAAACTCCTTCCTGTACTATATTACTTCACAGCAGTTGTTCCAATTTCCCATAATAAAACTGAGCTGAATAAATATAGCAAAAGTGATGAAGTATATTAAAATGTGTTGACATCATACTTACTTGATGAGTTAGAATATATAACCCAACACTAAAAATAGCTCCCAGCTTTGCAATAAGAGGCATGCAAGTGTTACATTACAGTTATTGTATGCATTCTTTGCCAAATATGGCACCCTGTCTATAGCTTCCTCACATACAGAAAGAAGTTAAAGGGGCAATTCCATGCACTAAAGGAAGAAAAGAAATGAAAGTGTCTCTAGAATACTGGAACTTCTAACATGCTCACACTTCAACAAAACAACACTTTGCAGAAGGACAGAGCATAAAGAAATGAGTTAGTGTGTCTAGACAGCAATAAAAAGCTACAAGAGAGGAGCCAGCCTACAAGTCCAAACAATCTCACGTTATTGGACACATGGGAAATATTGACCTCCACACTTCGTAGCATTCCTGACTGGCACTGCAAGGATGACTGTTCCTTGACAAGATAAGTCTTTTCTAATGAGCTCCTTTAATTTAAATTCCTTTATACATTAGAGAATTAGAGATGCACAGATACGTTTTACTTCGAAAAGGCACATTTAGGAGGTTAATGCTTATTTTACAGTTATGAGGGTCTAAGTTAGAAAATAGTCAAATTAAAATACAATTTTATTTAAAACTTAAAATGAGACCAAACATTATTTCTACTTAGCTCTATAACAAAACCAAGATCCTGTCTGAAATTTATGCAGACATTAAAGCTTGAATTCAATTTACGAGAATTATTGTATTTTAATTTTTTTTAAAATGCATATTAAGGTCAGAACTCAGTCAATCCTAAAACTAGCATTTCATGCACTCAATCTTCCAAAATTGATTCCATGAAATCTTTTTACCCTGCAACAGTATTTGGAGCAGAGTTCAGCAAACAATTTACCTCCCTTTTATTGAATTTCTTCTCAAATGCGTATTTAATGAAAACTCAAACTGCTGGCTTAACACAGAACATGCACTGAGTGATATGAAAAGCATGCTTCAAAAACAGTGAAATAATCCAGAAGTCTAACCTTTCAAAAGCTTTGTTTCTTCCACTTTGGTTAGATGTCCTTCATCTATGATCTTGTCTGCCAAACAAAATAAGTGTTACTTTCCAAGCTCAAATTTAACAAGCTTTTCCCTGTACGCATCTACGTAGAGCACATTCCATGACCAAATTAAAAGCTGATAATATTACTTCCTACTCAGGCTTGAACAAAAACTGTATTCTGGCACAGAATAATGAAACAGAGCACACAAGCCTATCGGAACTTTGTGATACAGTGCATAATTATTTCTCCTTATTAACTTACATAATGCTTCAGTTCACTAATGAGAATTTAGGAAAATTAATTTTATGTACTTTTTAAAAACCTAATAGAAAGTAATAAATGATGAATAAGTTTTTCAAGTTCTAGTTATCAAAAAAAAGAATTCGAAGAGCTGGTTGCCTGAAATAGATGTCCACTCAATATAGCAGAAATCTAGAAATATAGGACAGTAAAACAGAAACAGAGAAGCCTCCTTCACATCACAACTGCTTTAACACTGCCTGTGAATGGCACACAGAAACAGCCTTGCTTAGCTTAAATCTTTCAGGAGAGCTGCATAAACTTCCAAAAATGAGGAATGTATCACATTCAGGTTCACAAAAATCGAGTTGTTATATAAAGCCTACTTTTGGGAACTCTATTCATGTATGTCAGGAGCACAAAAACCTAAATGTTCAATTTGAGATTACATTGCTAACTTCATCCTAACTACAGCTAGGACGTGAAGCCAAACAGGAGGACAAAGGGAAGAACAGGTCTGGATTAATTAAAGACACTGAAAGAACTATTGTATCATTACTTAATTCCTTTTTTCAGATGAGATTTCATTATTGTAAATTCCTTAAGAAGCAACTAGAAATGCCAACATACAAAAGTATCGAGGGTCACATCTTGCAGATCACGTTCTCAATTTCTATGCAGTAGATCCTTCTATTTAGACCACGTTGAAAGCTGTTAACACCCCCTGAGACATCAGGCTTGAAGCTGCCTCTGTCTTCCCTCTGTGCTTTCCCTGCCAGATCCCTGATAACCAGCCAGGGAACCGAGTTTGCTGCTTACTCCGTGTGCTGTTAACAGGTAACTGAGACACAGAGGAGACTGGATGAACAGCACATACAGGAGAGCTCAGATTCAGGAAGCTGGATGATAGTAAATCCTTTTCAAAATTTTGATTTAAAAAAAAATAAAATAGTGAGCTTTAGTCAGCATTTCCAGCTTCCAGCAGCTCTGAAGATTAGCCTGGCCCTGTCTTCCTCCAATAGCATGCTGCTGTAACCATGACAATCTAAGGACAGATGCAGGACAGATTTGGGAAGAGGCACTTTTTTCATCCCAGGGTGATAGACAAGCTTTCAGATAAAACAAAAACCCTGAGGTTTGAATAAGAGTTTGCATGGCCAAAAGCTTGTCCTGTCTTCTTCCCTCCCCCATTGCCAGGAAAACCAGTCTGAAAGAGATGTTCCCTCCAACTACTTTTATGCACAAATAGTGTCCGGCATTCCTGTAACATTTTACTGACACTGCTTCAGAAATACACTGAACAGCACACTGGATTTTCAGGACTGGCTTCAGGTCTCAAGCAACTGTAGGAGATCATTCATCATCCAAGTTCAGGACAGCTTCGAGTTCCTCAGCTGGAGAGAATGACTGTCTCCAGACCGAGGAAGGCACTGTGGAGGGAATCAAGTTACTGCAGCCACAAGTCAGGAGTTTGAGTGGTATCATGAGCCCTCTTCCATTTAAGAATAAACTAAATCTAATCAAAAGTCTTCATATATGATTAGTCCAAGACTCATCTGAGGCTGAAAGCAGGGGAGAGAGGAAGGCAGCAAGAAAACACCTGAGGAATTCTGCCTATAGATCTGAAAAAAATAGCTGAATGCAAACACCAAGTAGCGACCAACTGCTTGATCTGAAGGGGTAACATCTCATCTATGCTAGACTGCCAGCTTAAAATAGGCTTCTGTAATCAGTTTACAGAGCAAAACTTAGCATTATGAAACGATGGATCTTGTAGTTTTCTGAATGCAGTAACTGCTAAACCCAGAATAGTTACAGCACAAAACAACAAAACTAACCTTCTCAAGGCAAATGCTTTCCAAACTGAAACTTTTGCAGCAGCTCTTTCCACTCAGTTCCCATGGCTAACAGAAACTCCATATATTTTTCTTTTTCATTTCCACCATAGCTGTTTTCTAGTGTCCATTATTGATTTCACCATTTGTACATAAGGTTTCTCCTTGGCACTATTTCCTTCAGCCAAGACCTTGAGCAGCAGCACGGGAGTCCCTTGCCCAGTGTGACCCAAAGCTGGCACAGCCAGTGCTTTTCACTTGGGGACTGACATCTCTCCTACCTTACAGAACAAGTGGGCCTTCTCTGTGTTTAAAGAAAGTTGCCATTAGGGCATTTTGAAGCCAACAAAAAATAGTTTATTTCAGCGTGCTGGCGTGTATTTACATAATACACAAAAAACTGGATGCTGGTATCACTGAACTACACAGAATCTTTTTTTCCACTCCTACCACCTTGGTCACTAAAAATGGCAGAAGCCAGGCAACAATCAAAGTAAAAAATACAGATATGTCTTCTTTAGAACACCTCTTTCAAATCTCTGCATCTTTTCATATCGCTATTTCAGAAAACTTCACAAATGTGATTTATTTTGAAATGTTTTCCCTGAATCAAAACATGCAATTTTGGCTACCAAAATATAAATTTAGGTGAGGATCCAATCTTTAATTTCTGACACAAAAGAATTTTATCTTTCATGCTATCCAGTCACTACTTAAAGTAGCAGAAAGTAGCAGAGAGATACATATAATAAGTGTTTTTACTGAAACAGTCTGCTGTGAAGTTAAGCTTTCACTTCATCTTTCACATAGCACATATTCCTTTTTGCTGATGAATGCAGTTCATAGGCAACTTCCCTTTAGGTTTTTAGTAATTTCCTATCTTTTCAATTTAAGAACTCCCTTTTAAATTTGGATTGCCCATCACTGTGTGCAATATCATAGCTAAGATCTGTTGACATTAAAATTACCACTTAAGTAACATGCCCCTGATACACTCATGGTTTTGTACCAAAATAATCTTTGAAGGAGGCCAGTCTTGAAAATCAAAGAAAACTTGGCCCTCAACACACAAATTTCTAACCATCTGAAAAAAGATTTACTTGCCACATGCAGGTCAAATGGAAAAGTTCAAAATAACCGTCCAAAAACTACTAATAACAACTTCTTAAACATCAGCTTGGTAAAAAGGAAAAACACTGACTTGTATTTCAAATAACAAATGCAAAAATCACAAAATAAGGGGGAAAAAAAAGGACACAAAGAAGGGTTAGATTGGAGTGAAAGACAGGAAGCTAGCAGGGCAAATCTTACTTTTGTCTATACATCATCACCATTTTTGGTAATAATTAATATTATGAACTAATCAAAAAGAAGCACCATGATTTTGCTGTTGGTATCACTGATTTTCACCAGTGGTTATTGAAACAAAAAAAGCTATGGAATGAGCAACAAGTGAACTGGATGAAATGATCAGAAAGTAACAGACTTTCCAGTTCATTCAGAGCCAGATCTCCTAATATGGTGCAGATGTTGCAAATCAGGACACGTTACTGAATGAAATTATGAGCATATTGTGCTGTAAAAAAAAAAATCAAAATAATTGAAAAATACCTTTAAAAACCTACAGAAGCTGGATTTCACAAACAGTTCCAGCAAAATCAAGCATTTAAGCTGCACTGCAACTAAGACTTCAGTGTCCTATTATTTCTGCCCCATCAAAAATATTCCAGCTTTAGTTCCTCAAGAGGTTTTAATTGCTCTTAACTGATGAGCACTTTTTACCTTTACTGCCTTATACCTCCACAGCCACTGTTTGTATAGAACTCCCTACTGCTTAATCAGCTCGTTTCTTTTCTTGTACAATCCTCCATACTCCAATTCCTTTACTCAAGCTGGTGTTCCTTATTTCTCTGCTTGTGTTTTCCCAATTTAAGTGCTTTTTCCCCAGCACTGTGGAGATGCACAGTCCAAGCACACCAACTCTGAACATTCCATTCTTGACCAACTGGATGGTTGCCTCAATCTCCTTTGGTTTTAGATTTCTCTTTTGGTTTGCAGATCCTACAGTTTCAGTTCCTCTGCTTCTATTACAAAACAGTAAGCCCTACATAACACAACCTCAATGAGTGACTCCTGATTCTGGGATTTTTATTGTATGTTTTTAGTAATAAACCTGTTCCTCTCTCTATACTTAATCCTTTGGGCAAAACCCCAACATAGTACCACATGATGAACTATATATTTATTCTTTCTCTATATCACCAATTCTACACTTCAGTATTTGCTGCATACCTTAAAACTCAAGTTCCTGACAATCTCTGGATCTGTGATTTTTCTCCCCAGAAGTTCCTAACCCTCAATACTACATAGAGCAAAGAACAGGAGTAAGACTGAAGGGTAGCATTTACATACAAAAGGAGAATAACAGACCCTGCAGTTTGCAGTTTTTAACCTCATGATATTGTAAGGTCTGATTAAACATATCTGAACTTGGAAAAGGCAAAAACTTTCAGCCCAAGTATGAATTGCTGATTTGGAATCTTTTTTTGTTTGCTCTCGATGGGAAAGTAAAAGCTTAAACTGCCATAAAAAATGCAAAATCCTGAACCCTTTGAACTCATACTCATTCTTTTCAAAGTGAGGCAATCAAGGCCTTAGAGTGTCTTCACCCTGTAGCTTTCCATCTCTCAAGAATGGGTAGAGCATAAACACATGGAACTTTATTTTACTCTTATTACTGCTTCGATTACATCCCAGAATCTCTTACTAGACACTGAGAATTACTTTTCCTTCTCAACAGTTACAAGATTGGTCATATCTAGTTTGCAGAAGTGATACTAATCTAAGTTCTACTAAAATAGGTCAAGCTAACAACCAAACAATGAAAACAGGCAACCAATCTGTGTTTGAACATCATTCAGTGTGCTCTTCACGTTCAGTCTAGACCAAAAAAAAAACACGTTTACTCAAACATTTAACTTCATTTTTATGTACTGAATAAAGATGATTCATATGTGATCTTTGCAAAATTTAGAACTATTTAAAACAGCAGCCTGACATAAGATAGCTACCAGTCATTTTTAAAAATAAACAGTTTTCAAATAAAGAAAGTTTAGGTTTTCTTAGACAAACACTGGCAGTACCACGTCATTCAGTTTATAGCACTGCAACCCTCATCACCAGCAGTAAAGTCAGACAAGTCTGTGTCACTTCCTCATCAAAATTCAAGAGGGAAGAGTCCAACAGGCATAACATCAGAGAAAGATACTCTCTTGTTTCTGCTTCTAAATGCTTCTCTCTGCTCAACTTTAGGTACATAATTCCTATAAACTCTTAAATAAAAGATTAATTCTTCATGCTACAAACCAGTTTTATTCAAAGTTTGACAGTACTCTTCTCTCTTCATTTTAATAATATTTTTGCCTCAGTGGACAAAAAGTATTAACATCAGTTTTTATTTAATTTAGACTTGCAGACAGTGCCATTTCTTTACTCATTTTCAAATCCACTTGCTTTGAAAAACATATTTTACATTCCAGAATAACACATCTTTCTAAAGACTGATATTGCATATTTATGTTTTTAAATCTCTTGGATTTCCACATAAAAACTACAGACTTGTTTTTCTTTTTATTCTTTGTAACAAATAATTTGAAGAATGTGTAAGGCCTTTAATTATCAGATAAATTATTGATATGTGAAAAGGCATCATTACCTTCCACATCCTACTTCTGTCTGAGATATTTGCTTAAACTGACAGAGTCAGGCTTTCAACTTAATTTGTAACTTAAAAATTACATTCAGTTTTCAACACTATGTGGCAACATGACCACCCTTTTGTTGGTCAGGGCACAATAATGGATTAATTGCTTCGAAGAGATATGTGACCATCACTTTGCAAGAGCAAAGACACCCTCACTGCTCCTACAGACCCTGCTGGATATCACAATGCCACAATTCTACAAAAAGATTAAATAGCAGTGACAATTCTGGTTTCCATCCACCTTTTCTGGGTTTTCTGTTGTTTTTAAAGCAAATGTGAACACTCTTGTACTCACTCTGACATTCTATGAACTGATGAATAAAAGTGCAGTCCCCTCCACTCTTTGAAAGAAAGTGCTCTAGTAGAGAAAGAAACACTTAAGTTTACACCTTCTTATCATTTTCAAATTGATGCAACAAAAAATTTGAAAGGCATATTAACAATATTTGTAATTGTGTACTCACAGTGAACTTTTGAAATCTGAGTTAATATGCAAGCAGACAAGACATGAAATTGAAATGAAGTCTGAGTGATACTAGGAAATAAGATTACTCTTTTGAACTGGTGAGAAGAAAGTACTTCAATTGCCTTTTCAAAAGAAATGTGTATTTAACCTATATTCTTCAGCATTTTTATTATCTTTAAAAGGGTATTTAAGTTTTTCATTAGTCTTCATGTTGATTCATCTCTAATACCCTCTTGAAAAGAAAAACATTTATTTTAAAAGTGTTGTTGAATATCTCCCTTTATTTTTAAACAGTTTCACTGCATAGAAACAATTTTTGAAAGGACAGTTCTACAGCAGAGATCCTAAAACTGGGCTCAATTTCCAGGTTTACTCAGGTTGCTCCATGTGACTTTGTTCAGCTCCCAGTTCCACCATACTCCTGCATCTCTTCAAGTGAAAAGGTGCCAACACTTCCTTCCTGGAGAATCTCAAAAACCATTTGACCAAGAGTCCAGCAGTCTGAAAATACTGCTTTGAGTATAAACCTGCACAATGTGGGACATTATAACCAAACTGTTCAATCACTAGCTCTAACATCAGAAGCTCAGCTGCAACACTAAGCTTTACTACACTTCAAAGTTACTCTAAAAAGTATTTATTTTCCTCATTTGATTTCCCCTCCTTTTTACATGATTCTCTAAGTGACTGTATACAAATTTCTCATACCTTTCTTATGTAATACCTGGCTCACAAAATGTAAAGGTGAAAGCCAGGTGTGGTGCAACTCACTGAGAAAACTACCAGTTTTTGAAACAACACAACTGTTATCAGGGGCTTGATGTATAAGCAAGTTCCTCTCCTCTGCACCAGCTTTTCCATCCGTGCAGTGAGAGAAAATGAATGCCCAACCATCATCATCTGAATACAGTTGGTTATAAAAACCCTCTACAAAGGCTATAACGTGCCTTTTGGTTCCTCTGCTCTGAAGAGAGCTCTTGAATGCTGTGGGGCCACAGAAAAAAGCAGTGCAAACCCCTTGTTCTTGCTGTGGCCAGGGAATGTGTCTACACACACCCTGAGGACTTGATCTAAAGATTTGAGAGAGGCAAAAGGTATCTTAAAAAACATACTGATTTCACACAGTTGTACAATTTTTCTCTTTTGTTGCCAAAGTTGCTCAATCTGCATTATAATCTCAAAATTCTTAGCTCTTCTAAAATAATGCAAGACTACTCAGAAAAAAACCCGAAACAAAACACAAAAAACCAACCAACAGTAACTGTCTCCTGCTGCTTTTAAGAGAACAAAATCCAAAATCTGGCAAACAACTGCCCATCTGTCATACAAGGGCTAAAGGACTGGAAGATCCAGAAAGGCACAGACTGTCATGAAGAGAACACAGAGGAGAAAGCTGTAAAATGCCAGAGAAATGTGGAAGGACCAAGTATGGCAGAGATGCAGAAGAATGTGGTATAACTGGCAGAATAATGGAAGGCTAGGCTAAAATACAGAATAATAAAATAGCATGGTATGTGCAGGACAAAAAGGGTGATAGACTGTATAAACACAAAGACAACTTGAAGGAGCAGTTACATGTTGTCTGTATTAATAAAGACAAACTGGCAAAAGCTTCCTAAAACTTCCAGGTTTAAGCACAAGTTTGACTGTTACTTAAAGGATGGAGGAATCCATTTTGTCATCCATCCATCCAGATGACATCCACTCTAATGCAATCCAATGTAAGTCAAAAAGGGATTGCTTCTTCGACTTTGACAAAAAAGTATCAGTAATGTAAAGATATTTGTTATAATCACAATGATTTTTAAATGGGCAATTTTTAAAGAAGTATCAGTAATTTTTTAAGTATCAGTATTAAAGAAAAACTAACAGGATGTTCTTACCACCAATTTTAAAACAAACACAAAGTGTTTCTTCAAAAAAAAATACCTAATATGATGTTATAAATTATTTCTCTATAAAACAATTTATATTTGAGCTCAACTGTTTTTACTAAACGTTTCAAATTAGTTCTAGGCTACTGTTGTTCACAGTATTGCCTGTTTTACTAATAACCTCCAGCAACCTCACTTTCAGAACCTTTTTATGGTTTACATGATTAGAATGAAGAATCACAATCTTTATATTCCTCAGTTTTGCTTTGTAAAAACATTAACTTTTGTGAGGTGGATAGTTTAAAAAAAACAAACAAACAAACAAAAAAACAAAGGCAGATTTATTTCTTAACCACTCTCTCAAACATTAGAAGTACTACCAACCTAAAATTATGCATCAGCAAGACAGATCTATCTATATAAAAATCAAATCTCATGGCAGTCCAGAGAACTGGGAACAGACATTGAGTGTCCTGCTTGCTAATCTCAGTGTGTACCACCGCTAAGCGACCAAAATGCTGAGGCATTAAGGGATAACCAGCACTCTTAATGTAAGAGGAGGTTTGTCCTGGGGGTGTTTAACAGATCTTTCCTCCTGCTCCAAATAACAACCATGAGGTTATGTCATGATTAAACCTTTTACTTTGCAATTGGTCTCCCCCCGTTAAAAACCTCTTATTTTACAAATATGCATAGAGAGCTTTAAAATTGTGTTTCAAAAATACACACAGTAATTCTTCAACTCTGTGAATATTAGTTAAAACTATGAGCTCTCTATACAGGTGCCTCAACCTTTCAACTAATACTACCACCATTCCTCAGGCTGTAGAAAAGGATTACATCAAGGAAAAAATTAAAATTGACACAGGAGGACAAATATGTATCAGCCAATCAAACAATTTAGTGAAATTGGAATCAAACCAGAATACTCTTTACTCTATATGATATAGGGCATATTCTTACTGGATCACTTCAGTCAAGAAAAGTTCAAATGTACGTTAAGATACATGAGCTAAAATACCTGACTCTAACTAATTGGTCTTTAAGAAACCCTATTGTTTAGTTTAATCTGTATTAATTCCTGTTTCACATAAATACAGTTCTGAGCATTAAAAAGTTAGTTTCTACTATTTATTTCTACATTTTTCAAGTTAGTTATAAAAAAGTGGGGTTTGCTGTTCAAACTTTACCATACAAAATTTACTAGAAAAATGATGTATTGTCTGTGTGTTGCAAGAGAAAATAAAATCATGAGGAAAAGCAGTCAGTGAGTTTTCCACTTTGTTGTGTCACAAGCCTGATATGATTCAGTAAACTCCTACTGATCAAAGTGACAGCCCATCAGGAAAAAAAAAAAAAAGGAAAGAAAAAGACAACTTCCAAGTTGTTTTGTTACATTTTACAGAACCTTCTTAAAAACACTCAGACTGAAAGTCTAAGCAAAAAAATGCTGGTCAGTGGAGTGCAAAATTCAACTGAATTTTTAAAGAGAATATTATTCAAAGCAAAACTTTCAAGAACATTTTGAATTTGTTCAACTTCAAACATCAACCATAAACAAAAGGTAGCCTTAAGATACACTACCTTTCTCTGTGCTCCCATTAATTTTAGGTATGAAGTCATCAACTTGTATGCCTAGGATCAAGAAAGGGTATTATTTTTGGAACCAAGCAAGATTTTGTTTTGGGTTTTGTTTCTTTATAAATACAGCATTGTGAAATGTATCTGGCTTTTCATGCTACCTCCTCCTCCTAAGTACCTAATCAAACAAAGCAGGCACAGTGTGATGGGTTTTTTCTGCACTACAGACCACGTTCCTGATTGTTCAAGCATAGGAAAGGTTACTAACAGCCAAAGAATGGCTGCCTATTACATACATATATATATGTATATATCCTTTTATATATACATATAAAAGGATTTTAAAATGTACACGGATGCAAAACCCCAAGTCCGAGCTCGGCATCGGGCCCTGGGCCGGCACTGAACACCCACAGCACCAGCGCCCTCTGCCGGCCCCTGGCCCCTCTCCACGCCCGGGAGAATTCCCTGCTGGGATAACTGGGAAACACAACTCCTCCGCCAGACAGCGGGACTAAGAAAGAGACCGTCACAACCAAAGTAAATGAACAGAAAATCCGGAAGCCAGCTTGAAACAAGAAACTGATCACACCTACCTAAGCTGTTGTGTTCTTTAAGAGTTTTCTCCTGAAGGTGTTCTAACCGTACTGTAAACAGAAGTCCAAGAAAAAGATATTTCACAGATTAAAAGAAAAATAAATAACCAAAGTTTCTCCCCCGCTAGTGACTAACCTTGTAAAGCTGTCAGGCGCTCGTTGGTGAAGTCATTGTCGGCCTGCAAAGCTTCTATTTTTGCTTGAAGCTCTTGCTCCCTTTCTTCCATTTCATCTATTTTATGCTGCAATTCCTTTTTCTCGGCAAGTCCTTTCTGTTGGATTTCTTCTTGTTTTCCTTCTGCTACCTGCTCAAAAAAAGGTGAAAAATATCGCCAAACAAATCAAACTTAACACGTGAAAGAACAGGTCTCCTTGTTTTTTGTACAGCTAAATGGACCTAAATAATTGTCACCCAGCATCTCAAAGCGATCAAAACTCAGGAGCCCTTTTGAGCTGAATGCACGCTGAGTGCACAGACCAACTTGATTAAAGCCACATCTTTTCCTTTCTGGATCTCATGATGAGTTTCAAAGATGCTTCTCCCTCAAATCTAAGTCATAAGTTTCAGTTTGGACCCTTCTGTGTATACTCAGCACCATCATTAATTCATAACTGCTTTAAGAGCAGCAATTGAACCTTTTAATTTAGGAAGAAAATCTTCTCTCTGAGATGCTGTACTAGGACTCAAAGAACCCAAGTTACAATTCCAGTGTTTATCCAAGACAAATGTAACAACTGTCTCAGGTCTCCAGAGATAACACCGCTACCTTCCTCCTCCACAGCTTCCACCCATCTAGATTGGAAACTCCTGAGGAACAGGATTTATAATGCAGTGTTTATTCTGTTCTCCAGCATAAAGGACCTTTAAATATATACTTAGACATTTAAATTAATCACAAACTTAACAGCATGCTCCTACCCCCTGGCAGCTGAGCCATATTATTACTATGTGGTGGGCTGCTTATGTTTGTATCTGCACAAAGAGGCAACACAAAATGCAAATTTATTTCCAATTCTAGTTTCCAATCCCATTACCTTACCTTATCCAATCTCATCCACATAAAAGCAGTTGAATGTAAACTTTCCCATCTTACGTAATTTTATACTAAAATATATTTTGGCTCCAAAATTATGGTAACTTTCAAAATGAACCAAAAAGAAACCTTTTTAGCAAGTGACTCAACTGATGACAGCTTCAAGTACATTAAAATCAAACCAAAAGAATATGTAAAAGATTATATGCATCTTTCTATCATTAACCTGTTGTTCAAAAAGCTTCTTAACCTTTTTTGATTAGAAACCTTTTTTACATTAGAAATTAAACTGTATTTATTTGTTCCATTCATCACAGTTTTATCCTAAGTCAGATTAAGTTCTGTCATTACCTTTAGCTTGTCAGAAAGATCCTTAATTTCATTTACAGCTCCATTGTATTTATTAGCTAATTCCCTTAATTCTTCCTGAGTCCGCTCATTCATTTCTTTCAGGTGTGTACATTCATCTTCTGTATTACTTAAACTCCGCTGTAACACAGAATTATTATGCAATAAATAATAAAAAAGGTGACACAATGAACTACCAAGCACTAAAAATTATCTATGTTTTCCAAACAGTTTATGTAACTAATCATGTTTAGCTGCTTTGTTTTTAGTCATTAAGGATAAACAAACAGATCAAGTCGTGGCAAAAACATTATCTATACAAACCTCTAATGTTCTACCAAAAAAAAACCACCCAGACCAAAAACCCCACAGTGGGCTATATAATTATGAACAAAGGACTGAACTGTATGATCCATTTCTACCTGTCTCTTCCCCTTTATGCTAAACTCTGAAAGTTCTATAATATTTTTTAATTCAATGTAATCAACAGATTTCCTCATACCTTTCAGCCAGCAAAAGATGATTTAACACATTGTAAAAGCTAAATGGCCCCAGGGAAGTGTTCTAAATCTTTTTTTGTACTTCATAATGTGGAAAAGCATCTAAACTAAGATCCCCTTACTCAAGGGGCAGCTGGGTCTCCAGAAAGCAAGGAATGATCCTGAAGTTTGGTAAAAGCAGAACAACTAAATGGTGTAGAGTTGCCTCCTCACAGCTCAAGGTTTGTTTCTTTGATCATTTTTTGGTCTTTGGTGGGAGGGATTCACTTTGAGTTTAGGGGTTTTTTTTAAATTTTACAGTTTAAACAAGGTCTCACAGCATTTTTTTAAAGCATGTATGTCATTTTCCCCTCACTTGTCTCCCACACATAGGAACTTCTGTAAGACAGCTTCATGAATCTTGAAACCTGGCAGAAAAGGGAGGAGCTGCAATAATAGCTTCTCTAACTGTTTAACAATCTTGTCCAACAGGAGAAATCAACAATACTACTTAACACCCTGCAAGTGTCAGGGTACAATAGATTCTGGCATACCACGGGGAACACGGGATCTAAGTAGCAGCAGTTACAACTATTTCAGCATTTCCTAAAGACTTGGCATGAAACTTCCATACCTCCACTTCAGACAATTTTCTGACCACTTCAATTTTCTCCTGGAGGACCCGCCTCAGGGACTCTTTGGCTGTTGTCTCATAGTTGTGTTTGTCTTCCTGTAATGCTATAAGCTCTTTTCGTATACTGTCTTCTGTTTGATTCTGTAAACGGAAGAGAATTCAAAGACAGGATGTAAATTAGTATTTTGCTGATTAAATGTAACAGACCATGTAAAGTCAGGTGTATTAAAAGTAGGTAGCCATTTCTGACAGATGGGAATATGCTCTCTACAAATCAGTGATCAAAGATGCTTGACATAACTGGGTGTAAAACAATTTTTGTTAAAGTGTATGTATAGAAACACATTCAACGGTCAGATTTCATTATAGGAAAGATATGGGGCTTTCATTGGACATTGTTAAGACAATGTCAAGCCTAGGAGACCTATGAGGTCCCATACAAAATACCTTAAATGTGACTGGCAGAAAAATTTCGTAAAACGTAGGTAGTTGAGAGGAAATAGAAACAAAATAAAAATTAAAATTCAAGGCAGGCATAGGTGGCCTAAACAACGGTCATACCTGTTACTCTAATACAATGAAAACAGTAGCCATTTACCCAGATTCCATGAAATACAGAACAGAACTACCATTTCCATGCTACTCAGATTATCAAAACTGCACAGGTTCATTTTAGAAAGTTTATGTTCCAACTGCTTTCCTACAACCAGCTAATTTCAACAAACGCTCCAAAAGAGGTATCTTTCATTCAACTTATTTCACCTAACATTCAACTTTAGGAGAACTACTTACCTTTGAACAAGCCTGTAACTGATTTCCCATAACCTCTAGTCTTGATAGCAGCCTGTCTTCATCTATTAAAGCCTAGCAGAAAAGAAGCATCACCTTCATATTAATAAGTGCTTTATGTAGTGCCAGTAGAGTTCTGCTTTAAAGACCTGAATTCTGTTAGAGTATTCACTAGGAACAGCTATTTCAAACTGGCACATAATCACTCATTTTATTAAACTTTATCTTTAGCACAGTTTTAAAGAACCACCATAAAACTGTTATTATTTCTGCCACTTTCCCCTTCCCCCTATATGTTTGTATAATAGCAGCTAAAAATTTATATGCCCCTGCATAGTTCAGTCCATAAGGAAAAGGATTGCCTGCAGATACCTGCCAACTAGTATCTGAAGCCTCTTGTGTGACAGCAAGTAATCGCTGAAGGGTTGCCAGCTTCTGTTCCAACATTTGTTCCCGATGTAAGGCTTCCTGTGAAGAGAGAAGGGCATCAGTCAATTCAGCTAGAACAACTCAGGAAATCAGAAGCAACAGAAGAGATCACAAAATACGTGGAAAAAAAAGGAAATATTAGTTGCAAGCACTGTGACATATTCAAAACCATAATAACCTCATTCCATTTTATCCATCCACACATTTATTTGGATAGTTCAATTAGAAAATGCTATCCTGTAACCTCAGGTTCCTGAAAACCTTCATTTTTCATGCATTTGTTGCACATGCTGAGGACACACAATTGTTCATTCCAAGACTTGAAAATAGTTCGTCTTTTGTCAATAATTTGAGTAACAAAACTGCAGACACCAAAAGGCAGCTTGGCAGCTCCCATGGAATGAGCTGTTCATCCTCAAATCAGGTCACAAAAGAAAAATGCCAAGCAAGAACTACTATTTCTGTTCCTTTTTTGGTTTGTGACAGTGAGATGGAAGAGCATCTTCGTTAACAATTCCAGGATATGGAGAGTGAACAGATTGGGGAGTGAGTATGTATTTGGCTTCCCAAGAAAGAGCATCTGCCTGAGCTGCTTCCTGCTATGTCAGCATATACATATAAAGACAGTATCTATCTCAAAAGCCTCATCATTTATGTGAACAAATAAAAATTGCTATTATCTAACAAAACCAGGCAAAATAAATCAGTAAAACTACGTATAAATGAAACCTATATACAATTTATCAGTAAAAATGGTTTTCTATCTTTTGCAAAAAGCTGATTTTATGATCCTTTCTAAAGAGAGTATTTATATCTATTAGCACACTCTTTAATGTGTTGCCATTTTGCAGTCTAAGCACCTTTTGTGGGAGAAAACACACCTACTAAAACTGACACAGAAGCAGGCACAGAAAGGCTGGTGATGACAATGAGGAAGGAGAGCTGCCAGCACTGTTCTCTCCTTTACAATTTCCAATAGGTACAGAGTCAGAAATATTCACACCAAGAGTTTACATTCCCAGAAATAAACTAGTTCTTGACACATGAAATGACCTCTTGTGTTGACTTTTTTTTGCTTGTTTTGGTACTTCTACACATCCACAGCAATGGATGACAACAAAAATATTGTGAGCAAAGGAAAATTGGGGACTGCAGGGTAGGAGAGAAGAAAGGCCAGGAAAAGCAGGTACACAGCATTCTTGGAGTTTCTGTACAGGAAACTTTCATGCTTCCTCTAAAACAGACAGTTTATACTGGCTCATGCAAAACCCTGAAAGTTTACACACAACTACACCCTATGCAATGACATCGGTTTACATTGTTTCACTACAGAAAAGGTAGTTCAATGTTTATGGTGTTGTTTACAAAACACAGGCCCAAAGGCAAGGCATAAGGTTTGTCTTGAACAAAAATTAAACTAAATGACTTTAAAAGGAAACCTACTTGTAGATACTGTGAAAGCTGAAACAATTCCTGAGAATACATACTGGGAGTGTTAGCAGCAACCTGAAAAAGAACATAGGTAAGAATCAGAATGGTTTTGAATTTCTCGTTAAAGTCAAATAATGCAAAATCCATTTAAATCTAGCCATGAAGGTAAACTTACAATTATCTGATAATAGCATTTTCATTCATTTATTGTTCTTCTACTATTTCTGCTTTGTTTTATCATAGAAGCTCCCAGCTCTGGACTGAGACCCCACTGTGTTTATGTCTTCACAAGTTCTTGAACCACCAGCACACCAGTGAGTTTAAGGCTGTTGTTACAACTGATATTAAACTGACAAAAAACCCCAAGGGACACAAAGGTGAAGCCATTCAACCCAAGGACCAACACAAGTTATGGGCTTCCAATTCAACGTCATGGAACACACATTACAATCGCAAGTTTCCTGTTGACCTACCAGTCATCATCCTCTGTAAGGTCCTATTTCAGATTTCAGGAATACCTGTACTGTCTTTAATCATAACTGAAACTGTTTGGGTTGTTTTGCAGAGTTTTTTGACACCAGAATCCATTTATTTGCTAAATCTTGGAGGCTTTTAACTGTTTTCTGTTATACCTGCAGTCCCTTCTCAGAACCTGTTGGTTTGTCAACCTGCACCTGGAAATTAATTATCTTAACATCAATACTTTTGTTCCAGAGACACGTTTCAGGTCCCATAATGTAAAAAGTCAAACTACCTTCAAATATACACTGTAATACTGCATTACCTTCTCTGCCTTAAATGTCACTCAAATTAATATTTTGTAGGTAAAAACAGGCAGTGGAAAACCTATCTAAATGTAACTGGACAGACCCCACCACTTCTTCATCTTTATAACAAGTCCGAAAACAGCACGTGGCTGAATAAGGCAGAAATCAGTAAACTGTTGAATTACCTTGTCAACAGGACTTGGTAATGGAGCGTGGATAACACTAAAAAAATAAATTAAAGACAGTGAACACAAAGTGCAGAATAGCAGTTCAAAAATCCAGAAGATCACTAGTCCTGTGCATTTAATCAAGATGCTTTGTATTTTTAAGTTCTATCTTCAGATAAAGTTGAAGAGTTAATACACAAACATGTAAAACCAGTTAATATTATGTTGTGAGACTTTTTCAAAGTTACAGAACTACTTCAAATTATAAATAAAGGAGCTATTCTAAAAGCTCTCTTTACCAACTTTTATTTCAGTATTCACATAAATTGATTCTTTAAAAATAAATTTATTAAGACTTAAACCAATTTACACAAAACAATAAATATTAAAGGAGTGGATATACTATTCTCATTTAAAAATTCAACAAATTGAGTAAAATAATATTTGGTAACTTAACAGAATTTTGTACATTTTTCACTAGAGTAAATGTTATACTTGCACATTTTCAGAAGAACTAAAAGTTTAACACTATAAATTTCTACTATTACTTATTAGGACATGAAATTATATGGAAAATTTCCCATAACAATTTATTTTTACTTATCTTCCCAGAAGACAAGACACCCTAAAGCTTCATGCAAGTGTTTCTGGATAGTAATGATAAAAGAATATTTAAATAAGCAATATAAAACACACAACTGTTGATAATGAAAGATGATTAAAGTTATGTCATTTTTAATTGGCACTCAGAGCAAACAAAAAATTTAATGTCTTGGTTTCTATTACTCTGTGAAAATTTCTTTGAAATGTGCACATATGCACAGAAAACCCTGTCAGTAGTCAGCTGAGTTTCCACGAACTTCACTTAGAGTCTTTGTGCATTTAAAGGAGCAAAAATAATAATCCCAAATAAAGAAGGAGTGCAGGAGAATTTGCTCATTTGTATTCTCCTTCTAATACCCATTTCAGTAGACTAGACCACAAATGGTCAGAAAAGCCCAAATTCATAAGAAATTGTTTCTTCTTTTAAAAAACCTTTTTATTTTTCATAGTTAATTTCTAAGAGTTACAAGTATATGAGATTTCTTTTACATAATGCCTGCAAAAGAACCATGCTCTCCTTGCACTTTCTTTGCACAGTCATGGGAAAACAAACTGTTCCTACACCAATTTTCAACATAATATCAATCAAATCCTCATTATACAGTAGCTGAGTTTTGCTATACATGAATATTTTATTCTTACTCTGATCGCAATCGAGCTTCCATTCCATCTGGAAGGAACAGTTTGATTGTGGAGACTATACATCCATGGGTAACTGAAAAGAAACAAATACTAAGTCATCATGACTCATTACTATTTAATTGTAAATTCGATGGTTAATGTTACAGTAACAATCAGACCATCTTAAGAAACCCTGAGAAAGGCAAAGAAGAAGAGGCATGAACATCTTCAAGTACCAGTGCCTGGGTTTGCCTTCCTGAGTCTTCTCTAGAGGGAGGAGACTTCAGCATTACAAACTTGAAGGGGTTCTCCTGGCTGTGGAGCAGTTCCAGTTCCAACTCTTCTACATGCAGAAATACCTGAAACCTGTCTTTTCTATAGTAATTTAAGAAGTGAATGGTATGTTTTGATCCTAGGATGAGGAAGGAGGAATGCACCTTACCTGCGCTAATTAACGGGAATGCAGAGGTATAAACAAAATAAGGAGCTGCCTTTTTGATAAGATACCTACAAGCACATCCAGGGACAAAAGGCAACACACACACCCAATTTGTGTCAATGACACTCACTCCAACATCTGGAACTTGCCAAGCACTTGTTATTTACAAACAAGGATCAAAAAGGGAATGCAGAAGAAGTATGCAGAAACCACTGAGAAGTACATCCTCTCAAACACCATAAGCAGCATCACTCAAGACAAAATATCTCTATTTTGGGATGCTTGTGCACATCTAATGCACTAGACAAGTGGCCTCTCATTTCAGAAGAGGAAAACTTGTTTCTCAAGGACTAAATTCAAGATTCTTTGAACTCGAGAGAGATTCTAAGGAATAAGAGAAGGAAATGCAATATTTGATTCCTACACCAAGCTTTCTTCACAGTGTTTCCCAAAAATGTTACTGATAGCAGTTTCAATGTCTTTGCAAACAGTCAAATTATGTCTGAGTTTTTTCCTTGTATGGTTCTATGAATTGAGATGTAAAATTATTTGTGGATACATGGAAAGATACATTGTCCCCAAAATATTACAAGATAGATACAAATGAGTATGTGGTAACCTATCATGTACCACTGTACATCAAGCACTCATCAACATACAAAATAGCTGTTCCACTTTCACAGTTATTAATATCAGCAAAACAGTTAATCTAGCTTTGAAAAAAAGGGCAATGGGCATTTTAGGACATTGTTAATACTCCAGGGAAATGAGACAAGTCTTTGAGGAAGCTACCTCAATAGAATCTAAAAATACAGGAGAAATGATCCAACTAAGCCGAGTTGTTTTTAACCTTTATCCATAGCTAAAAGCTAATGCTTTGGAGACACATCCTCCTGGCTACAGCACCTTGTTCTTTCAAGCTGACCCGGTAAAGCATTACACTAACATGCCAGGGCAAAATAGATTAATCTGCAACGTTTGGGGTCTTTATTTATAATGGAACAAATCCACTCCTGCAAAAACATTTAAAAATTACGTTAGTAATATCAGCTGTAGCCTGTAATACATAGCTTTCATAATGAAAAATCTTTAAGAGGAAATCAGTGATTTCAATAAGAAAACATTGGGGTATCTGAGATTAAATACCAACAGACAGTGTTAGCTTTGGGTCACATATCAGGTAGGTCTGCTGTGAGATTACATAATTGCGAAGATTTTTTGTCAACACCCAGACAGAAAAAAAAAAAAAAAAAAAGAAAATCTCCTAAAAGCTGCAGGAGCTTTATTTGTGTAAAATATTAAGATATAAAGAGCATTTAGCAAAAGAGAGTGACTGGGAAAAGGTACCAAGCATTTTGATAAGTTGATAAAATAAAAGTAATAAGAAAGAAAAAAAGCACCCAAACCTCGCAGTCTGACCTTTAGCTATCAGTTAATTGTAATTGCAAAAATAACGAGAAAGCCTAAGGGAAAGGGAAAGCGACACGGAGAACACGAATGCAGCGCTGACTGCACGGGACAGCAGTAACCGTTTAAATTCGGGTCTATGCCAAGCCACGGCAGCGAAGCAAGCTCAGGTTTCCCCAAGGGCCTGGTCCACCCCCGCTCCCCTTCCCCGCTCCCGCTCACCTCGGGCGCTCCGCGGGGCCGCCGCTCCCG
>JAWWES010000024.1:12221718-12258940 GCA_035583135.1 Lophotriccus pileatus
CCCAAGGGCCTGGTCCACCCCCGCTCCCCTTCCCCGCTCCCGCTCACCTCGGGCGCTCCGCGGGGCCGCCGCTCCCGCCCGACACCGACACCGCGCCGCCGCCAGGGGGCGCCACAGCGCCGGACTCGCGGGGCCCGGCAGCGCCTCCCGCGGCCCACGGACACGGAGAGAGCCCCACGGACACGGAGAGAGCCCCACGGACACGGAGTGACATCCCACTCCTCATCCAGAGCTCTCGCCATGGAGTGAAACACCTGCCCCATAACCACAGCTCCAACCATGGAGTGGCACCCCACTCTTCAAACCCAGCTCCCACCATGGAGTGACACCCCGCCCCACTCCCACCACGGGCTGAAATCCCACTCCTGCTCCATTTGCTGTGCCACACTCCAGTGACGAGCTCTGCACCCCTTCAAAACACAGTGCTGCCCCACACTTCACCTCACCACTCCAGACCCTTCCAAGAGCTGCCCTGAACCCCGATGGGTTATGCTGCACAGGGAGCACAATGGGAACGTAGAAAACATTCCTGTTTGTCTCAATTTTTGCTTTCTAGAGAAACAATTTCCAAGCGATGCTCTCTGTTTTCTCTTCCCTCATTAGTGTGGTAACAGCAGCCTTGGTAGCCACTATCCAGCTCCGAAGAGCCCATCACATGCCTTAGGGGTCTGTGCCACCACCACCACAGAACACACTGCACAGGCTCCCTCAAACACCACCTGACTAGAAAAAAAGTACATAAACTTTATTTGAACTAAATCATCTGGTATTATTTGACCCTGCTTTGCAAGGCTGCTCCTCCTTTCCATGCCGGGAAATATACCAGTTAACTCTTGGAGTGTTCTGGTGCTGACTGGAAAAATTAACAAGTGCTAAAAGAATATAAACCACACTAACACAGACAAGCACAGCACGATGTTAATAGGCAAGTACTGTATTAAGGAGAGGGAAATGGCCAGGCCTCTGTGCTTGTCAGTAACACAGCAAGTGGACAAATAAGGAAGCATGAGGCATGGAAACACTTCTGCAGGGCCTGCTATTGACTTTGGCTGCACAGCAGGAAGCTTAGGAATTGGTGCTCATACCTGATAACCTGAAAAATCACATACTGAACATGCCACTATTTTAATGAACCAAATCCAGATCACATTTGCAAGGAAATTATTTACTAAGACAGAGCCTGAACAATAAAATAAATGTATTCTAGCAATATCGACACAATTCAGAATTTACATAGACAAGTACACTCTGCCTGTCCTGTCATTACCTTATAATTACACCCAGCAGAACGCTGAAGTGTCTTGTGCAAGTAAGGCATTATGTAAATTAAAGGGCATCACTACTTTAAAATCTACTTTCGTGTCTGTTTCATGATAGATTAGATTAACAGGAACATCTAAGACTCCTGAAATGAACTGGTAAAAAGACTGTCTGTATGCATTCCAGTGGTTTTTGTGGGTAAACACCCAACTTGTGATGCAGCTGTTTTGTGCCTCAGCATGATGATATTATCTCCTTTCACTGCTTGGGGGAGCACAGAGAGTGAGGAAAGCAAACCTGTATGCTCTTCCTCATTAGCAAGCTCAACACATTCATGAGTAACATGAGCACAGCTACGTTCAAAGCTTGAGAAAAGGACAAGGAAGGCTGCACAACCTGATCACTCATTACACAAATGCCAGGTCACCGGGATGGTGTTCTGTAAAACCACTGGAAAGAACTACGACTGGCAGGAATTTATGGCAAGGATTTGCTTACCACGAACTTCACACAAACTTTCCCATTAACGAACTGCAAATAATTGCTGATAAAAACAAGTAAAATCAATTTTTCTTCCAACTAAATCTTATAATAAAAATTGTTGTAGTTTAAGTACACTTGAACAAATTCAGCTTCTCTGAGTGAGGGCAGTGTCTCATCAAATTAACAGCTCCAGGTTTATCAGATGCAATGTATTCCTTTGATTTCTCCCATGTATACTGCCAGTATTCATAAATATTTGCAATCACTTTTCATGGAAACATTTTAAGTAACTGCCAGACAATTTCAACTAGACATCCTGGAGATGAATCTTTGCAATATTATCTTTGAGAAAAGTGAAACAATGTGATGAGACCTTCACTACAACGATTCACTCAAAAATTCTACAGCTCTAGAAGCCTTCCCTGACAAAACATTTTACCATGACCACTGCTTAACAATGTTTTCTTTAACCTTCATTAACCTTCCTCCGATACTTCAGAGTTGAAAACTATAACCTACTTGGCCAAAGACACAAATCATGAGGAACAGATGGAAAAGGCATTGTCTTCTTGTTTTGTTCACTTAATGCCCGTAAATTCTACTGTTGTACTGTGGATTGGTTTGTTGGGCTTTGGAGGGGTTGGTTTGAGAAACGTTTGTTTGTTCGGGAGTTTTGTTTATTTGTTTGTTTTAAAGAACCTTACCATCAGCATTCCAATTTCGTATTATTCTTTCATTCTTTCCTAATACACTTCTCTTTAAGGATAAGCTCTATGAAGGTCTCGTTCAGAAAAGTAGTAAAGTGCAAGAGGAGTGATGGCAGTTCTGCCATTTTATTGCCAAATCTGTATGTTCCTGGATTAGGATTCTACAAAACGTGGTCAGAAGTTCAATGGTTGCAGAAAGTAACACACTTATTAGGTAACTTTCAAAAAGTCTTGACAATACCGACCAGCCTCCAGAGTGAGAAAGAAATGCCTCCTGAAACACTGTGTGAATTCAAAATACAATAGATTGAGGCTGCACTTGAATTAAAACAGATACACAGCTATTGCCAGAATACAAGATCTCCTGAGCATGCAGACCGGGAAGAGGACAGCAAGAAAAACAAAGCAAACAAAAATCCGATCACCTCCTTTTTCAGCTAACAACTTTTTCGTATCCTCATTTTAAAGTACCTGAAGAAATCAGAATCAGTAGCAGTCACAGAAAGAAACTCTGGCTATCCTGACAAGAATTAAATTAGCTGGTTTCAAACCTATGCTGACTACTTCATCAAGAAAAGCAGTTTCATACTTCTGCCACACTATTAACTGAAATTTTGGGGTTCATAGGCTTGAAAGGTCATTACAAATATAAAATAATAAAAAGAACCCCAATCACAAAAACCCCAACACAGCACTACACACACACACTTATGTAGTACTTCTAAAATTGCTGTAGATTAATTTAAGTGAGGCAATAGCTGAACACGTGATCCCACTTGAGTCTCCTTTTCCAGACCTGCATTACCACTGCACGCACTAGCACCCAGATAGCCAGAGAAGAAGTTGGGCCATGGAAACAACCCAGTTAAAATCTAGCTGAGGGTGTGGGGGTGGAAATAAAACCTGTGTTTTCAGCAGGGCAGTTTCTCAAGCCGGTTTACTGCATGGCCACAGGACTCACTGCCAGCACAGGAGGGAAGTAGTAACACAAAAATCCCAAACAAAACTATTTTCTTACAACTGGAATATCATTTACTTTCAAACACTGAATTGCAATAAGACATTCTAAATAAGCATACTTGAAAAAACAGAAAATGATCCATACCCTTACCTTTCCGCGTGTTCTCCGTCACATCTACACCAAACTGGATGATGTCACCTGACATTATTTCACATGGTGGGCTTTCCTCAGATCCTCTACTCAGTCTCTGACTATTGATAAAGGTACCATTACTACTTTTAGTGTCTTGAAGATAGAACTGTAAAAACAAAATAAAAAGAATAGTAAAAGATCTGTGAAAAATAAGACAAGTATGATAAAAGATAAGCTCAAGTAAAATTTTATTTGCTAGAAAATATAACCTGATGTCCCAGTATAGAAGAGAACAAATGTATCAAACTCAAAACACTTTCCTCAGGATGCAACACCTTCCCGTTATCAAGAAATATTTGTATTTGATTTTTAGCTGTTTAACATTTGATTGAATTCCAATACATACACTGTGCAAATAATTGCTACAAACTATACTTGAACAACTGCCTGCGCAGAAAGGGACAGACACCACTAGCAACAAGACCTTTTGCCACACATATGTAAGTATTTATGTTGGTCAACACACGGGAATTCCAACTGCTCATACATTTAAGGAAACAGTGTTCCATGACAAACTTCTTGTAGGGAAGATTAGCACTGAGGACATAAGGAAAAGCTTTATCAGAAGACAGAATTCAGGAATCAAAAGACCATGGTGAAACTAAAGGAAAGCAACAGGATGCCTTTACCTCTCAACCAACACTAGTTCATGCCACTAAGTTAATCTCAAGATTGCTGCATCAAGTGCCTTTGTAAATATCCATTTGTAGAGTTAATTAAATGGTAATAGCAACTTATTGAATCTGAAACTGCTTATGACACAAGACTTCTAGTCAAAACTGCTACATCTGAGAACAGGTTACAAATGAGTCACCTGGCAGGAGACTAGAGCCACTGGCTAAGCCCTGGTGAGCAGACACATCAAAGAGGGGACTGGGATGTCAGGAACCAGCCAGGTGTAACTACTGAAATGACTCAGTTACAGCAGCTCAAGCTGACAACAGTTACTACAGAAACCTGGTGGGATGGTAGAAATCCCTGGCTTCCTGCACTCATAAAGAATCTCATGAAGTCTTGAAGCAGGCCTAAGGCTGGGGGAAGATACTGCTTTCAGAGAAACAAATGTATTCACATGTTTTGCTTACAGAAGCAATTGACTCTTTTTTTCATTTGTTTGTTTTTTCCAGGATTCCATGCAAACTTTGACATGCTATTATTTGCCTCTATTATTGCACTCCTCAAAAAAAGTGAAATATAGCTCAAAACCATAGTGTTGAAGGAAAAGGTGGGTTCAGAATGCAGTGAGAGCTCAGCACTAGGGCTCTTCAGATCTTAGACTGGAAAATGACACCAAGTATATGACACATTTTATATGTTTACCCTAAGTAGCACAAAGCAGCAGCCCTAACTGGAGAGCTTGAACTGCACTGTGTCCAGGACATGGGACTCAGTGCAGTAATCACGGGGAATGCCAGCACAGGAAAGCTCAGGTAGGTGTATGAAGTGACAGAATGAAAAGCAGTATGTGAAAGACTTCCCCCCCTGCCAACATACAAGCCTTAGATCTTAAATTGAAGGAAGAGAAAATAAAGATGAAGGTAAACAGAAATTAAGGATAAAAAATTATGACTGCATTCACTGTATTAATAATCAGACCCACCCTACTCTAAGTAATACTCTCCATATTATGAAATACTACCTATTAATATAATAGTATATAATATAGCTTTTATAACAGTTACACATTTAAAAGCCAATCAAATTAATTAGCTTGTTAATTTAATAGACTGAAAGGACTGAACCCTCTCATGGTTCAGTGCATAGATAATTACTTTTTGCTTCCTGTTTGTTTTCAATTAGTCTTCTGCTTCATTTGAAAATTCTTCTGTTATGAAAAAGTGAGTCACAGGCAAGGAGAAACAAATATGCTTGTGCTTATTTACTTTTCCCCACCCTTTTCTTCCCTATGCATAATATCTGCCTTTCATCCCTCACAACTTTTTGATTAATCACTGCCCCTTGCAAACACACTTCTGCAGAATCTGCAAACAGGGCACAGGCGAGATAGCACAAGGAAATACAGGAGAGTGACCACAGGAAAGGAAGCGCAACAGAGCCACGCAAAACTCACAGAATATGAGCAGACAAAATTCAATCTGCAAAAAGAAATTCGTAAACAAATGGCCACAGAAAATACAGACTAAATGTAATATTATATAACTGGTGTGCAGTAAGTGCATACTACTGAACTGCATTATGTACATTTTAGGACAGTGATAAATCTTCAAGTCTTTTCATCCTGTTTGCAAATACTCGTCTTCCTGCATCTAGTACAGAAGTAAGTAATAGCAGACACATGTTAATAGCTGATGTCTAAGGAAGGGGAAATGCACTGACTTTGTCTTGGCATAAAGGATTCAGATATCTTTAATGGAGCCACTGCTCAGCAACCCGCTGAGCTGGTCCCTTCCACGCAGCGAATTCAAGTGTTACTTCCACACTGGTTTTCACCAGTTCAAGTGATCTTTCTCAAAGGTCAGTCCCTCCAGCACTTTTGCATAACTACCAAAGTTCTCTTTAGGAAACAAAATCAAGCGCAAGCCCAAACCAAACGTGTCCATACATGAACTGGCCATACAGTGGTATGTGATGCACCACTAATTCTGCAGTACCCTCGGCGGGCTCTCCAACCCCCGAACCAAGGCCTTTTCCACAGCAGCTGTGTCACACAGCGCCTTCTGTGAAACCAGCACCATTTGTCCTTCCTGCTTCTCAGCGCAGCCCAGGCTCGGGCAGCAGTGCCAGCTCCCAGAGCAGGGACGAATCCTTCCCTTCCCAGCGCCCGCTGCCGAGCTGCTCCGCCACCTCTGCACTTGGACCGGCTCAGGCTTTGTTTAGTCACCGCAAACCAGTTTCGAGAGCTGACGCAAGTTACACGAGGAGGTGCTTCAGCCGGTACTGCCGGAAAAAAGGGCAGCATACAGTGGCCTAATTATACGTGCTTTTATAATTCACACCTCGCTTCAGAGGAGAGTCCCAGCCTTTTTGTTCTTCATATTAACAAAGAGTTCGATGCACAGCAGAGAAGGCAGCTCACACACATTCAAAACGACTCAGCTTTTGAGGACTCTTAAAGGATTGGCACATCCTTAATTCAGACAGTAACTATATGTATCAATTGAGTGGTGGTTTCCCCTCTTTCTTAAAAAATACGAGGTAACAAAGTACTCAAGAAACTTACTCTCCATTATCATAACACCTCAGACAAAAAAAAAAAGATATCCTAGCCCGTATTTCTTCTTTAATAACTTATTCTTTACACCCCCTCCCACTTATACACCATTAATAAGCTCAATTAATTGCAGACACCTTACCATGCTGCTTCTACAAAATTTCTGAAAACTTTATTCTAAAATAAAACCGGCAATTTGTCAGCACACTCAAACTTCTCCAGTACAGTCCATCCTTAGAAACTACATCGAGGAAGCTTCAAAAAACTACACATTTTTGTTTCCCTGCTTTGCAAGAAACTACGCACTTATTTCACACATTTCATATTTATAATATTTCAAGGTGCTATTCAGTTTTGCAAACTGAACAAAAAAGTACCTCCTCTGCTCTGACCTGTGGTGTATAAAAATCACATTCCATTTAAGTTCCACTGCTTTCTAGGTCAATGACTCAGAAGAGTATCAACAACCTGCTAAATCACAGTCCATTTGTTATTTTCATGCAGTTAGACACCACTATGATTTTTCCCCTATAACAAATTCCTAATATTTCCTGATTAGTGAAATAAAAACACTTCCGTAGGGGTCCTAGACTATAAGACATTAAAGTTAAGCACATAAAATATATTAATTTTTACTGATATTAGGAATTTGCAAATTGCCCTAGGAGGACAGATTTTAACCTTACTTATGAAATGTAGGTAAACTGTTTTTTTCAAAGAAATAAAAACAACAACAAACCTGATTCTGGTTCATGATTACTACTGTAACACCTTTGAGAGGGAGGTTGAGAAGAACTCCTTACTTAGCCTGACAAGTGAGAATGTCATGAGGTGTTCTGTTTCCCAAGCCATATGCAGGATATAGGGTGAGACTTCTGAAGATCTCAGAGAAGACAAAAGAACAGGCTCAGGGATGCACAGAAAATCTTGCAAAGAAAACAGCACACTTTTTCAGTGATTTAATTACCTGGATTTAAGTACAATCCAACAACAGGAACAAACAACTGGCCAGCTTTTTAATATTTCTAATATTTGCTATCACTACGTACAGCCATCCTTTGCCATTCCAAGGGCATGTTACTGCTACTCCATCTAACTCAGCTTGGAACTGCAGTTCAGGACATTCAGGGCAATTATGCTGAGAGTTACCATGAGGGAGAATTACTGGAGACCTGAGTTTGTCTACAGAGATGTGAGATTCAGTATGTGAAGAGGAACCACTTCTACATATAAAAAAAAAAAGCAGACATAGACCACAGCACATAATTAAACCTATTTCAGCCTTATTCCATAGCTGAATTAATAATTAATAAGTACCAAAATGTAGGCTACTGCCTTTTACGGGAAGTCAAACATTAATGTATTTTATTTATTACATATATTTTCACTGCCTAGACAACTAATGTAGAAAGAGAATCCCAATTTCAGAACATCCTAGTTTACCACTCTTCTCCTCATCCCTTATTTCCTGTGTGAAAGTAGTAAACACAACTCCCATGTGCTTCAGGGTCCCATTAAACCTTCAAGTCTTTGAGGGATTAGCTTAAACCAGAAAGATTTGAATTAATTTGTCAAATTCTGAACTACAGACACTAAGGAGATGGCAACTTCACTTTTGCCATGGTTACTGCCACCAAGGGGCAGCAAGGCTGTCAGCCAGAGCAGTTAAGCCATAAAATGCTGCAGTTAACAATGACAGATTCTTCCCCTACTCGCACTACATAATCATTCAACAATTAATGCAGGCATTATAAATGCACCCCCTGAGTATTAAAGCTAATACTCAAAAGCAGCAAGTAAATAGGGATCTAGAAACTGGAATACTTGCCCTGGAGTAATACTTGAGCTGAGAATTTGACTAAGTAGTAGCACAACTGTGTTCATTTACTCCTTTAATGCTGAGAACTCAACGAGGAAGAGAAGTACATTGAGCACAAGTTAGGCTGTGCAAAGCCAAAGACTTTAAACCAACACATACCAGGGTCAAACTAACATGGCCAACATCTGTCACACTTGCAGCTAGAAAGCTTTTCTCCCATACTGTTAAAAGATTATTTTATCTTCCTTGAAGTGTTAACACTGAGTACTTTCTCATTTGAGGGGCAGCACTTCTGCTAACAGAGTACACTGTGCAAGCCACACTGAATTCCAGGTCAGTCCTTTGGCTGTAAGATAGAGAAGTTCAAATGCTAAATTATCTCCAGATCCAATTGATTGAGTTCTTCATTCTGGTCTGCTTAGACGGATCCTAAATTCCATTCCTCTCACTTGCCCAACTCCACCCGCCTATCAAGGAAGTAGAAGTATTTGTCTCCATAAGCAAGCATAATTCACAGGGTGGGGTACAGCAAGAGAAATTGCTTTTCTATTTAGTTTTCTAGTTCTTGAACACACAGATCTAATAGCTCTTCGCTTACTGAACTCCAGATCCTTCAACTTAGAAACCAAATTAGTTTATTAAGTTTAGAGTTCTTATGAGATCTTTTTAAAATGATTCAAGCTACCCGAGGCAGGCACACACTATGAAACTAAAAGCAACCAGCTGTGAAGAAAGGGATTTTCCAGTCAGATTGAACGGAGTGAAGGAGTGGCAGTTGGCTACTCAGGGACCATAAGTATTAAATTTCTCCACAGTGAAGAAAAACTCACTCGTAGTTTTCAGTAACATCTTTGAAAAAAATAAACTTAATCACTCTTTCTGTGCAATAATGAAAAAGAGAAAAAAGGAACCTTCTTTGATATAGCACCGGGCAAAAAAATGTCACTTTTCAACTCAAAGTGTAAGCCTAAGGTAAATCCAGATACTCTGATGAAAAGAGTAAAAATCCTCAGCTACCCCCAGGAATTCAGTGCTATCCTTCCAAACCTGCCAGTAGCTCCAAGGGGCAGGAAGGAAAGGACAGCAGGGAATATGCTCTTCTGCTGACCAAGTTGTTCCGCGTCTGTTTACACCTTGAAGTTTTGTTGACTGTACTGCCAGGACAACCCTGCTGGTTGCTCATACCTGTTGTCAAGCAAAATAAACGGTGGCAGTAAAAGCAGTTTTGTGGCAGCATAACCAAGTCTGGGTATAAAAACAGTTCGGCCTTTCCAGATGTATTTGATGGGCTGTAAAATATTAATCCCTCTGCTGCTTGCCATGTCCTGGTCTTTAAGTGCTTTGAAGTTCACTACAGGCCCTGTCACTCAGCTTAACTTGTGTGTGAGCAGAGTCAGCATTGCCTGAAAAGGACACAAGGGCTACGACAGGGAAGGGAAGATGGATGGATTTCTGGGGAGGAGAAGGAAGCACCTTAGGTAGGCAGGCAATGCCCAGCACAGAGAGGAAGCAACAGCTTAACCTGTGCAAAAAACACATGCTTGTGAGTTTGCTCTGGTGTGTTCCTGGGTAGCAAAATGTCACCTTTCTCACCAGAACAAAGCAAACGTGCCCAGGTATGTTGTACCTCCAAATGTTTCAGCACAGACCTTTCTTTTGACATACAACTTTCCAAAGCTTATTTTAACGGGTGAGCTCTACAGACACACACCTATCAAAATTTTTAAAAGCATTCAGAAAAAAAGAAAAACATGAAAGCATGTTTGCAGAGTTAATGCCACCTCCTACTTGTTGTGACCATTAGGCAAGAGTGTTAACTTTCTAAATCACTATCTGACCCCCACATTTGCAAATAGTTTTAACTGAACCTGTCTGATGGTGGAAAGCTCAGGACTCAAGGTTAGAGAAAGCAAAGAGAGGCTTTCTCATCAGAGAAAGCAGCAAAGTTGGCTCAACGGCAGGGCCAGCTGAACATCCCAGTGTGGTTTCAGAATTCCTATAATTTTCAGTTTGCCTAATTTAGTTGGTACATAACAATGACCCAGGCTAAAAATGAGCCCACTTTAGAAGGGGGTTCCTAAGCCATGTACTCACACCTCCACAGCAGAAGCATCAGTCAAGAAGAGAATGGCAGAGAGCAGCCTGTATTTACAGTGTCAGCCACCTGATTTCTGTCAACTGTTCTATGTCAGAATGAGTACATAAAGTACATAAGTACTTAAAATACAGTTCATAACCAGAATTTGAAGTTCTCTGTATTAGGAGACAGCTGTCAGAAACCATGATGATCTGCATCATCTTTGCTTTTATGAAATATATGCTTTTTCATAAATACATAGTTCTGGGCTCCTCAGTACTAGAGACAAGGAGCTCCTGGAGTGGGTCTACTGGAGGGCAACAAAGGTGATTAAGGGACTGGAGCATCTCTCTTATGAGGAAAGGCAGAGGCATCTGGTCCTGTTGAGCCTCAAGAAGAGACAAATGAGAGGAGACCTCATCAATGTCTGTCAGTGTCTGAAGGGTGGTGTCAGAGAATGGACCAGGCTCTGCTTGGGGTTGCTGAGCAACAGGACAAGAGGAAAGGGGCAGAAAGTGATGTCCGGGAAGTTCCACCTCAACATGAGGAAGAACTTCTTTCCTGTGCAGTGACTGAGCACTGGAACAGATTGCCCAGAGAGGTTGTGGAGTCTTCCTCACTAAAGATATTCCAGAACCGTCTGGCCACAATCCTGTGCCATGTGCTCCTCCTTGAGCAGGGAGACTGGATCAAATGCCCCACTGTGGTCCCTTCCAACCTGACCTATTCTGGGATCCTGTGAAAATATAACTAAACAAACTGCATTACAATTCCTGAATCCCCCAGGAACCCCACAGTCAGCACAGACCTGCATGAACATCACTAACCCACTTTCAGATTGCTTTTCTTTACTTCAGGTCTAAAAGGAACTATCAACACTCCAAACACCTAAAACAAGAAAACAACCGGAAAAAATACAGTAGTATTATAATGATGGTAGTTTATATGGGAAAAAATCCTTTCCATGAGATGATCATATACCAATATTAAAGTAATAATGTTTCTCCTCCAATCCTGCATTCGTCCAAAACTTTGCACAACCAACACAAATAGAAACATTATCAGAAAGGATGGTTGCCCTTCCTAACCTATTTGCCTTCGCTCTCCTCTTGCAGAACTGGTGGCATTCAAATAACCTCACCAAGTATTTCCCAGAAACAAGACTTTCTAACTGAACTTGACAGTTGTGAAGTTAACACCTCCCAGTAATCACATTCCATAATGGCACAGTGCAGTCAAACACCCAGCCACAGAACAAGCCCTGGCCACCCCCTGTTATGCAGTAAGGCCTCCTTCCTCAACACTCTGTAGTAAGTACATTCACGTAGAAGGTTCATGCTCAAGGATTTGAGCTGAAGCAATCCCAGGCATGATACATAATATTAATTCCACTTCTATACAAAATTTTCTCCAGAAAGCACAAGGTGTGGAATGAAGAAGTTGAGAAAGGTACAAGCTGCTCATGAGTGCTGATCTACCCATGGATTACTCAAATAATCCAGAAAGGCATTCACTGTCAAAAGGAGCAGAATGACAAGATACTCACCAAAAACCTCAAGATAAAATGTTTTACCACAAAATGTGACAACACCATACAAAAATAGATCCCTCTCTACACGTCAATGTCACTACTTTTGATGCAAAAAGCTATTTTTAAAAAGAAGAGATGTAGAGGAAGAGTTCTAATTTACAAGTAATTTGGTTTATATATAGCTGACTGACTTGCTACAGTGAGACATCTGTCACCATAGTTACTAATTACTACTCTTTAGAATGTCTCTTTTACTTGACTTTTGTCCTCACAGTTCGCAAGAATTTCTGAATATCAGACTTCTGCTACAAATTCTGGATGGTTTCAGGACGACTAGAACAATTTCAAATTTATTCTCTTCACAGCTGAATGAAAGTCTGTGCCTTCACATATGCCAGGCTTTAAGACTTCCTCTTCTACAGGAAACACAGAATAGATTAAGGACATTAACAACCTCAGAAAAGGAGATGTAACTCCATTCTGAATATAGACAATGCAGAAACGTTTCCTACAAAAAAAGTTTCTCAACTCAGTACTAATTACATACTATTTTTTTGAGGAAAAAAAAGGATATTTAATTTTCAGCCTACATGAAAATTCTTGAGTACTATTTTGATTCCACGTAGAATTCTCATCCTGAAAATGCTGAGAGATTTGATACAGTGCAATCAAGGAAAAGATTCCCAAGAAATGATTACTCACACATCATCCAAGATGCTCAAACTGACTCAATAGAATACTAAAGCAATATAAAAAGAGACTTATTTTGTCTTGCTGCTGTCACAGATGACAATGTCTAACACAACATACAGGCTTTCAGAAAACCTTTCCTGCTCCATATTAAAAAGCTGACATGTGCAATGCACTCATAAACCCAGTAAAAAGTAGATGAAGAACAGGTTTCTAGAAGGAAACTGAAACTTCTTGCAAAGAAGTTTTCTGCTTTATTTCATTAAGGAAGCTCAGCCTCTTGTTACACCAGACATCTCTACAAGCCATTACCATATCACTGTGACACCAGTGATTACTTTGGATAATTTACATCACCTTCTGTGTCCACATCAAACACTGACTCTGGGGAAAACACATGGCCAAGGTGACTTTCTGAGGTCTCATTGAATGCTCCTGTGTTCTGTGTTAATCAATTACGGAAATACACTGCAACTTAATATGGCTTTAAAATAAAGAAATAAAACACCTTAATAGGCCATTACCCAGAAATTCAGGCTTCCTCAGGATAATCACTTCTAAGTGTAAAGTAGCGGTGAAACTCCTCAATCCTGATGCCATTACAGGAATACTTGCCTACCAAACTAGACTGAGAGCTAAACACGATTACTTACTATCATAAATGTAATGAGAGTTTGGCAACATGACACTCTCAAACTCTGCAATAAGGAAAGTAAACACACTCTTGAAGTGTACAAAGTCCCAGAGACTGTGTTTGTAGGACACATGAATCCAGATAAAATAAATAAGCTGTGCAAAGAGCAGGTTCCCATATGTAACCGTAATTTCTTTTCAAATACACCTTTCTAAAGGTTTGAAATGTATCATTGCAATTTACTCCAACCTTCAGGAGGCAAAAGCCCCTGTAAATATTCTGCACTAGGAAAAAACACCAAGACTATTCAGAAAACTAAAATTTTTATTCTTAAATTCACAATCAAAAAAATAGTTAAACTTGATAGTTAACATTCTTCAGTTTTGTCTCTGACTACTGCAATGAAAATTATGACATAAAAAGGGAGGTTTGTCTTGTTTGGATAGAACTTTGTCCTAATTTAAAAGCACAAAGGTAAGCCACAAATCTTTCCTGGTCTTAAATTTTGACTGAACTTATGAAAACATTGCATAAATAAAAACTCAAATTTCTGTAACACCTACTAAAGAAACCCACTAAATTGTTTTTGTGGGGTAACACTGAAGAATAGGCGAAAGTGACAAAAAAAGTAGAAGATAAAGGGGAAAAAATGTTTCAAAAATAAGAGGCAATCTTGAAATACTGTCAGTAAATACTCAGAAAGAAAAATCCAACACTAACATTATCCATTGTTTCTACTTCCTCGAAGATCTTGAGCTAACAAGATACCCAAGTGACTAACAGAAAATTAACCGAAATGGAAATTTTCCATATGATAATTGCACTACTAAACTTCTATCAGCAAACAATTACATTTTTCATTTGCAAGCAAATTGACGAAAAACCACAACAGAAGCTGAGATTACCAGATACTCCACCAGGAGAGAAGATCTGCTTATACAAAAGGAATGAGGCAGCTCGTTAGTTTATCAGGAAACTCCAACTCCCAACATAACCCCAGACATTTCGAGGCAGGTGCAGAACTGCAAAAGCTGCTTAACTGTCTTGCTACTCTAAACTAGTTTCTAAATTAGTTAATCATTACATCAAAGCTCCTCTACTCCTGCCAAAGAAGAATCTCCTCTCAGGTGTTGCCTTTTCAACTGCTTAGAGAATACAGGAAGAAGTTGCTTTCAAACTTTTCTCATGTCTACTCCTTCCACACCAGGCCCTGTGTGTACCCACTGTCATTAATTCCATACTGCTGCTGGTTTGCAGCAGAGAAAACTCCCAGTGATGACATACTCAGATAAAGAAAACAACCACATCAGATTTCACAGACACATCCAACTGCAATGCAATAGTGGTTTGGTACTGCCACAATAACACTACATAAAAACTCTGAAAATATCAGGAAGAAGTTGTCTCCCTTCCTTTTAACAAGGGGACATTCTATCTGAAAGGACTTGTCTAATGTGACTACAGTATTTTAAATTTTTTTAAACAAAGATCTGCAGCAGGCCTAGTTAATTCAGCTCTCCTTTGCAAAAGCAAAGACTTCTTGCTCTCTGCCATCATCTGCTCCTCCTGAACTATTTATTAACAGATGACAAGTGTCACAAAGAAAATAATGTTCAGCACGTTTCTAAACTGCAGTTGACGTGACCATACTGAGCTTCATGTTATGGTGATATAAATTCAAGGCAGCCAATAGAGAGGCAGGAGTACAAGTCCTGACTGAAAGGAACTGCCTAAGTACATATGACACTGCACTAATTTTAATCATGTCAAACTAGATATTTTTGTAACAGGTCCAAACCACAAATATTACCCAAATAGAGTGTAGTGAGAGTTCATTCCACAGTTCCTCATACTGAAAACAAGGGGTCACCAGAGCAAAATGCTCCTCCCTTGCTTTTCTGAACACTCCTCTGCATCAAGTAAGGACCAAAACCTTTTTTTTTTCTTTTTTTTTAAATACTAGATTTAATTTATTTTCATTCTGTGTTTTGAGCTCCAGCATTCCACACAGAGAGCAAACGCAATTAAGTGGAAACCAAACACCGAAAGAGAAGGGTGCGGCTCCATCCAAAGACGGAAAATTCATTTTCCAGCACAGAGAAGAAATTTGACAATTGGGAGTTTAATATTTGTACTCAAGGCACTGCCAAACCCATACCTCCAACAAAGTGAGAGTGAAAACAGTCTGGGAGGAGGCTGTATTTATTTGCAATGCATTCCAGGGTCAAGATTTTCAATGCAAGTAGTAATTAAATGCTGGTATTTATGAACAAAGGCTGATTTATTCTGGTGCTCATTTCAGATCAACAACTTTACAGTAAAAAAAGATGGTTTTGTTAAGCTTAAGTTAAGAAATCCACATATGGAGATGGGTCTGGCAGCAACGTGAGAGAATGTATGAGCTGGTTTTTGATAGGCAATCTTACAGAATATTAATCAGCCATTTCTTCAGCTGTGTCCCACTGGCTTCAAAACAAAACCAGGGGCAGGTGCTGCAGCCTTCTCACAGGTTCCCAATTCAGAACAATCCCAGCAGAATCTTCTCACAGGTGCACAACATCACAACAACCCCAGCAGAACCTTCTCACAGGTGCACAACATCACAACAACCCCAGCAGAGAGGAATGGGCAGAGGGCAGGTGGGGCATTCAAGGATATGGTAATTACAGTTTCAAGCAGTGACTCACAACTCACACTCATCTTAGTCCAGGGCAAAAATCAAGACATGGTATGCTGGATTCACAGATTAAAAGGGTTGCTAACACGGCAAAACTTGCCAAGGTAATTACTCCAGTACAGCTTTCTACACAGACTATCCTCACTATTTTCCATCATATCCACAGAGTCATCAGGGATGTTACACTGGTAACACCTGTGCCCATCAATGTTTTTCTACAGACAAGGTAAAAAACAAACAAACAAACAAAAAAACCCAAACAAAAAATACCCACACACAGACAAATAAACAACCAATAATCCAAATCTCTTAAGATCTCTTTGTCAATAAAAAAATACCCAGAACAAATCAGTGCCCACGACCAACCTGCCAGGGAGCAGGAGGAGCCTGGGCCAGGGAATTGCAAAGGCCTGCTGGAGTCTCACACCCTTTCAGCTGAGTGAGTCGTTATCAAACCTTGTTGGCCATATTTCCCTCTAAAACACAGAAAACATTTTTAAAGTACAAAAAGAACCTCTTTCAGCATCAGTGTTCTAGATTGGCAGTTTAAAGAAGAAACAGCCTCCATTAATGTTCTAATCCTTTAAATGGCCATAAGGAAATTTTCCCAATGGCAGATCCTTTCAGGTATTCAAATCAGAGACAACTCCATCCGTACAGAGATTTCAGGTCACACTGTCCAACTGACAAAACACAAGATAACATTTTTCTTCCCAAGTCAATATACATTTGGAATGGCCACAAATATCCACTGAAATTTTTCACCATTCACCTACTGAAGCAGAGATACTAAGCTGCTGACACTGTGTACACTGAATCACTTGCTTGTTCTTTGTATTTCAGTATCATCACCATTACCCTTTCTTTTTTTTAACCAAGCTGTTAGGATAAGCTTGATAGCTTTTTCTTCCAAATTTAAGTAGTTTCAATCCTGAAAAGCATATGCAAGATTACAGAATGATGATTAGTCTCCCCTGACTACCAAACTCCATAAATGGAGGGTCATCAGGCAATTTTTCTCATCACTCACTTATAATGCTTTGAGTTAGACACAAAAGTGACAACTGTGGATAAAATATGATGAAAATATTCTACCTACCAAGAACCACAACAGAGCAAATGAATTAAAGTGGCCTGAAGGACATGAATACTTTTTTTTTTAAATATCCACTCACTTGGAAGTCAAATCCAAACCCCATCAAAAGGTTACAAGTACCACTATCCCATGCAGAGGCCAAAGGCACATCTCAACCACCACACCAATAAGGCATCAGTAACAAACTCATAATATTATTAAAAAAGTAATATTATATCATTAATCCATGTTTTTTTTCTTTATTTCCACATTAATATTTATGGGTGGTAGTCCCTGCTATGGAATTATACAATCACATGTTATGTTTTCTCTGTACAGTCCCGGTGTTATTCAGTTGTCACGGAAAAAATGACGCCATTCCACAGAGCAGGGAACACATTTCTACTGTAAAAAACACAACACAGCTAATCACTTGCAAGGAAGAATCCTTGAATGCCTTTCCCTAAGCACAGCAATGCCTTTTCCTTTCCCTAAAAGCTGAGTTGCAGCCAGCAGAGGGCAATGCCACGATACACGCACTGCCATCGGGCCGGGGAATGCAGAGCACCGGCACAAACAGCAGAGCACAAACTGCAGCTGAAGACTGTTTATATTATGAAGGAGTTTTTCTAACACTGAAATTTCCATTAATTATAGAACTACACCCAAGTATTCTGTGGGTTGCCTAAACTATTAATTCCATCTTTACAGTCTGGGGCCTCCAACACAAGCTACTTCTATGCTACAACATCCACATTAACAATTCTGCTACTTCTCAGATTTTAAAATTAGCTTCCTCAACTTCAATGTTCCTGCTACTGTAATTATGCAAGTTACCAAAATCCTACCCAGAATAACAAGCACACGTAAAAATCAGAATGCTGTCAAAGGCTTTTCCCACTTAATATAGAAACTGAACTTTCTAAACAATGGTAAAAAATACATAGCTAGAAAATGGCCATACACTGCAAAAGAACTGGAATTAACATGCAAATCTTTTTCATGTCTAATCAGCATTTTAAAAATTGCTGTTCTGAAAACAGTCAGGCTTTTTCTTTACAAAGATAGCCCTTTGTTGAAATGTATTCTTGACATTTAACATATTAAATTCTGCTATAGTTCATTATCTATGCTCTTAGAAGAACAAAAAACAAAGTCCAGAAACTCAAGAGAATGAGTCACCTACTAAAAGAAAAAAAACAACTACCAACAGAAGCACACACACTGGCCACTCAAAGCAAAAACATTTAAAGAATTATTTCAAAATCTACAGTCCAAACAGAACATGGAAGAAAGCTCAGCAAGCTTGTCATTAAAAATGATGACATTTAATAATAGTGGCAATGCACTGGCACTGTGCATCAAATCAGTCCCATCTACACTAGTCCATCTACTCTATGGAAAAAGAGAATCTGTACTGCATATCACCAAAACAGATGAGCCCTCAAATTAAGTCCACATAAGATTCAAACTGCACTCCCAGTACAAACACAGCCTTCCCACAAAAAACATGTTTGCTGTTAAGTAATAAGCTTTGACATACCAAGAGGTTTGTCATCCAAGCTTAAATTTAATACAGCTGTAGACAAGGTTACACTTTGATTAAAGAAAAATCAGTGAGACTTTTACACTACCTATAATTACTCTACTATTACTATGTAGTTTTAATAAACTTTAATTAGGATTAGATGCTATCCATAGGTTGTTTCAAAGGAAAATAAGTTGAGCCACTGGGAATTGGCAGCATTAAGACCAACATGGTTAAACACAAATTCAAAAGAAATGTGTGTGTCCCCCATTGCTTCTTTCTTCTAAACCTTTCCGAAAAGCAGTTTTCTTCTGCAGCCAAGTAGTATACTCAGGTCCTATGCAAATACCAGGCATATCAAACCCAAAAAATGATGCAGGTTGGCAGAATGTTTCATTAGATTACTACAGTTTTGCACTATTTCAACTCTGTCATTAAAAAACAAAACCAAAAACCAAAACAACCCCCCACAAATGAACAAAAAATTTCCAAACAAATCTGACACTTTCACTAAGAGAATTTTCTAGTGTTCAGAAAAAATGCTTCAAAAGTTTGCCCAGTTGGTCTTAAAACAATTAAGATATTATTATTATAAAAAAAACAGAATATGAAATTTGTAGATAGGTCAGTAACAGCTCTCCCGATTGTTTATAAACAAATTCATGTGAATATCCACTGAAGCTACAAAATCCACCAGATGTAGGAAGCAAGAAAAGGGCAAGGCCCCCTCCCAGGAAACCACCTTTCCACACTGCTCCGGTGAGGAGGCAGGAATTAGTCTGTCTACCATGGGCATGGAGAGAAGTAAGCTAGTCCTTCTCCTACTTGATCTTAAAATTACCTCCTGCCTCTGTTGCCTGACAGTGGCTCCTTGGGGCTGAGGAAGAGGCTGTATTTTAGACACTGTTAAATCACAGGCTGCAGCAGCTCTTGAAAGACAACGTACACACAACCTCAGCTTTACACCCCTCGGCTTTACTGCACAGCACGTTCCCTGACCACACTGCTCCGTATCTCCTATGTCGGTTGTCAGGGAAGTGTCAGGAGTCAGCTCTCTGCTTTCATCTCTCTGTACTTCAACTGGTTTTCATCCCAGCAAGTTCCCTCTGTTGCCCCAGGTCTGTGCTGGAGCAGTAATGTTTCACAGCGCATCCAAGTGCGGGACAGACGCACCATGCAGGCAGGAACAGCTGTTCTGCTCTGCCTCACATCCGCCTAGGAGCTGCACCACAGGACATCTCCAGCTCTCCTGTTTATATGTTCTGGTGTCTTTTGGAATAGAAAAAAAAACACACAGAAACAGGGAGGAACTGAGTGTGGACCAGTCTCCTCCCTGCACACAACTGCAACACGTGCAAAGCACACAAGCGACTGGAAGCAAATCCGAATATCCTGTATTATCACTTCAAAATTCAGCAAGGTACCTTAAACACAAAGGGGTGCTGCATTTCTGAACTTAAATATAATTTCATTATTTAATTCTTATTAAGTTCTCATGGGACAAAGAAAGTGTATTTTTACTACACTTTCTGATTTCAGGGCCTGCTTCTCTGACTCTTAAAATTAGGTCAAGTCAGATAAAATAAACACCTTCTCTTAACCAGGGTCTCTCATTTACCTTGTTACATTACACTTTTCACACTAAATTCAGAACTGACAACTCGAGGAGCTTATCCACCTACTGACTGCACAAACTAGATGGACTGACAACTTCCAGACTCAGCAGCTGAATGTCTCCAGATTTCCAATACCATCAACTCAGCCAGTGCCAAGGAGAATTAATTCAAAGCATGACACACTGTCATCAGCCACCACCCAGCAGCGTTCTTCCATGTTTCTCAACCTCAGTGTTTCTTAACAGGCACATCAGGAACGCTGATGTTTTCTTCACTTCCCTTTGAAAGGTCTGACTTGACAACTTAAGTCACAGAAACAGTAAACTAGTATTGTTTTTGTGTAAACCACATCAAAAGTTCAGAGTAACAAAACAGGGAAGAAAAACTCTGAGACAATTCACACAGCTATTATTCTGAAAGAAAAAAGATCAGCATTTCAAACCAACTGAAATTAAACCTTTATTCCTAACTACTCCATCAACACCTGAGTATTTTGTATTAAAAAATTTACAAAGAAATTCTTAAAATTTCAGGAAGTCCTTCTGGATTTTATCAATCACTCATATACACAATAACCAATGTGCAAATTATTAATCCAGTTTTCACTTATTACCTTACAAGAAAACTAATAATCATTTACACAAAGCAAACCACTCATTATAGCCCACATAAATTACTTAGAATATTCCGTAAGTTACAATAGAAGTATTCTTGCACTGGGCCTTATGACAGACTGCAACATATTTCTTTGCCAATTAGATAGTACCAATAACAAAACTTGATTCAGGAACAGCTATCCTTTCATTTTTTCATTCCCCTCTTTCTAAAGGTTTACCAACTGTGTGTAACTTAGAAACATTTTGCTCAGCAATCCAGAAGGAAGTGTGGCCTTAGTGAGTCAATTCATCAGCTGGAACCTCAAAATCACTTCAACTGCAATAGCTTACCGCTTATATTTTCTCAGATTTATGTGCAGCGTAATTTCAACTGAAAATTCAATGTGGATTAGAAGGACTCAGTCTCTAAACCATACAAATAAAAAAGCAAATTAAATTTCGAAACCCAAAAAACTAAACTCCAAAACAAAAAACCCAGCAGAACCAAGTCACAAACTTGATTCAACCAAATAATTAATTTACTAAAGGAAAACTTAATTACCATTAATTTTTAAAGAAAACAACTAGAACTTTTGCATTCTGCAGATATGAAGAGTAATCATCAGGTCAGTTCAAAGATAAAAAAATTCATCTCTACTCAGTATCAACTCCCATGCAAACTGAATTACTAGATTTCTTCATGAAGCAACACATTCTAAGTCTGAAACAAACTATTTTAGCTGTGACAAGAAACATGTAAAAGACATAAATATTTCCAAGCTGCTATTTATAACATAAACCAAAACTACTGAAGGAGATTCTAACATCCAATGCTCTCATTAGCAAATCACAATATAACCTTCAAAAAAAACCTATTTAAAAACAGGTTAAGTGGTAAGCAATAAGTGCCTCAAATATGGCACAGATGGAACATTCCTCACTAGGAACAGTCTTATATAAAGTTTTACATAAAAGAGATGAAACTATTTTTCCTAAAATCCTTCACAGAAGATGACCTATCTTCCAACTGTAAGAGTAATTCAATTAAAAAAAGTCTGCTCTAGAAATACCTCCTTCACTACAGATGAAGCTCCTTCCAACTGCCATCTTTGCATTGCTCACAACAACGGCTCTTCGAAACATGCCGAGAATATTCTGATACAACTTAAATTAAGCTGGTAGAAATAAGCATTTTTTAAAACTAAATAACCAAACAGCAGAAGACAGAAAATTGCCAATAGAAAGTTTTGTTACCTTAAGTGATAATTCTAACATTTACAATCATTTTTCAATAGCGGAGAACTCTGCTCTTCAGGCACCTGAGCTTAGTGGCACAATTCAGAAAGCAGAAGTAGTAGCAGCAATACATGTTTCCTGTTGGTTTTTTTTCTTTTTTTTTTTTTCCTTCTAAAAAAAGGGCAACTTGCAGTCTAAAGTGCGTAATCATGACTTCAACTGTTCTTCAGTTTCAATACTCCCCTTTGCATCACTTGATCCACTTGCAACACTGATCCCCTTGTCTCTATCCCATCCTCATAGAGTTCCCAGTGTAAACTCCAGTACCTTCACTGCTCAGTGCCCTCCTCACCCATCCTTTTAGCCCCAGTTCTGCACAGTGCTTTGTGTCTCAGTGCTCATAAGCAGCTTACCTCGACAGTTCTCCCACCAGCCTTTAATCGCACTTCCCTTTCCCCAAATATTCCTCTCTCCAGCCCCTGAAACCACTTATGTCTGTCTGCTCCATTACCACGTGACACTGACCTCGAAGTCACACAGACAAAGGATGGGAGGAATGCGAGATGCACTAAGAGGGAATGTCCCACAGGCTGTTCTTACCTTGCAGAAAGGGACAGGAGCAAGGGGAAGGTGACAGCTGGCATTGTAATGACTTCCAGCCTTACGGAGACTCAAGTGGGGAAGGGCTGTGCAAAAACAGACAGGTAACTCTTTACAAGAACTTGGAATTCTTTTCATCCCAAAGAGTGGAAGGAAGACAGCACCAACATTCTAGAGCACAGACAAGGGAGCTGAAGTCTAAGTCTAGCCCAGCTTCAAGAATGGCCCAAGTGTGAGAGTCAACGTGCAAAAGACCAGTTATGTAAAAGGGCTCATCTGACAACTGGTTTAGAAATATTCTGTGCACCCACAACCTTTTCTGCCATAGATTTCTTCTTAGTTCTTCAGTTTTGTCAAATACCTTGCTAAGAATCAGTATTCTGCATAACATTTTTTCGCCTTCTCAATAGGAAAAATAAAGGAAAACTGAAGTATCGTATTTTCTAATGGTAATATATAAAGATGACAAATGAAAGGCAGTTACTGCCCAGCAATCCACAAAGAAACACAATACACAGAAGCACTCACTGCTACATAGGCTGTAGGTCCCAGGAGGATCAGATGAATCAGACAAGGAACACCCTACTCTGATGCTGGGGTTTACTGTGTTTTTTCACTGCCTACTCCATTTCACTCTTCAATTAGCTCTTCAATTAGTTCAATTAGATTACCTCCTTAATGCTGGCGAGAGCATCTTGCTCTGAAGTGTTATCACCCTCATTTTCAGAAACCTGTAGGTTCAGTGACCTCGGATTTTCCAAAATACATTTTCACTGGACATTGCAGGACAAGCTGACAAGATTTTGCTCCATGCTATTTGCTTCAGTTGTTTTGTCAAGGGAACCAGAAAGCACAAAGGAACACAGAAATCAACGGTGACAAAAGTACCTTCTGAATTGGAACAAACATCTGTCAGAGAATAGAACTGAAACCGAAAAGCATGACTTCCCTCTGAATTGCAGCTCTGAGTTTTGCAGCAAATAGCAAAGATTCCACATTCCACCACAGTTTTCATAATGCAATTGCTCATTAGCATTGTGGGAAGACACAAGACGTGCAGCCTTCTTGCTACGGGACATCTTTAACAGTTCTTCCCAAACATAATACCAACATATCTGAAAAAAACTCTGATAACAGTATTTTATAAAGAACAGTCATCCGCGTCTGTTCTCCAGAATTTGAAGCTCTAATACTTGGAAAAAACCAAACAACCCAAGTATTTAAACTATAATGTTCTCAAAACTTGTAAGTTTGGCCTTGTACACTATTAGCATGTTAAACAAATACGTTAATTAGCATAATTCTGACATTTAAATGATAATACCCTCACTATGCCTCAAGTTTAGACAGGTATCTAAGTGTTTTACACTTTAAACAAGCTGCATTTAACTGAGTTTACCACTTGTGATTATATAAAATAAATATACAAGACATTACTCTCATCATAATTCTTCCTCAAGCAAGGTCATAGAGCTCTTTCTAAAGGCTTGTTTATCAAAGCAGATAAACTTTCTCCTTCTTCTTAAGATGCCAGGAAACAATGCTCACACTTCAAAGGCTGCATTAAAAAGGCAAGCTCTAGTACAGCTCATGCTCTTTCAAATGCTCAGAAATACAGTGCATCAGGGAAATAAGGAGCTCATCTGCACCAGCCTAAGTCGACACAGCAGGTGCATAAACCAAAAAAAAAAACCTTGCTAAGATGTCAAAAAGGCCCTCAGACCTGCTCACAGACACCACTGAAAAATGTGCACTCCTGGCCAGCTGTATGAACAAACACAGTGCATCTGACACCCATCTGATTTTGGGGTAATTTAGTACTGGTGTTCTTCTCTTCCACTGACATGGGACATTTCATCAAGAATTATTACAAGTACTGACAGAAATTCTATTGCTTTAGAATAATTAATAAATAATACTAATAACAACTAATTTAGTTCTTAATGAGCACAATGAAATATAAAAAAAGACCATGAAAGGAACAAACAACAACTGGAAGATGCCCCATCTCTGGAAGTGTTCAAGGCCAGGCTGAGTGGGGCTCTGAGCAACCTGGAAGGTGTCCCTGCCCATGGCAGGGGGTTGGAACAAGATAATCTTTAAGGTCCCTTTCAACTCAGGCCATTCTGTGATTCTTTGATCAGCAGCAGGTTGGTCCTGTCCATTCCCTGTATCATCTCCAGCTTTATGGAAAGGAAACCTCAGAGCAGCAATTACATGGGTCAAAAAATCGTAACACCAAAGAAGTATAAGCAAGCACTTACTATTTCTTAAACCCTTCTATTGTGTGAAAAGTTTTGTTCTGGATAAGAAAGAAAAATCTGCACTCAGCTTTGCTCAGCTGTATAATAACTGTCTGAGGCAATACTTCAAGCAGAACTGTATAACATACCTTCTAGACTTAATTTGAGGCACAACACCAGCAAGCAGATCCAGTCACTCAAATAATGTTACAAGATTACAGGTACCCTAACATTAGACTCAAACCTACATCTACATAAGAGGTTTTAAAGGATATTACAAAGCAATTATTTTTGTAAATCTTTTGGAAATACAAAACAGCAATTATAAAAGAAGATGCGTACAGCAAGTTTAAACTATGAAACACATCAAAGAGAGGACAAGTTACAGATCTCAAAATAAAGAGTAGTCATCCAGATCCTTTAATATTAGTTTATAAAACTTAGATCATCATCTAAAATTTATCCAGCAACACTTATCCTGGGAACGCTCAACATAAAGCTGTGTGGGAAAAGGACGATGGAAAATGAGCACACTTGCATTTGATAACCAGACCAAAAAAATCCTCTTACCTGCACATCTGCATCCAAAATTGTTCAACTGCAGGCACATTTACACTGACCTGTGAAGCAGGCAAAATCCCAGAAGAGGATGACCTGAAGAGCCCTCAAGAATGCAATCTGGATGTCCCAGAGTGGCCCAGAGAAAGCAGGACAGCTGTGCTGGTGCAGTGTTTTGCCAAACTAACCCTTCCCAAGCCCACTGTTGGAACGTGGGGTCAGAGAAGGTCAACCTGCAGCTAAAATGTAGATCTGCACTGAATTTACCAGGAGGCAATACCCTGCAGTGGGATGGCTGTGCAGTCTGTGCTGGTCTCAGGTAGCAAGGCAGCACATGCACACAGATCCCAAAACAAACCAGGAGTTTGGAAAGAAAGACTGTCCTTGTGTGTCCATGCACTGCATTTGTGCAAGTACAAAAACCTCCAAAACCGTATTCCCTTCTGTTTACATGGAAGTTAAAAAGTTAGTCAAACACAGTATTATGTACTTTAAACATTCAAATTAACAGTCAGGTTCACAAACATAACGAAGGATCAGGATGGCACTGTGGGTGAAGAGCATTCAAAGAGACTCAGAACATCCACATGCCTTTCTATGTTACAGGTAACATATTATTAGTATAAATAATAGCCTATCAGTTCTCCCTTTCATCACATAGCAAGCCCTCTGTTCAGAGACCAAATCACTGGCCTTCACTGTCCCAGACAGTACTTATGTACCTACCAAAGCTCAACCAGTAGCTTTACCTAATGTCAAGTAGCTACAGAGATTCCAAAAACAAATATGCCCCCTCTATGACAATCTGTATTCCTGGCTTTCTCTTACAAGTGCTGGAATATGCAGTCTAGGAAGAGTCCTCAAAGAGGAAGACTGAAAAAAAAATAATTTCCCCTTTGAGTTGTTAAAAAGGAAGTGGTGGTTGACAGCTACAAGTGAAAGTGTATTATTTCCACCCTTATGGAATTAGGGGTGGAACTAGGAACATTATTATGTCTTCCATTTAGTTCTTCTTTTCCTCCAGAAATTCTTTTAACATTTAGCTGACACATTTTGATGTCACTTTAGGTTACACTATAAAAGAAGTACTCCAGATATTTCATAATACTAACTTCTATCTATACATACACAACCTGAAAGTTAGAACATAACTTAAGACAAGAGCAACACAGGCTAACCCATCTAGGAAACACGTCTGGCAGTGACCTCAGAAGCTTATTTGCTGGTAGGGGTTAATTTGCACCCAAAATCCTATCCCAAGTCCAAAAGTAACCTCAATTGCTTAGACCTGCTGTGGAACAGCAAACTGGACTGGATGACCTCCTGAGGTCCACACCAACCTTCGTTCTTCTGACGTTCATCCATATCATAGAATTGGTTGTTCTTGTTCACAATACTGCAACTTCCCTCAAAGTACATACCACCCTAACTACTCAGGGACTTAGAAGTTCTGGAATCCACAGAAACAAAACAAACTTCATTAAACTTATTCCTTGCCCCTTAAAAATATATGTTAATATTGACATAACCTTAAAAATCCTCTGGTATACCGCAAGAGGAATCCCCGCAATGATAGCAAGAAAACAACAAGGCATTGCAATTACCTACAGAAATCAAAGGCCTCCGAAAATATTTTGGCTGCAGAATGGATTCTTTCACAATTAGATATAAAAAGCAAAGCCTTTTTTTCATAAGAAAGTTATAAAAAAACCTTCATAACTTCAAGGACCTGGAAACAGCAGGTACAAGTGCAAACACCAGCAGTACCAGAATAAAATCACAAATAATACTACAGAAACTGATTTGCAATTCTATTGCCCATAAGTTCAGGCAACTATTACAGCAAACAACAAAAAAATAAACAAAAAAGAGAGAATGATGGTTAATTGTACTAGGAGTTACTGGGAAAGGTCACCAGAAATTTAACAGGCAAAAAGGTACACAGGCTAAAAGTCCAGCTTTGCAAAACCAAGAGATCTGACTTCTGGCTTCTAACCCACACAATTAGGGATTACACTTCAAGAAAAGCAATTAAAAAAACAGAAAGCAAGGCATAATGATCAAACTCGGCTGGGGTGTGGTTAAACCTCTTAGAGAACATTAAGTTTAAACATAAGTTTTTCTAAAACTTAGTCTTTGATGCAATACTATTAATTTTGCTTAACTTCCAGAAAAGGAACAACTTTGGAAAAGTGCCACGTAAGAGCAAAAACTGCCTATCAGATAAGACTAATGGCATATACAAATAGCAGCAGCAAGTACCAAATGTCTTCAAAAGAACTTGCTGTACAAATATCTGGCCCATAACAGAGCTTTTCATCTCGGATTTGAAACATAAGCATTTCTATGCCTTCCTTTAAAAAGGTTATTACTCAGTGCCATTAACAAGCATCCATAGCTTTTGCATCTTAAGCTCCTGCATTCATTTTACTTTCATGGAAGAAATATTACAACTGCAATTATGAAAATATACACCAATAACTCCGTTCTTAGTTTTCTATTCAATAGGCTCAACACAAGAACAGAAGGTCACTTGTCTGCTCTTATACAGCTTATGTATTATCTGAGACCTTGCATGGTTCCTATATTGAACTTTCTGTCAATAATATTTCCAACACATTTGAATTATTATGTGAAAACTCAAACTGAACAAGGTGTTCCTTCTGGGGACAAACTTACTTTAACAGTAGCAGTATACTGTCGATATTTTTGTATTTAGTTACAAGTTCTCACTATTTTACACTATTAGAACGTTTGCAATTGAGTCCATCTCACTGCCAATTCTTCAGTCTCTCCCATGGTTGGTTAATGTTATTTTATAACCTAAAAGGTCTTCCAATAGCAGCTATTTTCTTCCACTACACACCCTAGTTCAACTATCAATACTGAAATGTTCCTTCATTCTGCAAAGATATTACAAACTCCTCGTGCCCTAAACTACCCTCAACTAATCCCAGTACTTTTCATGTTTATTTCTGATGTTAACTTTTTACAAAAGTTAAAAAAAGAAAAAAGGTCAAACTACTGCTAGCATTTTCTGTGTTTTTCCACTCAATTACAGTGTTACTACAGGATTTTGGACTTTCTATTATAAGCCTGCTGGAAGTTCATCATTTATTTATACTTTCTCAGGACTGAAATAAACTAAGACATTGCTCAATCATACACGTCTGGTACAATACAACATCGAAATTGTATCCAATTAATTGTCTGGCTCCACCACAGTGATTTTCCTGCTCAAAAAGGAAACTCTTCTGGGCCTCTGGCACACAGATATGTCTTCTTGCAGGGGATTAAGGTAGTACAGTCCAACTTATCTCTGCCTGATGTTCCCATTGCTAAAGCAGACTGAAAAAACACTTGTCTACACTCAACAAAAATGTGGCAATGCTGCAAAGCTTTCTTCCAACAATTCTGCCACGAGCAGAAACATTTATGGAAAGCAACAAGTTGGGAACGTTAATGCATTGTCACAGCAAAATCTAAGAAAACTCAGAGCTCTTGGATAATCCAAACTCTCAGCAAGTGAGCAACATTAAGGGGAAGCAAGTATTGATGTGAGTCAAAAGAAATCCAGAGACAACAAACAATTGTCTAATTTAGCAGCAATACACTGTAAAATTGCTGGCTATAGACATGGAGACAGCATTCCTCCTTCCTTTGCACTGGCCAGGTTCCACGAACAATAACTATTTTCACTTTATCTGTCAAAAGAAACGACAAAACCCAAAATGCAACAAAATAGCTGAGTCTTTAGCAGCACATTTCTCTCAATTCTAGCTAGATCAGATTCAAATCAACCCAACCAAAGCAGCCCACTGACACAGACACTCCTCACCCACGTGGTCCTTACAGCATACATAAATTCAATTACTTTAATTAGATAAATAAGCAACAGAAACTGTTCAAATCCAGTAAGAAAAATGAGAAGGCAAAGCCAAATCAAAGTATTCCTCCAATGCAACATAAATCCACCTGCAAATGATCAACGGATTGCTGCAACCAGCACAGGGAAAAGTAAATGTCAAGAACAACTTTCATTATATAAAATAGGAAAGCAAGGTTTTACATTTATGAGCCTGGGACAAGGAGCAAACCAAGACCATCCTATTAGAGATCTAAGGAAAACACATTTACTGGCCTTCATGCCTACTAAGTAACCTGATTCATTTGAGGTTTGTGAAAATTCATTGCAAATACAAAAGGGGGTTTTGTTTGTTTTTAAAACCTAATCAATGTGTTGGTGTTCCTGGCTCAGGATAGATGCATCATGACTGCAATGGATCAGCTCCAAGAATTACAGTATTAGCTCTGCAGCAGTGGCTCTAGATGGTATCTCTGCAGGGAAATCCTTGTCAGCACTGACTTACCTCTACTATAAATGGCCGCCCGCACTCCTACACTGGGTTCTAAAAGTATGGTGCCGAGGTTTGTCGAAAGTGAGAGCTCTCTACCCCATAATATTCTTATGATCAAATCAGTATAAAATTGGATAGTTCACTGGGGGTGAAAAGCACTTACATAAAAATATTAACAGGTGTACATAAGGGTGCCTGACATCACCCTCTTACCAAAAGCATCCACGCACTGGGGTTTCACCTCAGTGCATTAGAGCGGATCCCAGGTCAGTCCCCCAGGGCACTTGGAACAAACACTCAATGTTTGGAAGATAAAGTGTCTCCACTGCAGACTGTAAGGCCACAGCAACATCAAGAGTACTGAAAAATAAAACATCTGTTCATCTCTCCAAGGACAGCAATCCTAACAGAATGCTGAAAAGATGCAGTAGAGGAAAAAATAAATAACGGACATGGTATCTACCAAAATAAATGCTACTGATACATGAGAAATTAAACATCCCTTGCACAGATCAACACTAAATAGACCAAAGTATCAAAAAGGAATCTCTACTGGAAGCATCGGGAAAAAAAATCTCCCACCAAAATTCTGCAACTCTAAATACCATTTTTCATACCCCACTTAATTTTTAAGACAGCTTTATTAAAATACTTCTGAACAAACAGGATATCCAGAGAACATGTTCTGTAATTCCAGGATATTACCAAATTCTTGATATCCACAAAAGTTTCTATGTAGTGTTAAGTGAAAAACATATTTCCTTTTTACGCATTCTTTCTTTTTTCTTTCGTGATCAATATACTTTTATCCTTAGCACAATACACCACAAAGAGAAGCCATCCAATGTTTCAACTCTTGTTTATCAACTTATTTCTTGCATTGGTGGTCCAAAATTAGATGCAGTATCCTAGGCAGGGTCTAATAAGCTGCAAGGGGTTCGTCCTTTCCACACGCAGACTTCACATTTGTCCTTGTTCAGGCTCCTGTCTGCCCATTCCTCCAGCAAGGTCAGGTCCCCCTGGAGGGCAGCTGTGCCCTTGAGCATATCAACTCATTCCCCATCACACCAACAGATATGGTGTCACCTTCTAACACGACTAAACTTCACTGCGTCCCCCAGATCACTGATAATAACGTTGAACAGGGCATGGCACTGCCCCCGTGGCATCCTGCTCGGCCCCAGCACCCCATCCCAGCAGCGCCACGGAGCCCATCCCAAACCAGTTCTGGTTTACTCCTCGAGTCGCTCCCACACCCAGATTGCAGCGCCCAAACTTAGACAGGCCAGTGTGGAGAACAGCCCAGAGCCCTGCTAAGGGCAAGGTAGAGAGTATGCCCTGCCCACAAAATGAGTCATTTTATCACACAGTGCAGCTGGACTCATCAGGCCACAATTTATCCCTGTCAACTGCACACTGACCACTACCAAATCATCTTGTTCGTGTGCCCAGAAAAGTGTTCCACAACCGGCTCCACGATTTTCCCAGGGACTCAAAGCAAGCTAGCCAGTCTGTAATTCCCTGGCTGTACCTCTGGTGTGGTTGCTTTGAGGTGTTGGGTTTTGGGTTCATCGTTTTGTTTGGTTTGTTGGGGTTTGGGATTTTTTGGTTGGTTATTTTGTGCTTTTTTTGGTTTGTTGTTTGGAAGTTTTTTGTTTGATGGGTTTTTTTTGGAGGGGTGAGGAGGGTTGTTTATGTTTGTTTTCTTTAAAGAGGGTCCTACCTGCAGGAAGTATTCTGTAACATTTTTATCTCACATATTTTAAGTCTAGAAGCCATAAAGCACAGCCTCAATAAATTTCATTTAGTATTATATGGACTATGTCTTCAAATATACTAGTTAGTGTTTCTGTCACCAAGATACTATGAATGTGCTCAATTCAACTCATATCCACTTTGAATTAAACAAAAGCAGTAATAGTGGATACCACTAACACAGAAACTTGTGCCTACACATTTTTTTTTCAGTAATTAAAAATGACCAGTTACTTGGGTCCTTTTGATCTAAGAAAATACTTGATTTTTAACACAGTTTCCTTAGGCAAACTGTGGCAATGAATTCCCTGTAAAAAGTACTTATAATAGCAACTCACAATAATCTAAGGCACTGAATAATTCCAATTTTTGAAAGCCTGGATATCTGTTGGAAGCTTCAGATTTCTTCTAAAAGCTTCTACCACATCTGTCAGAAGCATTTCAGCCTGGGAGAAGTCACACACAAATTCTCCAGGGTTTTCCACTTGCTTATTTTTAAAAATGGAAACAAAACCAAAAAAACCCACAACTTTAAGACTATTTCAGTTTAGCAATTTGGAAGAGTTTCTTCCTATATGCAGTGATGTAAGCTGAACAAACACATTTACATTTTCTGAACTACAGCCCACTTTTCCTTTTGCTTTGATTCACACTTTTGGGAACACTCCATGCTCAGCACAACATCTACTTCCTACATATCTAGTGACTCATTTTTTCAGGCATCTCTAAAAAAACCCAGATTGATGAACTTGTAACTACTAAAAAAAGTGAAATAAAAATTAGTTCTAAGCACAATCTTCTAATGTTATCACTGTATGAAAAACTCACAACAGGTTATTGTGCTCTACCTACAAACAAAAGCAAAAAGAGGCATTTCACTGTTGTCTATGAAAGTATTACTAAACACAGAAAAAGCCCAAGTACAGATAATTCCACCACCATCTCCTCCCACCTTCATCTTACACACATTTAAGCTTAGATATTATGTTAAAATATTTTAAAAATCAAGTCCAAATTTAAGTATCTGCTTTTAATTGCTATTTACTGGTGATCTTGAAAACTCACCCTACTTTCATCCTTAATAATGCAGATGTTACATACACATTATCTCCTTGGACACATAACTTTTTCCATGCATAATTAAAGTGCCTTTATACAAAGTAAACATTCACATCTTTCAACTGTAAGTAAGATGTCATCTTCAACTTGGTCTATTTATGTGACATACTTCAAATTATGCCTACCTCTGCCTCAGAAAAAACACTGTGTAGTTTCCTTGCCACTGTTTACTGATGCTCCCTCTCTTTGCGTTCTACCCCTCTTTACAGGTTATGCCGATAAAATTGTTTACAGACCATGTAATAAACAGGATCACTCACATGATTCACTAAAATAAAACAGAACTCCAAACCCTCAGGGAAAAAAAAAAAAAAAAAGACTACTAGAGTGTAACAGAAAGGCAGCTCAAGAGGCAGCACAGAGTGGACTGAGCGACTGGGAATGCCAGAAACTGGTATGGCCAAAGTCCACAACTAATGAAACTGCAGTTCCAGATCATTCATGAACCATTTTGAATTATTCTCTCTGTTATTAAATTAACATTTCAATGTCTTTAATCTTTCAGAAAACATAGAACTGGTAGAAGTCCCATATATAAGCTTCTAAAAAATGTTTACAAATACCATGACAAAGACAATTTGTGCAGGTTTAAATTTAGGTCATGATAGGATAATGACAGTTTCCTAAATGAGATGTGCCTATTAGCAGTTCTGTAAACAATGATAATGTATGTTCCTGCATGCAAATGTTCTGGCATAGTTTTATGGTTTTGTTTGTATTTTGAAAACACCACAGAATTCTTTAAAGTGGTTCTTGTGATTCAGGATCAAGCCTGTATTTATCAATATCTTCCACCTGCCTTTTCACAACAGCATTTGATATCCATTATCTCTAACAATGCATTTACCCTTCTCCTCCAACTATCTCACAATTTATCATTCAGATACTCCACCAGATGAAAAACCAGACCACGTTGCCAAGAAACATCCACAGAATTTGAAATTCTCCACACTGCTGTACCAAAGCTTTAAACTTTTCACAGCACCACCACATCTAACATGCAACACTCCCAGGAACGGATTCTTACGCATGATCCCAAACTCACTCTTCAGCTGATCACTATGGCTACACATCCCCATCTGGGCAATTTTCATCAGACCCCCATCAAATCTTCACATGGAATCTCATGAACTATCACATATCATCCTCTTACTTGCTACTGCCAAGCTGTTACTTTAAAACAGACAGATAAAATGAATAAGCACATAAGTGTCTGACCTACATTAGAAAAGCCAAAGCTAGCTGAAATTTAAAAACAAACCAAGAAACCCACAGCTGATAGTCCTTGAAGCTTGTCTATAAGTCAGCAGACACTCAGTGCTTTGTCAAATTAACCATCTTAAATACGGCTGGACTACTCGTAAACATAATAGAGCATGGCGGGGGGCTTAAAATCTTTCTTAACCATGAGAAATGTTGATAAAAAACTATATGCATAACGTCTTCCAATTTAAAGACAGCACAATAAACTGGAGCATTTTACTTAGTCAAGTCAAGAAGCGTTAAAAACTAAGCCTAAACTGAAAGTATTTCGAGCACCTAAGCTTTCAAGTGTCCGAGAAGGCACATCACATACACAGCAGAGCCAAGGCAATATGCTTAATGAAACACTTCATACAGATAGCAGTTTGCACAATTACCTGCAGGTAACTTGAAAGCCATGCCATAACCCAGCCTTAAGAAATTAAATGCTTGTCTTGTCCCATCATGCCCAAGTATTGCATAACACAGGATAGTTAACAATGGAAGGTTTAAGAACTTTGACTGCCTTGCACTGCTCCTCATGCTGTGTCATATTACTAAAAAACCTGCACTAATTACAGACCACATTATTCTTAAAATCCAGAGCTAAACTGACTGCATTTCATAGAAGGGCATGGTGTGAAGCTAACAATCAGCTGATCTAAAGCACATAAAGTTCTAGGGTGTAACATGAATATATTCGGGAAAAAATACAGTGCTGAGCAACTGAGGTCTGCACTTTGTTCGTTTCTTGCTGGATATTTAAAATTAACTTGACAGTCATTAAGTAAAACAACTTTACTTGTCCCAGTTCAATCCCTAGTGGACAAAACATGCACTACAGAACCCCTCAATTCCCCTTAACAAGATCACCAGCCTTGGGAAAGGAACGGTGAAGGCAACACGGGATATATTTTAAAACCATTTTCATTATCAACGAGAAAATACACCTTGTATGCCACTTCCTACACTCCTGCTGCCGGAAAAAAAAACTTCTACCAGACCAAAACAAAATACTCTATAGAATTCCAAAAGGACAAGTAGGAAGAGTGAGAGTGCCAAACACAGTAGGGTTTTTTAAACCCATTTTTCAACATTACTCACAAGGAGATTTATTCACACGCTCAGATAAAACGGTAATTTCTCAGCATTTGAACAAATGCTATTGCACCACTATATTGATACAAGCCTGTACCTTCACACTTGTATGACTCACCTGAAAATCACCTACTTCCAGCAATGAATAACACACATGCAAGTTCTTCAGTACATATCACCATTTTCAACTGTTAGTTTTACGTGCTTTATTTAAAGTTTCTGCTTAGTCAGAAATCACCAACTTACCAGAAAAGTAATCATTTTAACCACCAACCTTACTCCTTCCACGTGCAGCCATGTTTATTACAGCCAAACCAGGGGGATCCGCAGCCTGGAGGGGCTCGCTAAAGCCAACGTGCAGTTCAGTATATTTTTAAACAAAGAAAAACATCTTACCTTGCCTGTCTTGTGATCAAACCAGACAAGAGCATGGTTCCTGGAGAGCACCTTGCAGTCAAACGTGGCGTTGTTCTGGGCTGGCCGGCAGCGAGCCACGGAGCGGCCGATCTTGACGGGCTCGTCCAGGTAGACATGACGCTCCTGAAACGGATGAGAGTTCGGGCGGCAAGTGAAGATGGCCAAGGCTGAAGGCATCGAGGACAGATTGTTGGTTGCCACACCAACCAGAGAGGAAGAGAGCCTCTTCTGATGCAGACTGTCCTCCACAATTTTTAACGCACCTCCGCAGCAACTTTATATTAAAGCAGGACAAATATCGTACGAGAGGTCTAACAACTCATTGTTTCAGTGTGTAAACTAATCCTGGCAATAATCCAGTGAAAAAGCCCCATTATGTCTTTAATAATATCAGCAGTGGCCCAAAAAAAGTCTAAAATGGACAACTTTCAATCCATCCTCCTCCGGAAGAATAGGAACAAGCATCTGATTCCTTCAGAGAGAAGCAAAGGCCCCTTGAAAGAAGGATATAATGTCTTAAATCCAAGCAGATGAGTCATACAAGTACTTTTGTTTGTAACCTCAACTGCCTTCTTTCCCCTCCCCTTCCGTAAACAACACTGACCAAAAGTCTGACCAATGCAACATGGAAGCAAGGAAAGGTTTAGGGAAAGGGATGATGGAGAAAGATTAGCGTCCTCTCTCACAGAGCACAGACCGGGAGCTGGAAGGTGAATACGAAGCCCTCACTCCACAACAGGGATCTAGTTGCTTCACACGGCAATCCGCATTTCACCATCTTCGTGAATTACACCACGGCAAAATAGGTGGTCCTCGATTTGGGATGGGGTGCGAGAGATACACTGTTTTGCTCCCCTGCACCAGATAAAGCCGAACTGCTCTACAGCGTCTGGCAGCCGCTCAGATAAGGAACTTGATAAGGCATGGAGAGGGCTCCCAACTCTCCTTCTCCCGGGGACAAACCAGCGCGTGGGAAGGGTCCTCGGGCCGGCCTGCGCTGACAGGTCGCTCCCCGGCGGTGGCTCTGGCGGCGGCAGGGCCGGCGTGTCCGTCCGTCCGTCTCTCGGCGGCGGTGCCGGGGCGGGCGGGCGGAGGCTGCCCCGGGCAGTGCCCGCCAGGAGCCCCCGGCGCGGCGGCGGCGGCTCCGCTCAGCCCCTCCGCAGGTGGCTGCGCATGAGGCGGGCCCGCTGCGCACCCCTGCGCTCTCCGCCCGCCCAGCGCCGCTCAGCTGCCCCGGCAGCGGGAGAGGCCTGGCGGCCGGGCCCGGGCGCTCCCGCTCGGTCGCTCCTGCCGCTCAGGCGGCCGCCGACCGCGGGAACTTTCCTCCGACCTGCGGGGCCGAAAACAAACCGGGTCAGGCGCGTCCCGCTCGGCGCGGCCCCGTGGGTCCCCCCGGCCCCGCTCGGCGCGGCCCCGCGGGCGGCTCGGGGCGCGCCCGCTCCCCCCCTTACCTTGCGCGCAGCCGCCGCCATAGCGCCTGGAGCCCGTCCCGGTGGGGCCGCGGCGCCGGGGCCGGGCGGGGCGGGGCCGGGGGCGGGCGGCGTGCGCACCGGCGCGCCCCGCGCATGCGCGCTGGGA
>JAWWES010000024.1:12259040-12513344 GCA_035583135.1 Lophotriccus pileatus
TCCGGGCGCTGGGATCGGGAGTGTCGGGGGGGAGCGCGGGGGGATGAGCCGGGAAAGGGGAGCGGGAAAAGGGGAGAGGGGCTATTGCTGGAAAGGCACGGCTGGGACGTGTTAGCACGGGGGCAGGAGCTGAGGTGAGTGAGCCCCCGGCCCCATGCGGTCGCTTTCCCCCTCCCCATTCTCCTCGGCTGTGCCCTGGCCGGGAGGGAGAGAGCGAGCCGGGCCCGTCAGACCTTATTTATAAGGGGGACGGAATGGCCTGGAGTTGTGTCAGGGAAGGTTTAGGTTGGATATCAGGGAAAGATTCTTCACCCAGAGGATTGTCGGGCGCTGAACAGGCTCCACTGGGAAGCGGTCACGGCCTCAGAGCTGCCAGAGCTCAAGGAGTGTTTGGACAACGCTCTCGGACCCGTGATGGGATTCTTGGGGTGTCCTGTGCAGGGCTGAGGGTTGGACTCGATGAGCCTTGTGGGTCCCTCCCAGCTCAGGGTGTTCTGTGATGCTGTGAAATAGGGGAGCTCTGGGAAGAACATGGGGCGACACGTCCTCAGCAGAGCTCGCATGACAGGCTGCAGGAGTCTCTTGGGCATCCTCCTGCCTTCCCCATGCTCTTCTGCTCGTTTTATGATCCCGGGTTTAAATCCCTGGAAGCCTGAGTGTGGTTTGACGTGTCCCGGGGCGGGAGGAATGCTGGCCGTGTTTGCCTTCTCTGGTTGCAGGTTGGCAGCTGGACCAGGGGGAGCTTTGGAGCGGTGACCGCAGGGACACGGACAGGACTGGGGTGGGGTCACTGGTGCAGTGTCTTCTCTCAGTAAGTCACGGAGCATCGTCTGTGATCGTATTTGTCCCCGTTTTCTAGAAGCCAAGGAAAGGTGACTTTGTCAAGGTCATTGGTGCTGAACGGGTCTCTCCGGTCCGAATTCATTTTTAATTCTGTCATTCCCTGTTGAGCAAACAAGTGGAAATTTTTGGATATAAGATAGATGTTGGGGTTGTGCCAGCGCTATAATTACCCTCTGACAAGGTGTTAGGATTAGGGACATGGGAGGGTTCTCTGATGGCAGAAAGAGCAGCCGTGGAGGAGAGGAGTGGAGCAGGGCCAGGCAGCTCCAGGGACGAGGAGAAGAGCAGCAGTTGAGGTAAGGCAGTGCTGTGTGTGACACAAGGCACAAGTGCTGTGGTTTTAGTTGTAGCACAGGAAAATCTCAGGGCTGTCTTAATTTTTTTCCTTTCTTTTTGGCTGCACTGTGATTTGGGGAAGGGAGGTTTGATTCATTACAGCCTAGTTTTCTTCCACAAGCAGACTGAAGCGTCTGTGTTTGAAGCAAAAAAATTAAATCCAAGATTAAAGACAAGTCTGGTTTTTGAACACAAAAAACCATCTGATAGGTAGAAGTTTTAGGACTGTTTATCCATAGTCTTAATTTTCCTGACAGGAGAAAACAAAAAAAATATCTGGCACACCACCTAACGCCTTTCATCAGCTTGTTTACAAGATTATACTACTGTGATAAATATAATCCTAACTTACTAATTTTTTTAATAAGTGAAAGTTCTGTATGGCTATTGCTTACAGCACACCAGGTGCCATAAGTAATGAGTAATCAAAGGGGAGAAGAAAAGGGATAGAAAAAGAAAAAGGAGAAAGAGAGAATAAGTCCACTGGGAATTGTATTTGAGGGAGAGAGTTGCGAAAGTAAAAGTAATTGAGAGCACTTTGGAATTGCAAAGGTGGAAAAAGTGGGAACAAGGGGTACTACAGGTGTTGATTCAGGTGTTATGAAGTGGTTATAAAGGTGGAATTAAAAGAACGTTTATGAGACAGGCATGTTTAATGGGGAAAGGAGTTTGAAATTAAAATTAGAGACCAAGGTCCGTTACCATCTATAAGGCCTAAGAGAATAGAGTAAAAATAATAAACTGAGCACTGGACATCTTTTTCTGGTGTTCTCTCTAATTATTTGTAATTCTTAGATATTGTTATTGAGATTCAAATAAATTCCATACTGTATTGTCTGTACAGTGCCTTTCCCAAGCCTTGCTGTGACCAGTAGAACAAGCTAATACTCTAAGCATCTGTGTCCTTTAAACTGTAAGCCACTGGCATAGTTGGTATCCTGAACCCTTCTTCATCCCCTGGAGAAATCACATTTTGACAGTCTCATGGGGAAAGCAATGATATGTGCCAGCTGCCTTTCTAGTTCTTTTTGGCGCTGCCAAATGCCTCGTGTAACAACCGAGTTACTTTTCATCGAGGACATTAATCTGAGCCCTCCTCTGCGTGAGTGCCAGCTTTCAGGGGAGCTGGATGGGTGTAGTTATCCCTCACACTTTTAAACTCCAATTTCAAATTGCCTAATGAGTTCAGAATTTATCAGGGACTGAGTCATAGACTAAGCTGAAACTATAGAAAGCATTTGCGTTCTGAAATGAGGATACAAATTACTGTGTGAGTATTTTATGAGGTGTTTGATTCCTACCAGAAAGTGTCCCTCTTAGAACGGTAGGAAGCAACAGGTGGATGAAGAGTTTGGTGTGAAGTGCTCTGCTGTGCTGTGCTCAGGGGAGGAGGAGGAGGATGTGACAGCTTCTGCTTCGCTCCTGCAAAGCACTGTCACAGCCGACACGGGCAGAGCGCCTCGCAGCCATGTTGGGTAAGGGCGCCAGGATCCCACCGAGGTGTCCGTCCTTTTTCCGGGCAGGAAGTCCATAAAAATGTTATGATAGCCATCACAGCTGAGGGCAAAACCAGCCCTCTCCATAGCCATCTTGGATGAGGGAAGGGGAAGGGCACATTCGTCCCCCAAGGAGCTGGTGTCTGTGTCAGGAGGATGAACTGCAGCAGAGGGAGTTTATGTGCATACCTGGAAAAACGTGTGGAGTTTGGCTTGAGAGTGTTGAATCTGTATGACTTGATGAAAAATGAGATCTTTTGCTGCAGGAAGCCTGTGGTGAATTCTAAGCTGAGTGTAACTGGCTGAAAAAGAAAAACACTGAGCATGGTTATAGGGACCTCAGTGCCAGATTTCTGAGTACTGTGCAGCGATGGTGTAACAGGTTACCAAAATAATTAATATATATCAGATTAAATTTTCAGAGGGGAGGTGTTGTGAACCAGTTGCTTAGTGGGAGATCCTGCTTCGAGGGATTGTTACATGTGAAATGACTGCTGCATGCTGTTCAGTTTCTAGTATAAAAGTTATGATGCAAAATGACAATGTTTGTTAGACAGGTAAGGAGAAAGATGGAAATGCACAGCTTTCTACGGAGTTCTCATCCCTGAAACTCATTCATAAGCAATTGACCAAATCAATTTTGTATTGCTTTTCAGAAATACAACAAATTCTATGTATAATTGCATTCTTTTAAGCCATACCACATTTTAAAATTACAGTCTATGAAGGCATTTACTGCCACATGTGGAAATGTATATCAAAGTTTGAACAGTTATTTACATACTACTTGCCTCAGAAGTGGCTTCTGAAATATTCCAAGTCAAACTGAACTTATCAAAAAGTAAGAATCTGTTTCAGACAACTTTTCTCCTGTGATTAAAAATTTTATTCTAATTATCACCCCAGGTTTAGTGAAGTGGTTACACTTTTTTATTTTAGTGCTATTACTGTTCTTTAGTTTCAGACTTATTTTCTGTTCCTGATCTTTTAACTCTCTCACTGATTATGTAAAGAACAATTACATTATCTTTCAGCATTAATTTTGAAAGTTTAATCCTCTCTTGTCAGGTAGATTTTGCATTTATCTCATTTTCTTTCAGATCCTTCCCTGCTTCTATCTCTAGTCTTGGTTAAGCTTATTAAAAGATACTTGTACCCATTATATAAATGAGTGTCTTACCAACATAATAGACAGTTACATTAATGGAATATACGTAGTAAGCATATACTGAATATACTATTCAATTTACATTATGCAATAAATATATTAATGTTATGAAATTATATAAAATGTTTATTATACTATATATCTCCTATCTATTTATATATACAATCTATATTTTATGTTAATAATACATGTATTTGGTGTGTATATATAAATATAATGTAATAGGCATTCCATTAATACAGTATTATGCTAATATATAACTAATGTTACATACAATGTTTCTGAATTTCAAGTGAAATTAGCTAAGTTGTTATATCTGGCATTTTCACTGCTTTACTATTTGAGCACAAGAGAGTCATCATGTAACCAGCCTTAACTGCTTTTCTTTTAATATATCAAATAAAAAGTCAATATTAAAATTGGCTTTTTGAAATGTTTGATGTTTTCTGTATCTGTTTGAAAAATAGAAAAGATGCTTTAAAAATAATTATGACATTTTGGTGAGTGATTATTTGTTTCAAATGAACCAGAGCTAATCTTCAAACACAAATGAAGTACCACTTTAAGCTGAAATGTGAAGGCGGGTGGTGGAGGAGGGAAGGTGAGGTGAGCAGATGATGTTTATCCAGCTCTTTGCTGTGACTCCGTGGATGTGAGCAGCCTGCACAGTCACTCCCTGCTGAAGCTGATGGAAACAGGCCAGCCAGCAGCCAACACAACATTTGCTGCCACCTGATAGAAAGCATCCCACTGAGGGAGGCGGGATACAGCTCTGGAGATGGCAGCTGTAGGTGAAAGATAGAGGGTGGAAGAAAGCAAGACAGGCTCAAACGCTGAAGAGTTTTGGCTCTTTAGAATCCAGTTGTCCCACACAGGCCTATTCTCATTTTTATTCCAGCAACTGACATCACAGAGGATGCTTTTTCCAGAAGACTTTCTTGTCCAAACTGTGCCGAATATTTACATGAACAGATCACTGCATTTCTGCAAAACAAGGCAGAGTTCATGGAGATTTCTAAGGGCACATTCCATATGCAGAGTCCTACTATTGCATGAGCTCAGTATTGCAAGTTGTAGCCAAGCATTCTCATTTTATAGGTTTCCAGCTTTAAAGTCTGTATTTTATCCTGCACTGATACACTTCTTGCAGGAGAAAGCAGTCTCAGTTGTTTCTACATGTTACAATACTTGAAATACATGCAGAAATATTTTTATTCTATTTCTTAAACAACAGACATTCTTTCTCAACTGAGGAAGATAATCACATTTTATGAAAACTAAAATGGATTTGAAATGGCTAGGTGAAAATCATCCTGAACTATTTTTTCCCTCTTAACTGGGAATATCTCCAGAAGATGAGAATCCTCTCTTTCTCAGTGACTATTTTATCGAAGATTGTGTCTCTATTCTCTCAACTTTATCCTGCCAAAAGACTATTTTTTAATCATCAAGTGGAATTAATTTACTTGTTATTGTTTAAAAAAATGAGCAGAGCATGTAGCTCTTGCTAAGTTCTTTATTCTTCTTATTTTACTTATATTCATTTGTACTTTTTATTCACATGAAAACTTACAAATAGAGGTCAGCAAAAACTAAAAGGACATGCTTGATAATATCAGCTAAAATTACAGTTTGGCTTTGACAGCAAGAATGTAAACAAAGAAAAGTATAAAAATATGAACAAGGGAAGGCTTGTAAGAAGCAGAGAGATGGTATCTTTCCTTAAACTAAGCAATAAAGCTTTTGGCCAGGCCCTGTTTCAGCTCTTAAATGGAAAAAGTGAATGAAACACTACTGCAGAATCATTGTGCTGAGCTTAACCTTATGAAGCTCAGTCTTAGTCATGGTAATTTTTTTTGAATAGTGACCTTTTACAGAACCCAGGAGTTAACTACTTGAAAAATCTGTGAGTCTTGCATGGTGTTGTGATAAAATACCTGAAGCAGCCACAGACAGCGAGAGCCTTCCTGTGCAGCCCTGCCCAGGCTGCACTGCAGAACCCCATTCCTATCTTACTGTCTGACAGCCACTTTGCCACTAATGGCTTATGATAACCGAAGGCCACTATATCTTAAATTATTACCACAATAATTTTGTGTATTATAATGTTGTCTGAGTTAAATGTTTGTTCCTCCTTTGTCTAGAAAATTAACTCTAACAATCAAAGCGTACTTTAATTTCTAGCAGTTTGGTTTTGATAGATAAACAAATGTTGTTAATGGGTCTTAAGGAAACAGTGCATCTAGAGTGTCATAAATTTTAACTATGTATAGATGCAGTATCTCGGTTTTACTCCTACCCGGAAAAAAACCCAGCCTGCGATTCAGGCAAGCAGCCCATCTGCATTTACTGCTGCCGAGGCTGCGCTTGTAGCAGTCAGCCAGAAGTCTAATGTGAATAACTAAACAATAAAGAGTTACAGATCAGGACTGGGGAGAGTGTTTTTGTTTAATAAAGTAGCTACTTAGCACTTTTAACTCTTCAAAATGTTTCCTAATTAAATGTAATGGGAGATGGACTGTGCTAAAGGAGTATTTGGAAGCTCTTACATTATTAAATAAAGAGCTTGGATTTTGGCTAAGGCGCTAAAAGAGGTTTTAAGAGATTTGGATGCTTTTTTTATTTATCCCAATTTCCTGGGAGGGCGTAGTTGTTCAGCCATCAGCCTGTGGGGTATTTCCACCTGACTTGTGAATGGTGCTCAGCGTTGTGTAGGATAAGATGTAGCTGTGCCTGTTAATTCCTTAGCGACCACCTCGTCCCCAGCCAGAGACTGCCACGGACCTGGCGAGGAGGAATAGAACACTGGGATCGTGTCCCTGCGGTCAGCTGCCTGCGGAGCTGCCCCCACAGCATGAAGTAGCAATAAAGTAGCTACTTTATTAACCAAACCCACGTTGTATCGTGGGCTCTCGGGGGCCGGGTTGCTGTGTCTCTGTGCCCGCTCGGAGCTCCCGGGCCGCTGGGGGGCGCTCCGCCCCTGCGGCCCCCCCCGGCTCCCCGCAGGCATGGCTCGGCCGCCCCTCGGTGCCCGCTCGGCTCCTCCCACTCCGGGCGGCTCCGGGGGGGGCGGTGCGGCGCGGTCACGTGTCTCCGCTCGGCGGGGCCGGGGTCGGGGCCATGTCGCGGCGGGAGCGGGGCCCGGACACCGACCCGGGTCCGGACGGCGCCGGGGCGGCCGCGGAGGATGCGGCGCTGGCGGAGCCCGAGAGTCCCGAGCAGTGCCTGTCGCTGCTGCCCTGGGACCGCTTCTCGGCCTGGCTGCACTGCGTGTGTGTGGTGGGCTTCGACCTGGAGCTGGGGCAGGCCGTGGAGGTACGTGCGGGGCTCCGCGGCGGGCGGCGGCGGCGGGGCCCCGCCGGAACCGGGCGCTTCCTCTGGCCCCGGGGTTGCACAGGAGCAGGAAAAGCTTGATGGAAGCGTGATTGTGCGGAGCCTCAGAGCGGGGAGCGCCCTGGGGAACCGGCCCGGCTGTCCCGGGTGAGGCGGGTTGTGTTCGGCAGCTCTTCCCACAGTGCCGGTTGTCCTGCCAGCGGGCCCTGGGGAATGGTTCTCATGGCGTGCCAAGATCTGTGTTAAGTACATCAGCGGCTTTCTTTACGTGCCGTGAACGCTGATTTCTGTGGCGTCTAGGCGTTAAAGATGTTTAAAGAGTGTGATGGTAACGGGAATGCAAGTGGTCTTCACAATTACCAGCGTTCGCCGGGTCGTTGGGGAGCATAAACAGGTTCCCTGCACGTTTGAATCGTTTTCCATGAGCTCGAGCAGGATCTGGCCCGTGGCAGTGACTCCCAGCTGTGCCCTCTGTGCAACAGGCAGAGACAGCTGGGACACTGCTTTGGGAATGCACAGGGAGCACAGGCAGCTGGGACACTGCTTTGGGAATGCACAGGGAGCCCGCCGGGGAGAAGAATTATCACATCGGTTTCACATCCTGTTTCACCCTATTCACCATGTGATTTAGTAGCAAACTCTTTGTTGTGCAGGGAAATTGTCTTTTTCTTTCTTTCGCTCTTCTTAAAGGGCTGTTGGCATAGACCCATGGCAGAGTGGCCTAAAATTCAGCCAAGCTGTCTATTGTAACATGTAACATACGTAACTGATACAGAGTGTTGGTTGCACGAGAAATGCAAATAAACCCTCAGCATACTGTGCTGACTATCTGAGCTCTGTTCCCTTGCTGTTGTAAGGTGGTGGTAGCAACAAAGCCCATTTCTGTATAACCTGTGACTTGGGAGGTGATGTGCTTGGTGGCTGAGGGAAGCACAGCCTCTGGCCTGGCTGCAGACACTTCTGTTAACAGTTCCTTTAATTTAATTGGCTGCATGCATAAAATGAAATTTAAAGTGTCTATATAACTAAGGCCAGATTTATATTTTTTCCAGTTTGTAGCTGCAGGAAGAATAACTAGCTTTCAGTTCAAGTTGGAATTCTGGGAAGGTACACCAGCTAGTGAGGAAAAGGAGTATGAATTCAAGTCTGGTTTGTGTGCCAGTCTCCTGACTAGACACAGATCATTTCAGCATCATTCAGCTGCTGAAGGAGTTACATTTGGTGAACTGCTTAGCATAAGATAGCAAAGGAAAATATTAAGAGGTGGAAAGAAGATGGTGATCCGTTTGCTACATGCAGAATGCAGGTGTTCCACTCATATGTCTGCTTTCAGCTTTAGTTGCACGAATAATGTTTTATGCCTGGACATTGTTGGATAGGAGAGACTGAGGGGAAAAGAAATGCATTGGAGGCTTTATGACCAGGGGACAGAAACCTGCTTAGTCAGAGACCAGCCAGAGGGTGTATTTGTTGTTTTCTATGGAGTAGGATAGAGTTATATTATCAGGAGATAAATTTACTTACATTTTGTAGAACAAGATTAAATGAGATAAGTGGATCTTAGTGGTATGGTAATATGAGGACTCTACACTAAGCTACCATTCCTGCATTGAACTGCTCTTGGACTAGTTCCCATCTCTGAAAGCCCTGAAACCTGCTTTGAAACATAATCTTTGAATTTATGTTACGTTTCATTTGCTTACAAGCTAGCCACCCCTTTCAGCAGTTTTGGGGTGGCTGGGTTTTTTTTTTTGAGGAACTTCTTAGCTGAAATTTAACCATCTCAGGTTTGTCCTCTTTCCTGTGTGTTCTTTTCTCACTTACTTGCATAATCACTGATTTTGTACATCCTTTTTTTTTTTTAAATGATGGTGCTTCCGTTTCTTTCATTGTGTTGCATCATTTTTGATTTCTGTGTTGTAAAAACTTCTTACATGATTTATTTTTTTTCCGTAACTACAAAAGCTGTGACTTTGAGTGTAATCCTCGACCTTGCACAGTTCCCAGTTGTCATTTGGGGCCAATGACTTCCTGCAAGAGTTAGTATTACTATAGAGGGTGTTTTGTGATTGAATTTTGGTTACTCCAACCTAAATTTTCCATTACAACAGATTGCAGACAGTAATACATGTTGGCTTTCTGTGGAATCATCTACTGCATTTTGCATGTACAAGTTAAATCTAAAAGATGTCATCTTGCTCTGCTTTGAGACCTCTTGCACCAAAAATCTCAAGTACTCTGAATTTTTAAATGTATGTGTATGGTCTCTAACTGGCATCCAAAATACCTTGTAAAGATGGGTGATCAATTAAGCTTAAAAACATATAAAATTAAGAATAGAGACATAATAGCTTACCACTGAAATTATTCTAAGGCAGGTGTTGTATTGTAAAAATATTTAGTAGAAGCTTACTGCTTATACCCAGTTGATTTTCAAATAAAATAAATCTTTTTTCCTGTAGGTAATATATCCTCCACATTCCAAACTCACAGATAAAGAGGTAAGTCATGGTTTCTGTATAAGTATATAATTTGGGTTGAGTTTAGTAATTTGAGGAAATATAACAGCTCTCTTTTCTTTTCCCCACCCTTTAGAAAACCAATATTTGCTATTTGTCTTTTCCAGATTCTAATTCGGGTAAGTGCTTCCTTCACACTGTGTCATCTCTTGTTGGACTAAGCCGTGTTAAAAAAGATAGAATCTGGCAATATGTATTCTGGGCTTTAGATCAAATACTGATTTATAGATCTTAATATTACAATACAGAGATGTTGCAGCTAAGGTTAAATATAAAGCTGTAACTGCATTGCAGTAAGGTCTGAGGATTCCTCTGCATTTTATGTAAGTGAAATACCAAGAATGTCAGTGTCTAAGACCTTCTGGATGACCCACTTGCAGACATTTCAGAATACCTGGCAAGTAAAGAATGAACATCTTAATATCACATTTTAAACAAAATAATAGTATTGTCACTGTAGGGAGGACAGTAGGCATGGAATTTGAAGGATTTAATAGAGCAATTGGAAGGATATGGAACCCTCTTCTCATAAAGGACTAACTGTATATTTTCTAAGTTCATAACAGTGAAAACTGACTTTTAAATTCAAAAGCATGTAGAAAGAACAGTTGTGAAGGGAAAATCTGGGCTATCTTGTATCTTCTCCATTCTTGCTGCTTGTGTTGCTGTGTGTGGTCCTGCTTGCTAAATTATTATATAATCTTCTGCTTCTGCTGCCAAAGAGAAATTGGGGGCATGTGGCTGATGGGTTGGACCACCTGCAAAAAGACAGGGCAGAAATCCAGACACTTCCTTTGCTGTTTATTTCTATACAAAGTTAAAACCTGCTGTAACAGCCTTGTGCCTGTAACTGCCCTCACTCTGTGCCCGTGGATGCTCTGCAGCAGAACGGCTCTGGTGTCACATGGGGTGCTGCAGATGTGTGCTTTTAATGTGTGTGAGCTCTCTCCTGTGTAATTTTACAAAATATCTTGGCTGATTTTTCTCCTTGGTCTTAATGTCATTCAAATGAAGATATTTTTTCTGTTCTGGCTGTACTGTATGTAAATAGAGGAGGAGCTTCTTTCTGTTATTGAAAGAGGAGTTAACTATATCTTCTTATTGCTCCCATTGTTAGCAGTCATAAATACCTCTAAACTTCAAAAGATATATTGAAGGTACAAAATCATGTTAGGAACAAAAGTTAATTTTTTTATTTTTAACATTTTTTGTGTATTTTTTTCAAAAAAGAGCGTAGTAAAGTTGTTTTAGGCCAAATAGATATAGGTAAGGAGGGTTTACTTTCAGCAGGAAAAAAATCCCACTTTTTTGCCTTTTTAATGTCCCTATTAAGAAATGTAGGTTCTTGATCATTCTTGATGGACTGAAGTTTCAAATGATGTAGAGGGATTACCTGAATGAAACCTGCCTTCCACAAATGAGCTGGAAGTGTATTCATCTGTTAGGATTTATTTTTTCGTTGTAGGCCTTAACATAAAAGGAAAAGCTTTATGTAATATAGCAGTGAAGGAAGTCATTAGCTCGCAGCTAAATTTGAGGTCAGCCTTCCTTAAGTTTTCATAGCTCAAAAGATTAATTAAACTTTTCTCTTTTACAGCTACAAAGAGATATTATTCCAGTACTTATGGCTATGAACTTAGGGGTGGAAATTGATTTAATCAGCTACTAGATCATAACACTCTCTGTGGTTTTGAGCTGAGTTTCCCACTGCAGTTATCTTTTGCCTTCTCTGTATGGATAGTTGAAGAAAGAACAGACATTTCCCAGTCTTTTCTGGAAGAGCTTGTTAAATAGGAAGACATCATATCCTGGGTGATATTTCAACACATTAGTGATTAAGGGTAATTTGCTTTTAGGTCTTCTGTGTATAGGTTTTTATAATAATTTGGGTTTTTTTTTCTTTGCTATGGATGAGGGGAACTAGCTTTGAAAACTTGAAGAAAATATTTAGTGCTGTGTTACTGGCATGTGCTGTGCTTTTTCCTGTTATCACTGAGTCCATATTGCTGACCACTTGCTTTCAATACCTGTTTGAATTGGATGGTTGTCCCATCTTATCATGTTTTGCTACTTTTGCTTTGTCTTGGCCCACTGAGAGTTTCCAGGGGGTTCTGAGCGTCAGCTCTGGGTGCTCTGAGCGTGTCAAAGTTAAATCTGCACAGCCCGCAACTGACTGAGGGTTGGAATGTCTGTGAGGGCTGTCACAGGATGTATGAGGCTCAAGGAGAAGATGAAATCAAGCTTTAATGTCTGATGAACAGTTTCCTGGAGAAGGGGGCTCTGCCTTTACCATTCAGTCAGTTTGCACAGGCTGGGGTAAGACAGGACAGCTGAGAGGAGCTCAGATCACCAGCGATGAGGTCATGATTTTTTTGCTGGAAGTCTTGGCAAATTGTGTCCCAAATCTGTAAGAGCAGAGCACCAAAGAAGAAGTTATATTCAACATGGAGAAACAAATGTCCTTTGCTAGGAAGAAAACTAGAAATTTGCCACTATTAACAGTAGCTGTAAGTTTAATAATATATTGATTTTTTGGTAGTGATTTACATGAACACCGACATTGTTACAGTGAAGATGGTCTGCCTGCCACAGGCATGTTAATACCACTGTGTTCCAAAGTGACTTTTTTTACAGTTCCTTGCTGGAAAGTGTAATGCACCTGTATGTCCTTTAGGTTCTGGCAGTCCCCTTACCACCATTCCTGTGAGCATTCTCTTCAGCTTACATGGCTTCTACCTGAACTAAAGATTTTTTGGAGCTTCTCCATTTGCAATGGAGAGAACACAACCACCAGAGTATCAGTGATACTGATTGTGCAGTTCCTGTGACCCACCTGGCAAAAGCTTCTTTGATATGTGGTACAAACTTAGCCCAATTTTATTTTCAGGCTGCAAATAACCAATGTACTGTGTTATGTTTTTCTGTAAGAAATTAAATTTGGTAGAAATTAAGGGAAACTCTGCTCTTTGGGGGTATTACTGGGAAGTCAGGCTCAACTTTGACTTGATTTTCAGCAATTAGCTTTGCAGCTTCCAAAATGATGAGCCCTAGACCTGCACATGGATTTGTAGGAGATCAGCATAATGGACTCTTATGGTGTGACTAATGTTTGAACTGTTTGATATCAAAATAAAGTCAAAGCACAGCCATTCAGCAAAGAAATGACATGTGCTTAAGATGATTGAAACTCTACAGGCAGACCAAGAAAATGGGTAATTTCCAGTAGGAGAACAGGCATTAGTTGAGCTGTTTAAGGACATGACAGTCCCTGTGAGGCAGAGTGACTTTTTTTGTCCTTGTTGCAGCCAGAATATTTATTGTTGCCAAATATGATAAATTGTCCACTTATAAAAGTATGAATATATAAATGGTCACAATAGCAGTGCAAGAAAAATAAAGAGAAACTCTGACACCTCATTGGCTGTAAACAAGTTCTCATGTTAAAGAAGGCTCAGACTCAGAATAGTGTTTGTTGTTTATCTCTTCCCCATGTAGGTTGTCTTGGGGACACACAGTTTTGTTTTAGATTTCGACGGTCTCCTGGAAGGAAAGTCTCATTGTGTTGTTTTCTGGACCAATTGGATAGAGATCTGCCAGTTTACTTAAAGGTTGGAAATAAGAAAAAATGAAGTTAATTTCTTTTGGGTAATGTTAACTTATGGGTCATCAGCTTGAATGCTTGAAAAGCAAACTCTGAACTGGAAATCCTGAAAGTCAAAGCTCAGAAAATATTTGTTGTAAAATGTTAGTATAATTATCATAATAATAATAATAATTAGTTTAATTAGCTGTTCTTTAAGTTTTATTACTATGGATTTTGGATTGCAAAGAGTTAAATTGAAGGCCAGACCTATTTCATTATTGATTAGAAACCTGTAGATCAAACTGTAAAACCATTAATGTTGTGGAAATCTGAAGTGCTTTATAACTTAATTTTAAAAAAGAAATCCAACAAAATTGAGCTGTCTTTCTGTTTCCACACTTAATTTTTGGAAGATTGGAGCAGTTACCTAAAAGAGGTAGCAGCCACAAAGTTGTTCTCATCATATTCATAGGGAATATTGAGGCCTTTAGCTATGCTAGTGGGAGTCTGATTCTCAAACTCATCTGTTTATGAGTCAAATATTTTAATTCCTGTTTGTAGGAAGAAGTAAGCTGATGTTTTATCTTTGAAGTGTGAATGTGCTTCCTTGATATTTCATAAAACTAATACACTGAAAGACTAGGTTATATCTTTTTAAGTCAGGGCTTTGAAGTTTTTAACTACTAAAACCTTTTTAGTGCTGCTTTGCAGAATTATAAATCTTGATTTATTCCTCAGGAAGTTATTTCTATTTTTGTTTCATGGTGGGTCAGGAGAATGTAGATACAAAACTAGTAAAACCAGAAAGCACAGCTGTTTTCACACACTGGTGTTTTCTCTTTGAAGTACTTACTAAAAAAATAATGCAAATAAACAGAGTAAGCCTCCTAGTTTATTGTATCTAATCAACTTTGGAGCTTGCAGGGAAATCTGCTTTTAAACTGTACATTGAATGCTTCAGAAAGGAGGAGAGTATCAGGTGGTTGTATTGTGTTCTTCCCTTTCTTTTGCAGAAGGACTCAGCATATTACTACGGCTATGTGTATTTCAGACAAGTTCGTGACAAGTCATTAAAAAGGGGCTATTTCCAGAAGGTAATTCTAATTCTTTCAGGAAAATATTTATTTGGAAATTAATTAGTTTTCACTGTCCTCAGAGGAGCTGGAAAGGTATCTTGCTCTCTCAATTAGTTGTTGGTTTATAGTAGATTGGTCTAATTTTATATCAGCTATGGTATGTTCCAGCTCCACTGTCAGAAGAGATAGTTTTCTGTGTGTGTTCAAAAACAAAAAGTTGGTAACTTTAAGGAGTTGTTTGTTTTCAGTTGTCTGTAGTCAAAATTGTGGTTGGCTTGCATGTGTGGGAAAAGTCCCACTTGATGTCTTCTGAAGGTAACCAGCAAAGCTGCAGTAGAACTGAGGGAAAACATTAACTTGAAATCCTATTTTTGTTTTGTTCCTCTCTATTCCAGTCTCTGGTCCTCATCAGCAAGCTGCCTTATGTCCATCTCTTCCGCACCATGCTGAAGCAAATAGCACCAGAGTATTTTGAAAAAAGTGAAGCTTTCCTGGAAGCAGGTAGTGGTCCTGGGCTGTTGTTCTGAAGGAGCTCTTACACAGACTTTTTCTGGAGAAATAACAAACAACACTCTCATGTTGTAGTTTGTGGCTTTGTCTTCTTGCAGGGTAGAGGATTGAAATTTTAACAAACTAGCTGGATTTCTAGATCATTGAACAGAGCTATCTCATTTTGGATCCTCTGTGGGGGAATTGAAGGTCCCTCCTAGGACACATGTAGGGTTGTGTGTGTTTCAGGACCAGCTGTTGAGCACAAGTAGCTGATGCCAATCCTTGGTTTGTTCTTTTCACAAACCGAGTCCTTTTGGGCAGTCTGACAACTCTTGCTAAGCAACTGTACAAATGTCATCCTGCTTGAGGCTTTTTTTCTGTGTGTGTGATTTGTTTGTTTGTTTTTTGACCGAATGGAAAAAGCAACAGAGCAGCACTGATAACAGGTGCCTCAGCCTTACTGCAGAGCTGTGAGAGCCAGAGAAGGCCAAATGGAAAAGTTATTTGCTCTTTGCCTGGGAGTGCTGTGTTCTTTGTACAATGTCCATGTCTTTGTGCTTTCACTGGGCAGCAGTTTTTGGAAGCCATGAAGGAATTGTATTTTTTAATCTTCTGTTTTCTTGACAGGTTGTATTATGAGCAAAATAAGCTCTGCAGAAAACACAAGATTTAGGAATTATATTCAGCATGGTTTACAAGTGAATGCTGAAAAACTTTCTATCCACATTAGAAACTACCTTTTCCCTTTACTGCTTATGTTCACCTCTCCTGCAATAGCTAATGCACAGAAATGGGTGTGTTCTTTTTTAGGTTTCCCAATATGTACTTTCATGGTTTCTCTTGTAACATTTCTTCAACCAGTTGCAAGTCTCATTGCTACAAAAAAAATGAAAGACCAGATGATACTGTTTTCTTGAAATGAGAAAAGGATGTCTGAAAGGCTGTAAAACTTGTTTATGTGATCAAGAGACAAGTAGAACTGCCGTGGACTATTAGCAGTAACTTAAAATGGCAGTGTGCACAAAGGTGACTTTGTGATCATGAGTTACACATTATATAAAGTGTTATAAATGATAACTCGTTTTTTCTTTCAGTTTGTAGCGACGTTGATCGTTGGCCACCACCAGTTCCGGGGAAAGTCCTGCAGCTGCCCATCATGGGTGTTATAATGAAGGTAAGGACTCCTGCCCTTGTGCTTCTCTGAGGGTGTTTTCCCCACCTTTTACTGTCCAGGTCCTATTTTATTGTGCCTTGCTTTCAGTGTCTCAAGCTGCCAAACAGGAGTAGATGTTTACTGCACTCAAGGTCTGGGAGATCTCGATTAGGTGCCTTGACTGGGGGGAAGAGGGGAGGATCTTTTATCGTGCTTAGGTTAATATTTAATTTTTGTAGATATTAAAAAGCAGTGTTTCAATACAACTACTACTTGTAGTGTCTATATTATCCCCCTGGAATTTGCATTAGGATACTTTAGTGCTAATTATATTTGTCAAATCAACCATAAAGTAGTACTTGAAAATACTGAGAATTAAATTCCAGTCAAGCAAATTAAATACATTGATGAAAATCATTCTTATTCTTGAAGGTTCACAAGTAAAAATCTTTTTTGGCCCACACACCAGCAATTAATTTCTTGTGCTGTTGGTAATTTTCAATGAAATGAAAATATGTCTGAAGAAAGCTATTAAAAGAGTTGTATCTAGTGGTAGAGTTTAAATGGTGGCTGAGGACTGGGCCTCTGGGAGCCACAGTGTCTTCATATGAAATGCAGTTAAATGGATTGGATGGAATTGGGGGTTACAGCCAGAAGCACATTCTGAGCAGATACTCTCAGGTTTGTGGAAAGACGTGCGTGCATCACTGGGGAGAGGAAGGAGATGTTTCTGGGGCTGTTCTGAAAACACAGGTTTAATAAAGCAGTGTTCTGGGTGCTGGATGATGATGAGTGTCAGATGTGCCTTGTTTGGGTATTGCCTGCATTTACCTCACAGTAAATCTTACCCATGAGAGCTGACATTGCATTCCTAAACTGAATAAAGTCGTAATTACTGTTCAGTGATATGTCCCTGTTTTATTACACTACTTGGACACTTTTAATTGTTGTGTATAAATTACATCCATGTGTGCACATCAGCTTCCAGTATGATGAAATCTGTAGTACTCAAGACTTAAAAATGCAAACTGAGGTCAGAAAAATATACTTATGTTCAGACTATTTGGATTCTGCTTCACTCTCACCAGGAGGTCTGATGCTTTAGGAGAAGGTTTTTCTCTGAAAATAATTCTGTGCCATCTTAAAACCTCATGACCTTATTTCAGACCATTCTTTTCAACATTTAAAAGTATTTTTATTGAAATTATAGTAATAGTTGTGACTAGTGTTACCAAGTGTTTTTCTTAACTGGAGTATTATTTGCATATTCTGGTATTCAGTTTTCAATTGGACATTCTGTAGGTAGAAGTTCTGTAGAGTACATAAGCATCATACTGTAGTATATCCTCTTTAAATGTTACAACTTGTCTCTAAGACAGCATTTTAAGTGTCTGCTGAATCTGATACAAGGGAAAATAAATTTTTCTTTTTCTTTCCAAGTTGCGGATCCCAACATATCGTGACAAGCCTGGAACAACACCAATAGTACAGAATATGCACCAGGTAGAGATTAGATACTGATATTGTACATAACCCCAGACAAAGCTAAAGATCTGCTTTCCTTCTTTTACTTTAAACTTGCTCAGAAAAGATTGGTAGCAAGTCATCATATATTTGATAGTATTGAAATCCACAATCTTGAAACTTTGAATGGAGGAGTCAAGAGTTGGATTCTTCATAGAAAAGATGTTCAACCCAGTTACCCTTTCCTACCCCAAGTAGGAAAGGATGTCCAGGTCCTGGAAGAGGATAGTTGGCTGACAAATTTAGTTATTTGATCATCCTTTTAATGTTTGGGGGGTGGTTTTTGAGGATGAAAACAGAATAAAGAGTCTTTAGCCATAGAAGATGGTTATAAAACAAATCCATCTCTGCCTTCATGTGCTGTGTAACTGGTGTTTGAAACAGCTTCAGTATTTTATATCTTTTCTGAACTGCAAGTAACATGCCTATAAGTGGGGTTTGTGTGTCTTATGTGACTGCTTTTAGCACACAGAAATAGTTACTTGTGGAGATAATGTAGTATATACTGCAATAGTAGTGTAAATAATTAGGGTATATACCATGTGCTGTCTGTAAGCATTGAAGGGAAACCATTTCATTTAATACCTAGGTATTCTGATGACTAAAAAACAAGCATTGCGATGTCTTTTAGGCAGATGCTCAGATCTCCATGGCTTTGCCGACTGTTCATGAAGTGGATCTTTTCAGGTAGGGGCTTGGACTGATTGATTCTGAGCTGTAAATTCCCACAAGTCAAAGATTTTTGATGGTTCCGTAACACATATCTCATAGTTTGCAATTTATCAATACTGATTTTAATATTCTTTTTCTGTAAAGTTGGCTAAAACACAGTTTGGACAGGATGCAGAAACTGCAATAAATAAGCAAGTTCATTAAATGTTCCATTTTACAGAAGTATTTTGTGTTTTTCAAATTACTATTAAATACTATTGCAAACTTCATTTTTATCCAGTTCTTAACTAGAAGAAACAGATCTTTTATGTCAAGTGTATTAAAATACCTCCATCTGATTTTAGGTGTTTCTGCCCGGTGTTCTTTCACATTCAGATGCTTTGGGAGCTGGTGCTGCTGGGAGAACCACTTGTTGTGATGGCACCATCACCATCAGAATCTTCAGAAACTGTGTTGGCCCTTGTTAGGTAAATGCAGTGGAGCTTCCAGCTAATGACTGAGTGAGTCGTGTGAGACTCCAGCCAAGCAGACCTTCATTTGATCAGTGCAATAAAGCACTGCAAATTTGAGGTTTGCTTCTGCTTTCATGAAATTTTGCACTGAGAACATACAAGCAGCTTATCCTCTTTCTCCCTTGCAGCTGCATTTCCCCACTGAAGTACTGCAGTGATTTCAGGCCGTACTTCACCATACACGACAGTGAATTCAAAGAATACACAACTCGCACACAAGCGCCGTAAGTGAATCAAAGGCTGTGGTGAAAATGTTGCTCAAAGCCACTTGTGACCATAAATTTGTGTTAAAGTACTGCTTAGCAGTTCTTTACTTCTATCATTAATTATGTTTAGACTCCCTTTCTTAATAAGATTTATCTTGCAGAGTGCAGTAATTACCTGATTTAAGTTTTCACTCCAGTTAGATATGACAAAGAAGTTATGAAACAGTGCCATAATTAAACTACTCTCGAGCTTCATGAGATATTTGTCTACAGAATAAGTAAAAGTGCAAATATGAAAACAATAAAAGCTTTTGCTTCTCTGTAAGGGTTTGTCTATGGAACACCGGCTCCAGAGTATCTCTTTAGGAAATTTGGGTAATTGTTTTCATCTTTAATCAACTGCTAATCAAAGTGACTTGTAGAATTCAGCATCCATATGGCTGTTTTGTAAAGTTAATTCAGTTTATGTCCTAGTTGGGACAATTTAAAAATTAAATATTTCTTCACCAAATTTGTTAGAATAATACTGTAAATAATTCAGAGATGAAGATTATTTTTAAGAGTGTGAATGTTCAAAACCACTGATGTTTGAAACTGCTTTAGGAACACATTTTCCCCTTTATTTTTTTTAAATCCTGCTCTTATTGGGAGAACGTACACCTGCAATATTTCTTGTTTTTTGTTATTTAAATGTAGCTTGATTTGGGAATGGAGTGCATGTGTTAGATTCACTGATCTTTTTGTAGGTAAAGTTCTTCTACTGTCAGAACAGGCAGAGGTTTTTTTGTTTGTTTTTTTTAACTGTACTTTTCCTCTAAACGGATGCATTGCCAGAGATAGAGCAGTGGAAAAACACATAAACACAGGCAATATGTTTCAGATGGTGTTCCATGGGAATGGTTATGCAGTATGTAATTTAGTTTCTAAAAATAATTCTAGGAAGAATTTGGTTAAACTTCAGTAACCCGTGTTTCAAAATTACATCCACTCCTCTGTAGCAAAATAGAAAGGTTGAAGTTCCAGTCTGTGTGTTAGTATTTGAAAGGGAGCTGGAATTGCTCTGGGTTTCTTATGGAAACAAACATTTGGAAAGGTGGGAAATAAGTCTTTGAAGCAGTGGCTCTAAGAAGGGGAAGAATCCAGATGATGCAGATTCTGTATATTTTATTACCTTTAGTGAGAGGTGAGCAGGGGTCTGGTTTTTTTTATCTTGATGTTTTGATTTATAATGCCTTTTCAGAAATTACTTTAGTGGTTTAAAATCAGAATTGGTTCTGGTAAATATGACAAATTAAGAGTCCTAAAAGTGACCCAAGTACTTTACCAAGTATTACTATTATATTACCAGTAGCACTCGAAAAAGATTCCTCATGATTTGCTACTAGTTTACATTGACTTGGAGAATTATTTTAGTGTGTGTAAATGAAGGCCTTACTTGACTTTAACTCCTGATCTTTTGGCCTCCAGTTAGTAAAAGAATGTCCATTTGTGTACATTGATCCAGACTAATTCTGTGTGAAACTTGCATTTTGGTTCCCACAAAATAGGCATGAGAACATTTAATATTTAAGTTGGGCTAGACTTGACCCTTTACTAGGGAGAAGGGAATGCCTGTAATTTGGGTTCTTTTATTCCTTGTTTTTTTAGTGTCGATTCTTGTGACATGACCATGAGAAGAACATAAGATAAAACATCCTAAATTGATTTTTCAGAGTAAAACAAAAGAATATGTGAGATCTTTATATGGACACTGATTTTTATTGTTTTGATGACACGAGAAAATAATTAACATTTGCAAGTCAAAATGAATTTAAGTATATCAAATGAGTTTAAGGCGATTATAGAGACAGCAAAAAACCAAAGTCAATTCAAATGAGTGGGGAAAACTATATTACATTTGGAATAAAATGTTTTGAGGTGAATGTACTTGGACAAAAGGACTCAGAAGTGATTTTTCTGGGCAAGGTTGAGTCAGTGACAAGTAAGAAAAGAAACATACAATTTGGTGCTGATATTGACCTTTTGTATTTATGAAGACAGAAGCTCTTGCTGTCATATTTTAAACACTGTCCTTACTTTTCTAGGCCCTCTGTCATTCTAGGGGTGACAAATCCCTTTTTTGCTAAAACACTTCAGCACTGGCCTCACATTATCCGAATTGGAGATATTAAACTTCCAGGTAAAGTATAAATATCTTCTCCAGTCCTGTGCAACAGGATCTAACTGGGGGCTTATTTATTTATAAACATATGTAAATTAGTTCCATTAATTTAGCTTAATACTAACTAAATTGTCATGGGTGTAAATCTATCAAGTGCAATTAGGCTCTTGAGTGCTCTGTTTTGTGTTGTCAAATCTTGTATATTAAATGCAAAAGGTGGTGATGCTCATTAGTAATAATGTTTTACCTTTCACACAGTTCTGATTTTGATCTCTCTAGCAATAAGGTATCAAAATGAGAGACATCATATATTACTGATGTTAATTTTAGTATGAGTAGAATATAATCAATCAGTCACAGCCAGCACAGAACATAAGAGCTCTGTGAAAACGAAGTTTGAATGTTACAGTAACATAAAAAGTTGTTTGATGGTGTTTCGATAATATATTTCTAATCTGGCAGTATTCCATTAATTGTTCAAGTTGGATAATTTCCTTACATGATTGAGTAGAATTTTCATTTACTCTTTGGATAACATATCAGTTGCCAGCCTGTAGTAAAATACTGCACTATTCTGTTTATTGGATGAAATTCCTGGAAGTATCTGTCTGCTGTGACAGATAAATATGCAATTAAGATAGAACACCATAAAATTAATTTTTGTCAAATAACTTAAGTTTGATTTCTGAATACAACCAATTAATTAAGGATTACATGCCGGGTTCAATATAATTAGGCAAGGTTTTGCTTTGCTTTAAAATATTGTACCTGTCCATGGTCAGAATACCTGTAGGGGCTTGTTGGGGATGTCAGGAGGAGTAGCTGCTGTGCAGTTCAGATTTGGAAAACAGAATCTTAATTTAACAATTAAACTCTGCAAAGCCATATACACAGGTTGCCTTCAAATTTGATAAACAGTTTCAAGTATGAAACTCTGAAGTTTTGGTACAGCTACGGGAAGTGCTTAGTCAGGAACTTGTAGAGATGTATCTGTCTGATCTGACTTTAAAAATTTATATTTTATTTCTTTAGGGACAAAGAGAGGGTTTCTGATTATTTTTTGTTCTTTTTTTTTTTTGTCTTTTCTCCCCACTCTGCAGTTTCAATAGCAGTTTATACAGTTATCTCTGTCAAGTCAAACATCCAAATAGATTTAAGAGAAGGTTCTGCTGAGGCTGCAGGACTGTTAACAGGGTTTACGGTCTTCTGGCTGGAGAAGGATAAATTAGAAAAACACAGCAAAAGCCTTTACTTTGGCCTATGGCAAAGGAGACATAAATTCATTTTTACAACATTTAATCCCTGGCAACTGATTTAATTTCTTGTATTATACAATTTTTAGTTTCACCAAGGTGCAAAAGATTTGTTCCCAAAAGGATTTGCATTGAGGGGAACAAAGGAAGATGGAATAAAAATATGAAATTAATGACATGATAGTTCACTACTGTATATCAGTAAGTTTATTTGGCTACTGGGTTCAGAAGGTCATGTTTGGGTTTTTTTGGTTTGGTTGGGTTTTGGGTGGGTTTTTTCATTGTGATTTTCAACAAGGAACACTTATATGAAGTGAAAAGTCTCTATGCTCTTATTCATGTGTTTGCTGGATGTTTCTGGATATATACTTGGATTCTTGTCAATGTTTCTCATGCTTCTTCCAATATTAGATAGCCTTCTAAATGAAAGTACCCATTTCTAGAAGTCAGTGCCATGTATAGCCCATCAGCTGTAGTATCTAGTAATAGAGATGGAGATTTCAAACAAGGTGTCTTTATATTTTTTGGCAGGTGAAGTTCCAAAGCAGGTGAAAGTGAAAAAACTGAAGAACCTAAAAACTTTGGACTCCAAACCTGGTAATAACTTCAGAGTTCAGTTACCAGTATTTTAACTTTAAAAAGCATACCCCCTTTCCCCTTTGGCTAAATGCTGCTTTTTTTCCTCAGGTGTTTATACCTCCTACAAGCCATACTTGAACAAAGATGAAGAAATCGTTAAACAGCTGCAAAAGGTAATCCTGTAAATCTCTTCTTAAGGGTAACTGGGTTGTGTGTTTTGTGTACTGTTGTACAGTGTTTTCATTTAAGAAAGCACTTTGTGTAACTGAAATGAAACTGGATTTTGGTTCCTTTGCCTGAATTCAGAACAGAATAGATGGATATACACCCTCATTGTAGAAGGCCTGCTGCCTTGTTAGCAACTTCTATAACAATATGAATGTTAGGACTCAAAAGGTTAGCTTAATAATTTAGAAGATTGAAGGGATTGATCAGTTCATCTGCTTTAGGTTTTCCACCCTCTGCCAGCCCCCTCCACCTCTCATCTTCCTGGTTCAGGGTGGGAGGGGCCACGTGTGGGATTGTGGCAAAAGAATACAGAAATACTGGAGTAAGTGTTCATAAAAAAGAAACCCAGCACAACTACCTCCGTGTTTTGGAGTAACAGACTGATTTTTCTTGTTTTTTTAAGGGAGTACAACAGAAACGTCCGACAGAAGCACAGAGTGTGATACTTCGGCGCTATTTTTTGGAATTGACAGAAAGTTTCATTATTCCATTAGTGAGTTCTTAGACTAACGGGGTTTTTACATAAGTAATATTGAATAGCTTTTCTGGTGTTACCCTGACTGAATAAGTCCAGTAACTAGCAGTGTATCCTTGGGGTCAACACTGGGTCCAGTACTGCTCAACATCCTTCATTAGTGGGCTGGACAGTGGGGCACTGTGTACCCTCAGAACATGTTTTATGAATGACCTGAATGTTTCATCATTTTACAGCAGGCATGATCAGCTCCAGTTTGTGTTTGGAAAAATTGGGATATCCCTAAAGACTTGTTTGTCCTTGGTTCTTCAAGATTAGAGGAGCTTTTCTTTAAAATTCATCTTTGTCTCCTGTTCTTTTGAGACCAAATGGACATGTAGTGTGAATCTAAAACCTTTCCTTGGCTTCTTCCCTGTCAATTCAAATGAAGAACTTAAAGCATGTTCTGTCATAAATCTTAGTTTACAGGATGAGATCACCTTTCACATTCTCTGCAACAGGAAAAGTATGTGGAGAGGTGTCCTTTGTTTCTTCAAAAGAGACTTGTCACAATGTTATCGAAACTGATTATGTTCACAGATCAAAATGTATGGCCATGTGCTTATAAACACTTTGAAATGATCTTCAGTTTGTACAGATCTGCCTGGTGAGCTGGTGAGGCAGAGCTGCCTGCTGTTGTTACAGCTGATGCTTCAGCAGTGGCCTCTCACCCTGTGGGTTGGACACAGTGTGGCTCTGGCCATGCCTGTGCCAAGCCTTGCTACAGCAGAGATGCCCACAGCATCTGTGGGTTAGTTCTATAGCTTCTGTTTGTATGAGAGACCCTGAAAATCACTTCCAAACACTTGATACAAACTGGGATTACTCTTTGGAATAACCCATGATATGAAGGATACCTGGGCACTGTCACCAAAGAAAAGAGAGGTTGTTTACATGTGGCTGAAGTTCAGGATATAGATATTCCATGTACATGTGTGCTTCCTGTCCTCCTTTGCCCCATGTCCTTCTTGAACCTTGCTGACATAAAGTTGGAGTTGGGAAATCCAATCAGTGTTAGATAAGTTCCTCTTGTCTTATGTGGTGAATATGCACAGCTCCACCCTGTACCAATACTCAGCAGAGAAAATGCTGTGGTCACAAGCCATAAGTAAACACACACGTGGACTGTGTATCTTTAATACTGGTTATGCAAGCAACCTTTCCTTTTCCTTCCCCCAGGAACGTTATGTGGCAAGCCTGATGCCTCTGCAGAAATGCATATCACCGTGGAAGGTAAGGAAATGCCATTTGAATGAGCTGGAAATTGGTGATTAGACAAAAGTTATGATATGCTAATTAGTTTTTTCCTCTCCATAGAGTCCACCACAGCTGAGGCAGTTTAGCCAAGAAGATTTCATGAAGACACTGGAAAAAGCAGGACCACAGCTCACCTCGGGTTTAAAAGGAGACTGGATAGGACTTTACAGGTCATTTCTTTCAGCAGCATAAAAAAATTATATAAATGAAAATAGATCAGTAATAGGAATGCTCTTTTCCTTAGCAAACTTGGGATTAGTATTGATTTTAATAAGACCTTCTTTTAGAATGTGTGCTTTAATAGGAATTGATAGTGCTGAATATACTTGGCTCACTTAAATGTGTTTCTCTGTAACCTGTTAATGGTTTTCTAAATGTAATTACTTCAAATTTGATGATATGGAAAACAGTGTTACTAAATTATACTTAAAATCTAAATTGTGTTTTGCTTTGGTGTTTTACCAGGCATTTTTTGAAATCACCAAACTTCGATGGTTGGTTTAGGAGCCGGCAGAAAGAAATGACACAGAAGTTGGAGGCCCTTCATTTAGAAGCACTCTGTAATGAGGTTAGAAAAATGTGTGCTTATGATTATGTTTATCATCTTTTAATAAAAAATATATTCTCTCCCAAGTCAGTTTTACTCGTTTTCATAGGCTGAACATGAAAATGTTGACAGTTTAGACTAGCAAAACATGATCTTGTTCACCAAGGACAAGGTAGAACTAACACAGCAAGAAAGAACAATATGAAACACAGTTCACTTGTTATAACAACTGTCATCATTTGTGAAACGTATTTTGAAATTGAATACACACACACTCCTCCCAAAAAATAAAAAGCTTTTTCCTTTTATTTGATATAATTTCATTCAGCTTCTGTCCTTGGCATCTCACTTGACAAGACACTTTCAGTTGTGATGTAGTTTGTAGCTTTGAAGGTATAAAATCAGTGAATGCCACAGAAAGTTGGTGACTAATTAGATATGGTTAGTAAATAAGCCTAAAACTGATCCATAGTACTTGGAAGCTAAGAAGTTAAATCTTTTTGTTGATTTATAAAAAAATGCCAAATAAATGTTCCTACGTTGTAAGATCCATTCTTTAACGAAGAAGCTGAAGTGGGTATCAGTGTAATTTGAGTTGGAACAACTGCTAAGGAGATGAATTGCAAGCGGAGAAGACATTGTACAGCTAGAGAGGGAGTAGGAAGAACAAAAAAAAAGTAAGGCTATGCCACAGCTTATAAACAAACAAAAAAATTGTTCTGATTATTTTTGAAAAGCCATTTGTTTGTATCCCTTGCCTTGTCAATTCCCAACCAGTATGTTGTAGCAAACCCAAACAGATTGTTCAAATAGAGCAGCCCAAATAATTTGCAGGACAATAGCTAGGTCAATTATATAACTTAGGTTCTATCCATTTATACTTGACACTAACTTAATAAAAGAAAAGGAAATGTGTCACAAATTTATTATTGATTCTGCTCCTCATTGCTTTTTCTTTTGATCCAAGTGTTAACATCTTTCTCTACATGAGCAAATATCTGTAACGGGTGTATAGTAAAGGGATAGGGGAGCAGAACTTGTATAATCAAGTGAGTTTTCTTATGTATTATCTTACTAGTTATTGACTGCAATCTCCTTTAATGCCCTGCCTTGCACCACTTTAATATTTCATTGTGCTGGCAGATCTGATTTGGTAATCATTCACTGCTATTTTGCATTGTAGATGCTCTTTTTCAAACTAAGCCTGTTGGGCAAGATTTTTTTTATCCCTTTAATGTATTTGTATTGTGTTCATGTGCAAGTTTGCGGTTAGGCCTAGTACTGGGCAAACATGCAAATAAAGCAGATTTTGCAAGTCGCAGTAAAGACAGGACATGACTAAAATGACTTGAGCAAATGGCACAGGAATAAAGAAGAGGCTTATTCTGAACACTGTATTTAAATTAATACTACTTTTGAAATTACATATGTTGCCATAACTATTTCAGTGCTTAATTTTTATTATTTTAGAACTTGGTTTTTTGGAGTCAGAAGCACACTGAAGTAGAAACGGTGGATCTTGTCTTGAAGTTAAAAAATAAACTGGTAAGTAACTGAATTGAACATGATTTAACTGCATAGAAGCATTATATAGTTGTTTTTGCAAGGGCTTAAATGAAAATATTCATCATGATCAAGGCAGCTTAAGGAATCAGTCATTCAGGGTTTTAAAAGAAAAACAGTTAATTTGAGCCATGCCTGAAAAGTTAGTTGCCTCCCCAACATCATCCGGCCATGTTGGAAGCATTGTATTGCTGCTAATTAAAACTAATTGGAACTCTCGGACTGATCTGAATCCTCAGGGAGGAAGAAGTCCAAAAAACAGGAAAAGTTGTGGTTTTTTTCTTGAAAGCCAAAATCAGTGTTGCTCACACTGTTGTGTGGTTGTTGTGGAAACCTGCTGTTGTCCAAAGCAAATGAAGAATCCGTTTGCCATATTTTCTTATATATCACTTTGATGTGTCTTAAGTGAAGTTGCATTTTGAGTAGAAATCATGTTTTCTGGTACCTTTGCAGTTGCAGGCTGACAGAGAACATCTTCCTGTGAAAACTGACACGCTGAAGAAGCTGCAGACACACATCAATGACATTATATTAGCACTTCCAGATGACTTGCAGGACATTTTGCTCAAAACGGGCACAACATGATTTCTGCTGGGCTTTTTTGATGCAGAAAACCAAAAGGCAACTAGTCTTACAGAAGACAGTGGCTTATCAAGTTTGGACCACAGCTCTAAACAGTACATTAACACTACAATGGACTACACTAATAGTATAGCTCATTTTACCATTTTCACTGTTTTTTCCACTTAAATACCAATGCAACTAAAGGGATTCCTGTGTCTAATAATGTTTAAGTGCTCTTAAAGAATAATCTGTGGGCATATGAAACTGTACCACAGTATAGGACCACAGTGCAGTGCTGGCATTGCAGAATGTTTTTCCATTGGTGCTGCTATACCCAGTCCTGTTAACTCAGGGGTGAGCAATATTGATCCTGTACTGTCCTGTTGATGTTGTATCTGATTATTCTTTCTTTCTTTTTTTTCTTTTAGTTTATATTTAGTGATAACTCCAACTGACATGTGATTGGCCAGAATACCTTATAGTTGAGGTATTTTACTGGTAAATCATTGCTTTCCAAACTGTTTCAGGAACAACTGAAATAATCAGATTGGTTCTTAACTTTCTTCCTTTCTCCTTCTTACCATCTTTCCAAAATGACATTCATTTAGCACCTTGAAAGAAGAGAAGGCAGCTGAAAAAAATTTCCTGAAGGGAAGTCTCTTCTATTTAATTTCAGTTAATTAGGGTGCTCTTACATGCCTTAAATAAAGTAATTGTATATTAATTCATGGTTTTAAACTGCTGACATCCAGAATTTCAAGTGGATCGCTTGTGTAAATGTAAGCATGCAGCATTCATCACAGGAATTCAACACAGTGGTGTTCAATGAGGATTTAAAAATGGGTGGTTTTAGTAGAGTTAGCTGATACACAATCTGATTGAGTGAAGATCATAAGAGTTCAGCTCCTTTTTATAACTTTTAACTTTACTGGTTTTGGCTTACACCAGTCAGGTGTTTGAGGAGGTGGAAGGGGTGGAGTGAGATGATGTTGCTTCAGCTGAGAAAAGCCTCTGGACAGTCAGACTGTGGCAAGAAACAATTGTAGCATGAAATTATTCTCAGTATATGCACACAGCAGACATGCATAAAGAGTAATTTCCTTTCATAATAAGCAGCAAGAATGTGATGTTTATCTTCTTGAACAAGTTACAGTGGTATATAAGAACTCAGCTGCTCCATGTGCAGTGTTGTACTTTGACCGGTTTCAAGTAGAATAAACATAATACTATACTGTACACACAGCATATGCTTTTATATGGCAAATGGATCACAGTTGTAAAAAAACCCACTCTGCTTTTAAGTGCTTGGATAGAATTTTTAAAAACTTATGACATAATCCTGCTATAAGAATATGCTTTTGTATAACAAATATTTCATATCATCTTCTGAAAATGTCTTATTTAGATATAAAGTGTCACAATGGTATTTTTATGAAAATAATGTATTTTAGTACTGTTATGTTTTGTATACAATTAATCATGACCAAAAGTTTAATGTATCTATTATGCTACTTAAACTATACCACTTCAGCATTAATTGCTAACTTGCAAATTTTTTTTTGCACAACCTGGTGAATAGCATTTCTAATTCAGAAATTATTAAGTGGCCATTCGTACCCTAAATTATCTTAAATATTTAACCTGGAGCACTGTGTACTTTCTTGGAACCATGTAAACTGGTAACAACTATGATAACTATCACATGACTGCAAATACGTATTTTTTTAAAGGAAAATAAAAGAGTTTGATTTTTATTTTTTTTTCCTTGAAAGTTATGTGACTTAGATGTGGGGTGTGTTTGGGTTGGTTGCTTTTTCTAGTCTCCTGTGTAAGCAAAACTCTTCAGCTTGTGGAGACTGCTGCTGTACCCCTGAGGTGACCAGAAATATGTGGTGTGATGGTGTTGTGGTTTGATTCTGCATCAGGGTTGGAACATGACAGAGCTGAAGTATCCTCAAGAAAGCAAATGCAGGCATGGGTTTCCGAGCAAAATTTATCCCCTCTTCAATCTGTTTCCTGAGAGGCTCTTGAGAGACATGGTAGCGGGAAGTAGACTGCAAGCAAAGCTCAATGCAGGTTTCTTTTCTGAAGGTGGTATTAGTTTTGATCCCTGAATAACTAGATGCTTACACAGAATTAGTGTCTTGTTCAAAAAAAGACATAAAACTACTCATTTTGGTAACTTTGCCTCAGCCTTCACCTGGCTCTAAAAAAACCCAAAACCTGCAAAACATATTTATATAGCTATATATGTACATCCAGAATACCTGGATGATTAGAAAGGGTCCTAGAAAAGAGGTAGCAGCTGTTCAGTAAAGAAGTGTTAAAGATCAACGTCCCCAGCTAGGTCATAGCTGGGCTGCCTCAGTCAGTGTTACAGGAGAGTAAACTGGGTGTGCATAATATGCTTTGGGACTTCTCACATTTCTTCTAAACAACATAAAAAGAATGCCAAGCAATAAAATGTGAGGTAAAGTGCAGTCAAATACAGTAGAAGTGCAGCCAGTGCTTTAACAATATTAACAGCCATGATCTGAATAGAAGACAATGAACCAAAAGTCTGTTGTAAATGATAGTTCTGTATGATTATACAGAGCAGTCACTTTTGTTAATGTTGAAACACTGGTTATCACAATTCCTTCTCAAGCAAATGTTTGTTAGATTGTCCTCAAACAATGAAATAATGAAAGGGATCTATTAACAACCCAGGTACAGTAAGAATAGGCCAACTTGGATGTTTAGAAAGTAACTATTCTCAGCCAAGTTCAGGGAAGGTTAACTTTACTGGCCAAAAAAAAAGTGTAAAATACTGAGTGCTCTCAATAGAAGGTAGGTAAGTGTTGGAAACCTAGAACTGGACTCTTTAGATTCCAATTTCCTGATAGTTTTAATAGTTGGTCAGTATCATCTTAACATCTTAGGCACTAAAGAGATTAAGGCATGATTTATTTGCAACTTGAATTTTGTAAAAATGTACCTTTCCATCTTAATTTCCACCAGATCTTTGGTCCAGAAGAACATAATTTAGAACTTGTGTAAGACTTTCAACATGATACATAAGAAAAGCTGTGGATGCTCCATCCCTGGAAGTGTTCAAAGGCCAGGGTGGATGGGGCTTTGAGCAACCTGGTCTAGTGGAAGGTGGCCCTGCCTGTGGCAGGTGGGTTGGAACTAGATGGTCTTTAAGTTCCCTTCCAACCCAAACCATTCTATGATTCTATGAAAAGAACAGCCTAAGCTCACTCAGTAGCCTACTGTTAGGATCTGGTTCAGGATTGGCTTGATAAGGATCATTAAAGATCTTTTTTTTTAAGGGCAGGTAAGTAAATGCCTTCTGTTCAAAAAATGTTCACTCTTTTGTACCTAACATAGTTTCTAATTACTAGAGGTAGGCTGTAACTCCCTGGAAAATTTTTAAGGAGTTGAACCAGTCCTTCCTTGGGAGAGTGAGCTCAGTCACTTAAGCATTAAAGGCACCTCATCTAATGTTGCCCCAAATCACCATACTACGGGCTTTTTACAGTAGCTGAGAGAAGCTGTCACAGTTCGTTATGAAATAAAGAGCTTTCACAGAAGGGCACGTTTTGAATAGATGAGGGCTTGGTCGGGGCCTGGGCACCGAGTGAGGACATGGCCCTGCAGTGACCACTGTGTTTAATCATAGCAATAGCATTGGAGTAGATATATATAATACAATAATAAACAGTATAGTGGTGGATAGCAATCTTTCTGTCACAGAGCTGCCTTTTGTTGGTTTGTTTCAGCTTGGGTTTTTTTCTTACTGACGTGTCTCTGGGGTGCCTTTGGGGGCTCTGTGAGGATAAGTTTACCCCGGCAGGCCCTGTGCTGTCACCCCCGGGCCCGTTGCCGTCCCGCCCCCCGCTGGGCTCCGCGGGTGGTTACCGGCCCGCTGTGCCCCGTGTCCCCGCGCCCGGGGCGGGCCCGGCCCGCGCCCGGCGTGCCCCGCGTGCCCCGGAAGCCGCGCGTGGCTGGCGCGCTCGCCTACATCCCCCGGCGTGCCCCGCGGCGGCGGCCAAGGCGCGGTGGGGCGGCGGGCGGCGCGGAGCCTGCCGGGAGCTGTAGTCCGCGGCGCGCCGGGGCCGTGTGGCGGAGGGCGGTGCCGCGGCCGGGGGATGTGGCGAGCGTGACGTGATCGTGTCCGCGTTGGAGCCGGGGCGGCCGCGCCGAGCGTGACGTGGCAGAGACCGAGCAAGGTCCCCGGTCACAGAGCACCCGCCGCCGCCGCCGGGCTCCCCGCGCGCGGAGGGATCCGTGCGCGCACACCGCCCGGGCCGCGCTCCCGCACGCCCGCCCTCCTCCCCTCAGCGCTCCCCGCCGCCGCCCAGCGCCGCCGGAGCCGCCATGGGCCTCACCATCTCCTCGCTCTTCTCCCGCCTCTTCGGCAAGAAGCAGATGCGCATCCTCATGGGTGAGGGGCTCCGCGGAGCCCGGCCCGGCCTCACCGGGCCCGCACGGCCGCGTCCCGCTGCCTGGGGTGGGGGGAGGCCGCGGGTCACGGCGGGGGGATCGCCCCGTCCCGGGCTGCGGGGCGGACACCGCGCTGTGCCCGTCCCGGGGGCTCGGGGGCGATGGGAGAGCGACGGCGAGGGGAGGGAGCGCGGATCGGGCTGTGTTTGCCCTTCCTTTCCCCCGCGGTGTTGCCGTGTCCCGCCCGGCCCAGCCCCGCTCCCGCACCTGCGCTGGGCCGCGCGGAACAAAGATGGACCCGCGGCGGGGCAGGGCCGGTGTCCCCGGGCCGGGGCTGAGCGAGCCCCGACCGTGCTCTGCTGCCCCGGCACTGCGGCTCCCGAGCAGGATGTGACAAAGCCTGGGGTGTGCGACGCCAGGGGCGTGAGAACGGCCGCATAATGGCCGATTTTCGGCAGCTGTAGGGAGCTGTAGTGTCTGTATCCTGGCTCTTGGGAAAGGGCGTTTCGGTGTAGCATCTGTGCACGTTAATTCTCCTGTACCTCGTGTACAAACCCATAGAACCCTCTAGGTTGCTTTGGCAGCACTTGCTTAGTTTTACTATCTCCCTGTAGTTTTTCATTTGGAATATCCGTTTATTTTGGAATATTCCGTTCCCTTGACACGTACTGTGTAAGAATTGGAGCTAGTGGCTCTCGGAGATTTTCACTTCAAGATTACGGTTCAAAAGGTCAAAGCCAGCACATACTGCATTGGCATTTCCTCCTCCACTTCGGCTCTTCCATACCCTCTTCCACCCACCTACCCAGCCCTGCATGCTTTTATGTACAAACAGTTCTTAACCCCCAAATTTTTATCAAATTCTGTTACCAAACTGAATGGAATTTGGTTCATGGCCATTGACTGAAGGAGGTTGTCCTAAGGAACTATATAAAGTGCTCCTTTGGATAAAGCCAGCAATGGGATTGGATTCTAACTGTGAAACTTCCTGGCACACGCCCATCCTCAGTGCTGCCTGGGTATGCACAGAGACAGAGTAATGCAGGTTTTTTTAATTACAATTTTACATGTTCTCCATCCATTTTGTGATGAGAGAGTTCTTTCCTGCATGCACAGGATTTTTTTATTGTATATTATCTCATTGAAATTATAGGCTCTCATCCATTGCAAAATAGCCCGAGTAATTTTTGTCTTCGAGACAACTTAGTACATCTCTTGGTTTCAAGGAGGTGATTTGGCTGTCTCTGAGCAGCCAGACTCTTCATGTGACTCTTAATGAATGGAGTAAGGTCTCCAAATGAGCTTGATTGTAGGACAGGGCAGTTTCCTTGGTGTTTGTAGTTCTGTTGCGTTCTGCAAAACACTGAAAACAGGAAAGCGATGTCACACAGATCAAAACAGCTTGCAAGGATGGAGTTTCTTCATTGGTAGGTAATAGAGTCAAATTTGAGTTTGGGAGGTGCACTTTCTAGCAGTTGGTTCAAGTTAACCTTTTTTCTTTTGTTTTAAGAATTTTGATTTTAAAGCATTATATTAAAATACAGAATCAGAGCATGGGACAGCACTATATTTCTTAGGTAGCATAATAGAGTAAAACTTGTGCTGTGTTGTGGTGAGAGTGTGTCATAGGACTGCAGGTGTGTCGTAGGACATAGACTGGAGCAGAATGTTATACTGGATATGACATAATTTGTGTACATTTGTAACATGAAAAGCTCTTGGCAGCATTCTATGTCATATATCAGCACTTTGAGGAGAGGTGTCTGAATGAACATTGGGACTGAGCTAAACTTTTCCTCAAGGTGATAGTTTTCAGGATATGGTTTGAAAAGGAGCTGTACAAGGCCAGGCGTTTAAGTTTTCACATGTAAAATACCAATGAAGAAGTAACTTTACGGGGTGAGGTACTTAGGGGAAAAATATTATGAGTCTGTTGATAACAAACAGATGATTCATTTATAATTCTAACTTCCCTTTCACAGCTTTCTTCTGTTTCTGCAGAATCAAAGATAAATTAGAATTAGTTTAGCTCTTCAAGCTGACTTTGTATTATTGAATTCTGCAGAACTTGAGTATTTCTCATCAGGGACCAGGGATGGGGCTGAATGACTGTAAGTCAGATTAGGCAACCAGGGCATTAAGAGTCCTAATCCTACACATGAAACCCTTCATTCATGGTTTCTTGTGCTTAAAAAAAAAAAAGTTACTGATTCACTGTGCACTTTTCAGTACCATAATTTAGTGTTCTGTGCCTTAGTGTGGTTGTGCAAGTGTTCACTGACATAATACCTCCTCAGGAGCCTCGAGTGCAAAGGTAATTATTAAATCCATTGGGGGAAAAAAGTCTGATTCTCTGGGAATTGTGTCACTGTACAGATCATAACCGCTTAATTGTTTTTTTATTTTGGGGGGGGTTATACTTCTGTTGGTTTGCCTACTCTTGGCTTTCTGTAGTTGATATGAAGTTCTGTGCTGTGGTGACAGAGGCAGCTTCATATTCAGCCACCAGTGATCAAAGTAGGAAGTTGGTAAATGAGGAATATGACGTGGCCAGGGGGATGTTCCTCAGGACAGGCAAACTGGAAGCTTGAGATGTAGAAATACAAAAGCCTGAAATACAAGCACCTGAAAGCATTGTAGGTACTTTTTCTCCAGCTAGAGGAAAAGGATGTTTGACTCAGTTTAGAGATAAATCGTTGCAAGTACAAGTCTTTGCTTCCCGTTTGTACTTTCTTGTAATCTTTGCAGTACAACTGCTGAACATTGTACACCTTGGTCTTGACAATGGTCAGGCAGTAGAGTATATATATATATATATAGTACATGTAAGAAGTATGAATGAAGACTATGCTTTTTATGACTTGCTTGTTTAGACTTCATAACATTTGTAGTTTGGCCAAAAGAGGCAGTTTTTGCAAATAGGGTCACAGTGATTTGCAGAAGTTTCCTTCCCTCAGTTCAGCTGCTTTCTCAAGTGTGGTGTCAGAAGCAGAAAACACTTATCCACAACCCCACAACTCAGCCTGGCTCAGTGCAAAGTCCAACAGCTTAATCAGGGCTGTGAGTAAGAGTGGATTTAAACAAAGTCTCTGGGCTTTGTGCTTACTGTAGCCTTCTGCCAGCTCCACTGAAGTGGTGCTGGGTTCTGGCACAAGGGCAGAGTGGGTAACTGGGACAATATTTTTTTAATTGAGCAAGTAGTTTAAAATTCCTGACTAGTTTCTAATTTCTTAGCTCTGAATCATATCTCCAAACGGCTCTTGTTACCCTGTGTACATTCCTTGAAAGGAGATTAGCTTTTTTCTTTATCTGTATCGTTAGTATAAAACCCACATCACTCAAACCCTTTGTGTAGACAGTGCCATCTTTCTTGCATTGCTAATTTTAACAAATCTTGTCAGTGTTTGTTCTACTGATAACTGGGGTGGTTTTTTGGGGGGGGGAATGAGAGAAGAGTTTTGAGTGGGTGTAACTTCAGTTGGTATTTCTTAAACAGTCTTAATTTACTGAAAAATGATCACATGTTATGTACAGGCATTATGTTTTCTTATCAAGATCTAGGCATCCTACAAAGGCTTCCTTGAGGCTGAGCTGTGTATAAATAGTGTTGGGCTTCAAGCCTTGTGCTATTAAAAACACTGGTTTTCAGCATAGATGAAGTATCTTGAGGGTTCCAGGGTTGGCTCAGAGGGTGTTCTAAGATGATCTGACACTTCACTGGTGTGGGGGAAATGCTGGCATTTACAAGTTTCATAACTTGTGAGCTCCTGTGAAACCTCTGCTGCACCAGGTCTTTTTTTCCTTCATGCTTGTGTGTGGTTGTAAAAGAGACCAGCACTTAGACAATAGCAAACTTAAAACCATTAAATTCTGATTTGAGCATTTGGGGAGTTTATTACCCCTCAAGGAGCTTTTGTTTTGGTGGTAGGTTCCCACCCCCCTCCTTTCATACTCTCGTGACATTAACAATTAGAACAGCTTTTTTTTATTTTTTTAGCATGCAATGGCATTACCAAAGAAACTGCATTGGCCTGTTTAATCTTGTGCACACTATCACAATATAGGACAATTATAGATAGGGTTTTTTAAGTAATTTGCTGTAACAGCAGTTTGTGTCTTGAGAAGGAGGAGGCTTTTCAAAAGTTTGGTTTCATTCTGAATAAGTAGGTAATTTTGAATTCTGTTTTTTTGCAATGCTAAGGAAACAGTTGTAGTCAAGTCATCAAACCACTTAAAGCTTAATATATTGCAGTTGCTAAGTAGGAAATTAACTTGGAACACTTAAGAATGTCTGTTATCCGTATCAAACAAGGATAAATTTTGGTTTCTTGTGAAAGCATTATTTAATTAATTATTTGATGGGGGGTATTTTTGTTTGGGCAAAACTTTACTGACTTCTGAGTTTCACAGATGGACATTTTATTCAAACTGCTGCTGTGATGTTTAGTATGTGCTGTTTATGTAGGTGCTTATGTGCTAGTTGTTGCATTCTAATGTAAGGAATTGTATTTTGAGTTGCACTTACGTGTTCTGAAATGCATAACAATAAGCTGTTGGACAAACAGTTTTAGGAAACTACAGTGTATATGTTTGCAGTGTTGATGATACATCTCCAAAATGTCTTTGAGGCTTCATTGCATTTTATTTTATTAAGGATGACATATTTACCACGTAGCTTACCTGGAAAAGCAGCAAGCTTAGTTTTTGTTGTAGAAACAGAAAAGCAAATTTAAGTGCAAAAGAAGTTTTGTAAAGATCAGCAGTGCAGACTCCTAATGGAAGCACCCTGGTGGGTCTCAATGAATAGAAGTGATATCCTGAAAAAGAGTTACAGCCCTTGGGGTGCAGGCAGAGGGATGACAAGAGTTTTCTGGGGTGTGTGGGTTTGTCAGTGCTAAAGAAATATTTTAGCAAAGGGCTGAGGGACTGGAATGAGGGACACACACATGTCCTCCATGGATAGTGCCAGCTCCAGTTGGTCCAGGTGCCTGTGAAACTGGCCTTAGCTGAAGATGAGTAAGTGAGGCCTTCCCCAACTTGTGTGTGAAGTAGCAAATGTGTGATGAGTTAGAAACAATGTGCTGCTTGTAGATGGTTGCTAGGCTTTTAAATTCTTCCTTATTTACACAGAATAAACTTTCTAAGTGAATGATAAAGCTTAACAAATAACACAAATACTTAGGAAGGTGCCTAGAAACTTGTGAGCCTGTAGATTGTGAATGGAAGTGTTTCATTGAGCATATTCTCTCCCTCAGTGCTGAGTAGAGGAGATGGGGAAAAACATAGTTTATCAGCAAAGAGTTAAGAGTGTTTAAAAAGTTGTTCTCATAAAAAAATCCTAATACTCTGCATGTAAAATGGCTTTTTTGAAATTAGCAGGTTGTAGGTAATACTGTGAACTAAATTGGTTTTTCTGTTCCTTCTAGTTGGTTTGGATGCTGCTGGTAAGACAACCATTCTTTATAAACTGAAACTAGGAGAAATTGTCACCACAATTCCCACTATTGGTAAGATCACCAATTCTTATGTTGTTACTTATGTTCATTGTTGTTACTCTAAATTTACGTTGTAGAGGAAGGTTACTGCAGAGTGTAGGGATTTGCTGTCTTTGCTGGATGAAGAGAAACATGGGCTGTCTGGCACTGCCATAAATGTAACATAAGGTAACTGTCACATCAGAGATGCACCCAGAGCAGGTCCTGTGCTGACAGTGGCCAGCAGCAGATGCTCAGGATAGGAACCAGTTAACTAGCAGTACTTCCGCTAAACACCTCGAGCCTCACAGTTTGTGGCTGAAAGATTTGCTGAACCAGTTGGACTTGGATTTAAGTGATTCATGGTTTTTTCCCCTTTCAGTCAGTTTTCTTGGGATCTACCAATTCAGTTCTGATAAGCTGTTTTATATTTAAATATATTTATTTTATGTGTAAGTATATTTATTTGGGAGAAGTGTAAAGAAGTGTGTATCTTTAACATGGTTAGAATTATAACACTAGCATTAACTATTTCTAATTACTGAACTCCTTCATTTTTAGGTTTTAATGTGGAGACAGTAGAATATAAAAACATTTGTTTCACGGTTTGGGATGTTGGTGGTCAAGATAAAATTAGACCTCTTTGGAGGCATTATTTCCAAAACACACAGGTAAGAGTTCTCAGATGACAATAGTTAAAGAGCTGTTTTGTAAAGCCTCATTGTCTTCTGTAGAATATGTATGGAAAGTTGTTTTCTTTCTTTCAGAAAGGCTCCTCACTACCTCCTGCAAGTTCTGAGGGTGCCCAGGGTCTTTTTCAGTTGAAGCTAATTTGTTACCCTGAAGGCTTCAAGCCTGGTTGTGAGTGTAGCTGGCAAGGATCAAGTGCTTTGGGGTCTCCCAGTGTTCTGTAATGTGCCAGAGCAACTGGTTTGTTGTGAGGGACTCTTCAACTTTGCTGTATCCATGATTTGATTTGTTTGAACTGGCGCTGGGTTATGCAAAAAACATATTATTGTTTAAAACCCCTTCTACATGCTCTTTTTTTAATAACCAGCCTTAAAATACACAGCTTTTACTCTGCTCAATCAGTGTATTTAGTAAGCTGTCTAAAATATGGTAAAAGATCTTGTTATCAGTTGATTAAAAAATGTCATCTTCACATGGATGTGGTGACTGCTGTCAGTTTTGCTGACATAAAAGTGGTTCTTTCCCTTGGTTCACAAGTGGAAAGGTAAGTTGCTTGTTAGTATCAGAAAAGTTTTGGAGTGGGTTTTTTTGTGTTGAATATAGAATTGTTTCCATGTAACGTGATTGGTGCAGAAAAACAGAAAGGTCTGGATTGACAGAAGGAAACTACCACTATACTGATGTGAATAGAGTTAATATTTAATTTCAGTTCCTTGTTACTGTCCTGTTACTAAATACTTCTTTTAAAAGATAATTCTCTTTCCTTGAAGAGAATGATAAAAGTAAGGTTTACAGACGGAGATGTTAAAGAGTAAATAGTGTGCATAAGGAAGACACTTGAATAACAGAGATGCCATTAGAAATACTGTTTGGTACAAACCTTTTTAAACAAACTCAGGCATTACTTTAAGGGTGTGGGATTTTTCAGTGAAATATGAGCTGGTGAAGCACTTGTTCCTTGCTTAAACAGAAATTTCTGTCAAATCTTCTTACCTAAGAGAGGAGACAATCGCGGTATTCAACATGAGTATTTTGGGGGTTTTAAAATAGTACTGCACATTGTTTTTTCAAACCTGCTTAACTTCCTACAGGGCCTCATCTTTGTGGTAGACAGTAATGACAGAGAGAGAATCCAGGAAGCGGCAGAAGAGCTGCAGAAAATGGTAAATGTCAATGTCTTCTGAAGTACTTCTGTTAAACTTATGTGTTTTAGGATGTTTGTCAGCTTCCCTAAAAGCTTTAGGATTTTAAAATTTTAGGGAGTTTATTTGGTGCATATTGTATTCACCTGGTAATTCTGGGTCATGCAGTGCACAGAGTTGTATCTTCAGCTCTGTACGGAAATACTAATGTGTCAGAACCTTTCTTGCCTTCATAAATCATTAATAAAAACACAGCAGATAAAGAATTTTGGAAAAACAGATTGGTGCTAGAGAATTTCAGAAGAAAGGTGCCCGTAAGTTTAAACTGTTGAAAAATTGTTTTCTTAATCATAGAACCTCTATTGGGCACCAATTAAATTTTACTCAGTATTTACTGGTGACTTCAGGAGCAAGAATGGAAATGTTTATAACCCTTTAATCAGTATTTAGATTTCTTTAGTGTTTGTTGAAGAAACTGAAGTAGTGAGCTGAGGTAATTTAGTAACATGATGTCTCTCTCATAGCTTCAGGAGGATGAGCTGCGAGATGCAGTGCTGCTTCTGTTTGCAAACAAACAGGATCTGCCAAATGCCATGGCAATCAGTGAAATGACAGATAAACTAGGTCTTCAGTCTCTGCGTAACAGAACTGTAAGTGCTGAATTTCCTGACTGCTGAACTGTTTTCTTCCCCTATTATGTATCATAAACGCGAATTTCAAGCTTTCACCTCTTTCTGTAGAGAGATGCACGTACCTGCCATTAAACTTCATAGTTGAAGTCCCTGTTGTAAATAAGTGATTCAGCAGTATAATGCAGTGTGCACTGCTGTCACAGGTGTTTCATTTCTCACCTTTTTCTGAAAACACACAAATACTCCATCCAGTCTGTCCCTGAGAACAGCTGTCCAACATTTAACAAAGTATGTGGTGGGCCCCGTCAGTATTTGGTACTCTGGGGGAGCAAATGCATTCTGCATTCTCATCTCTGCAAAGGTGGAAGGAAATTAGGTATCTTTTGAAACTAGTTTTCGGCATATAAATCAAATGCTTGTTCTGTGTTTGTTTTTTGATGCCTTAAACTGTGTTGTAGCATTTGGTAGGCAAACCCTTGAGTTTCTGGGTAATGTCTGAACCCCATTTACTCTATATGTAATTTTCAAAACTTCTAAAAATACCATCTGTTCAATATTGACTCTACTTATGGCACAAAACAGTGTTTAAAGAACATTATTTAGCACTAGCAGTATCTTAAGAACACTAAAGAGTATCTGATCATAACTTAGCTTGCATTCTGTCAGTATTTAACTGGAACTGTTGTTTGTGTTCTACATTGACAGTGGTATGTCCAGGCTACCTGTGCTACACAAGGAACTGGTCTGTATGAGGGACTTGACTGGCTGTCAAATGAACTCTCAAAACGCTAACTCCGACTGGATGACTCTTTTCACCAGGGACACGTTTGATATAAGTGGTCTAGGCTTGTTACAACAAAATTAGTTTGCATCTTGGTTATTACAGTATCTGGAACTGATATTTGGGCAGGATATTACAGCGTTTCAACTTATTTTGTTGCCAATTATTGTTTACCGAGCTACATGTTGCAAAGGTAGCAATATGCTTGGGTAAAAATCTCCTTAACTTGGAAAAAGTGTATCTTCTGATTTTATTCCCCTTATTAGCCTAAATGCCTGAATATAGTTATTGTGACATCTTTAAGATCTGTTTTGAGTACTCTTTTGAGCCCCAATAAATTAATGTTTTAATTTTTTTTCTCCCTGCTACTCTTAGTTTACTGATGCCCTGTTTCATTCCTCAGACAGTCTGCTGATTTAAAAATGTAGCATTCCGTATGTATTTATTTTTCTCCCTTGCCAAAAAGATTTCCTAATATTGCTTGTCCCAAGCCAAGGAAATGCTCTAAAACACTATACAAATCTGCTGCACTGAGGAACATTTGTTAATCCTTGGGTTCTGTCAGCCCAACTTGCCTTTGTGTGAATTGGATTTGATGGGTAGAATAGTTCTGTGCTGGTTGCGAAGAGCTCATGTTGAGGTTGTTTTTAATATTCAGCAGATTGTCTTCCTTTATATTGTATCTTTTTTTTTATGTTGCATGTTGCTTTTTGGTATCAGCCTGACTATTTTTGCCCAGTGTATAATAGTTCTGCTGAAGTTTTACTGTTTGTTGGTGAACATATCTTCATAAGGAAATTTTGGAAAATTCATCAAACTCAATGGATTAGTTTCTTCATAACCCACTTGGAATTATTCCTAATAAAATGATAAAATGTATAGTTCTGTGTATGCTCTTCTTGATTCCTGAAATAGTTGAATGCAAATTATCACTTCTTCTTTTTCCATATACTGAGCTTTCCTGTAGATTGAATATGAACATCAGTCTCAGACTTTCCCTTGTTTGGAGCTGTGTTTGGAGCGGGACATGGAAAGGGGGCAAACAAGTTGTATACAGTGCAGTAGAGTAGCTGTCATTGGGGCTTACATAATTCTGTAAGTGTCTTTTGAAAGTTGTAAATCTAAAATTCCTTTCAAGATGTCCAGATATGAAAATACTAACAGTTAAAAAATTGTAATAAAACAAATACGAACTGCCTGAAAAGCACACGTCTGTTTCGTAGTTGTATCCACATGTCAAAACCAGCATGGGTTTATTTAGCAAGGAGAATCACAGCTTGGGGAGTTCTAGCAGGAGAACCACAGCTTGGTGGCTGGCTGGGAAGGTAATTTGAGTGTTTTTACAGGGATTTACTTAATGCTGAGAATCTCCTCAGAAAATTATGCAACTGCTACTGTCTGTTTTCCTGTTTCTGCCCCCTTATACCTGTGTAGTTCAAAAGACGTCATACCTGTTTTGAGGCTGCTATTAATGGGTAGTTTAAAACCTATTTTTCTGTTGCCTGTCTTCTATATGGCGGCAAATACAGCTCAGTCCTCTGACTGACACGTGCTGTTCTATTGACTGGATTCCTTTAGGAGCCCAGAGCATGATTCTGCTGTAGTTTCAGTCTGAGTGCCTCTCAGTTTCCACTCAGGTCTTGTTACCTTTGCTACAAGAAATCCCAGTGACAAGGTCTGGTAAACACAGGTTGGTTTAGGTTCTGAGCACCTTCGAGGGCAGCTTCTGCCTGGAAGTGAGATTTGAGTTCCTAGGAAGTGTTTTTACTGTGAACACAACCAGGGAAAATTCCAGAGTTTTTGAATATGGTCATTAACTTTCTTCAGTGGGTAACAGAAATTCAGGAGACAGTGTAAGGTGAGAAGGGTTCTGCCTGCATCTTTAATGAATTGGTGATTATTTATTAACCAAAGCTGATATACCCATGCATTGGATCAGTAGTTGTTAATGTGCATATTTCTAGCAATGCAGCTCCTTGAATTAAACCTTAAAAGGAACACTTTTTTTCAGAAGAGACAGCTTGTCCCTAATGCAGGTTGGTATTCGTGGTCCCGGTAGGTTAAAATGAAACAAACCTTGTTCCAAAGTTAGATGTAGACTTTAAATGAAAAAGTAGATACTTTAAAACAAATTAAGCGTATTACCATGAAGGAAACATTCTGCTTGGTACAGATTTGATTTCTTTAGTGAGCTGAGTTGAGCCACTATGCTTTTGAGTTACAGCATGTGTATAGAGTGTTCATATTTTAGGGTCACTGTGCTTGGTTTTGTGTATCAGTAGGTGTATTTCTGCTATAAAATGAATAATTTCTCCAAGTCAGAAAGTAGTGAAGATCTTGAGCCTCATTTAAGAGTGATGGAGTCTGTGTGAGGATTGAGGCTACAGCTTACACCGAAATGTAGTCAGACAAAGTCAGTGTTGTGTATCGGTAACAGCATACAGTACAGCCCTGCTCTCCAGAGGCAGATGAAATTCCCGTGAAGGTCCAATTTTGTCACGTCTGTTAAGAGTTTAGGTACTAACTTGGTTTGTCATTGCCCTGTAATAAGTCAAATACCTGAACTGAGCTGTTGTCCCAGAAGTTCAGTATCTTGGACAGGTACAAGACAGCTAAAAATGTGTTCCTCATTCTGCTGTAATGGCAGGAAATCTTGAGTTCCAGTAGCTGAAATTTCTCTTTATGTAGCATCAACTTCTACATTCAAACAAGGGGCAAATTCTACTTCACTGGGGAGTTAGTCAAGTAATATTTATACACAGGAAGTTTTATTTCAGTGTATCAGCTGCCCAGCTTAACTACAGAGAGCAAAAACACTGAAGGATGAGGGGTTTTTTATTTGGCCATGCTGACACCATTTATTTTGTGTATATTCAGTATATGCATGATTTGGTTTAATTTTTTTCATTGCTTACAGGAACAGCCCAGTTTGTGTAAAACACAGGTTTGGGTTTTGCCAGTAATGAGAATTCAGAGCCCAATTAGGAGTCTCTTGCTAGTCTAAGAATCTTTCTATAAAGGTCTGGACAAAGGCAATTTGAGTGCAACGTGATGAAGCTTTGCATTCACCTTGTCCAAAGTTTCTTTCCCACCCCTGAGAAGAATAGTATTGACAGGGGACTTGAGTAAGAAATTACATTCTTTATGCTGCTGTTGGACTTATGAATAAAGCTGAGCTGCCAAAACTGAAATGTTTCAGGCCTTTCTTCTTACTGGATGTGAGTGAAAAGACTTGGAACTTTTTTTAATTTTTTTTTCTGTGTGCCAAGAATAGGAGAAACAAGGCAACTACACAATTCATTTGAGGTGCTTAGCACATTGGGTATTTTTCCCCTTCTTTGTTTTTTACCATTTTACTCCTCCCTTTTCTTGTTCCTTCTCTCAATTATACTTTGCATCATTGTTTGCTTCTCATGATACATAAAGGCATTTTACTGAAGGCTTGAGTTATATCCTTCAAATATAGCAGTGATACAAGAGGTACTGATGTGTAAGAATTTAAGTACTAATTGTTACAGGTGCCCAAGAGCCCCTTTGTCTGGAATGGATGTGGTCAAGGAAAAAAATGAGTTCCAAGTTGCCACATCAGTCTGAAGGATCTGGCAGAACTTGGTTCTGTAGGTATCAAATACACAGGTATTATTTCACAATAAACAGAGCCTAAGAACTAGCCAAGCCTCTCTTACCTCCAGAAGGTCAGTCTTTCAGTGCCCTTAGTTCTGTGATTTTCTTGTGAGTGATGAGTTTGTCCACAGTAGGAGCCAGTGGGAAAGAAGAAACTCCTCCCTCCTGAGACAACAGCCAGGCAGGAGCAGCACCTTCAGTTGGATGCATCAGAGACGGGCAAGTTGAGTAGGAGGCAAAGACATTTTCCTTAATGACTGGGCTGGGAAAGTAAAGAAACAAAAAACAACAACAAAACCAGAAACAAAAAGCCCACACACAAATTTACAAAGATGTGAGAAAAATCCCACCCATTTTTTTGATGTGAAGGAAGTGGAATATTCCAGTTGCTGAATGAGGAACAAATACAGGTGGGTTTAGGTTTATGGAGTAAAATTGAGAAAATCTGGGTTCTGGATGGGATTTAGAGAGGAATAATTGATTGCTGGGCAAGGTCCAGATGTGTAGGGGGAGCTAAGATGGGAGTTAAAGTCACCGTATGTGCAGCAGGAAGCACCATATGTTACCTTACACAGATGTAAACACAGCTTGGGAGCGTGGGGGCTCTGGGCCCAAGGTGTACCTAAGGGTTGTTTTCATCCCAAAAGCTCAGAGTTCTTTGGAATTGTGACTTTCCTAACTTAGATCCTAGTGCTGCATTCTTATTCCAGAAAAGTCTGACTGGTTCCTGCCATGTCGCTGCTGTTGGCGGGGAGACTCTGCTGCTGTATTCTACTAATTAAGCAGGGAATGCAGGGACTGGAGAGCCTGCAGGACCGGCTCACGGGGCTGGGTTTCCTCCTGAACAGTCAAGGAGTATCTGCCATGTGCAAGGGCCATTGAACTGTACCAGGCCCACACCACTGCCATGTTTATTTCTCACCACTTTGCTTCCTGCAGGTTCCAGCTTCCCTGTGCACCCCTCTCCCTGGCCTGCAGGGAGACAGAGGCAGCAGCCCAGGTGCCAGCACAGGGAGCGGGAGGGACTTGCCTCTGTGGGAAGGGAGGTCTGTTCTCTGAGCAGCTCCATCTTCTGGTTCCAGGGACGAGCTACAGATTTTTAATGTTTTGGCTTCAGAAAAGACAACCCAGTTGTAAGGGATAGGTACCAAAAAAGGAGGAAAATAATGTTCTTTCAAGTTATAAGGGGTGCTCAGTTAAGCTATATAAGTAATATGATTTAATTTCCAAACTTCACAACTCCAATCTTACTATTCTAAGTGACTGAGATATTTCATTTGCCAGCCTACAGGCCTGCATTACTCAGTGGTTTGTTATTTTTCCCTTTTTTTTCTCAGAGCTGGCAATTTGTAAAAGGCCTCTGACTCAGCTGTAGTACAGTCATTTTCAGTGTTTTCCCTGGTGTTTATACTGAATTTTTTTCTTGAACAGACTTTCCAATTAATTTTTCTGCCCTGTAAGATGCCATATGCTTGCAAATGTTACATCTTCAGGTGTAAGCTTTCCCTCATTTACTAAACTAGTAGAAATTCTTTGCCCAGGTTTACAGCCTCCGTTCTGTTTCTTAAAGAAACACTTCTGTATCTTAAAGTTTAATTATGAATCACCAATACTTTTATTATCAACTTTGGAGTTAGAAGAGTACAGACAGTACCTTTAACTCATATGCAAGACTGAAGTCATATTACACTTTTTAAGGAAGAACAGAAACTAGTCAAGGATCTACCCAAAGTATTTAGGATCCGATTTCACAGGGTGAGTACCATCTGCCACTCTTGCAATGATCTTACATCCTTCACTGCCACATTCCATTTTCCTTCCCTTTTTTTATCCAAAAGGCCTTTAGCTACTGTTTGGCTTAACTAGGACTCTGGTTTGGCAAAAATTGGAATCTGAGGGTTTACCTGTAAATCTGGCAAAGCTGTTGGAATAAATGAGCTCCCTCTCATCAAGGTCTTGGGTTATGTTTTGTGCTGGATCTGCTTAAGCAGGTGAAAGTCTTGATTCGAGCCTTGATCACCTATTCTCACCTCCAAACCTGTACCTTGTTCTTTGAGCACAAAAGGCTTTACGGTGAATCAGCTCAGGATATAATGACCCACTAAAATGATAATACAAGAGAATTAAAGCTCTGTATTTTTAGCTGGATCACTTCCCTTTTTTAGTTTGGTGTGGCATGAGCAAGAAGCTGGAATTCACAGGAGGCAGGGCAGGGTCAGTTAAAAGAGTTTGGGATGACATGAGGAGGGAAGGTTAACTGCTTATGTTGCTGGAAAAAGCTGCTTGCACAGGACATTTACATGAGCTCTTTAGTAACACGGGCTTCTGCACTTGCAGAGCAGTGGAATTTGCCAGTTGGCCTTTACCTGTGTGCAGAGTTGCTTACAAAACACTGGACAGTTTGTGAGATTTGTCTGTTCATGTCATGCTGTTTGAGACACGTTTGGACATTCATGGGCCTGCATCTTTTTAGCCTTTTAAGACCTCTGAAGCTCAACCTGCCTCGTGGCTTTACTAGAGCAGTTATTTATCAGCATCGGTGTGTTAGTTGCCCAGACACTACAGCAGCAAAAAACAATAGTAATTTTATTGGAATAACATAGAAAAGGCTGAAGAACAGATATTAACAAGCTTCTGCAAAGCACACCCTTCACAGCATAGCCTGTACTATGGCAAGAGTCAGCACTAACGAGCCTCAGCAACGAAAGGGACTCAGCACTTGAAAGGGACTGCCTGGTTTTAAGTAGGGTATGAACAGCTGGGGGAATCCCAGTTACAACCTACAGTCCACCAGAACGCAGGGGAGGTGAGCAGTTGTGCAAGTAGAGGGTACACAGCTTTTATCAACCCAGACAAACTGGACACAAAAAAACAGAGAGAGACAACTGACACAGGGAGCTTTATTAGGAGAAAGAGGAAGGTCTAGTGAAATGGTTTCCAAATGGCCATTGTTTCTTATGAACTAATGATGCAGAGCAAGAAGCTTGTTAAATCATTCTACCCTCTCCAACAAATTCAATGAAGGTATGGGTAAATACATTTCCTCACATTCAAATTATCTCCTACAAAATGAAAACTAGGCTATTTCTAGAAGGAAAAAAATGCAGGTAATAACACTTAAAAATTCAGGCTGTCTTTGTACGAAAGAGAGGAGCAAAATAGAACCATTGTGTTAAAAGGTTTGCAAGTCACTTGTGTTTCTTTTTCAAGATTTAGGCACAGATACCACACGAACTCCTCTGGAAACAGATGATATTGATAAAAAGCTCCCTCTCATCCAAAGCTGGTTGTCCTAAACTCTAGTATTCCTTTTATTGCCAATGACTCAAAACAACAGAAGGAAGAGATGTTCCAAGTAGATGCCACCTCTACATGTAGCCCAATTTCACAGGAGCTAATGTTACCCTCAGTACCCACGTTACGTGGGCAAGCAAAATGCTTCCAGATCAATTATTATAAACTTGAATTTAACATGGTTGATTGTTGTCAGAAAGTCTATTCACTGATAATTAAGAACATATTTTCAGAAGGTATTAGGTACATTTGTTCATGCCATTTACTAAAAGGTTGGGATACAGTAATGGTAAGTGACCAAGACAATTTCTGAACTTATTTTTTAAAAATTGCCATGACCGTAATTACAGTGAGGTTGAATCAACTAAATCCATTTGGGTTTGGGTCCTGTGTTTGGTTCTGAATTAAGCAGTGTTCAATTTGTACACTGTATTACAAGTCAGATTAAATTTCTGGTTTTAATAAAATAATTCTTAATCCTTTAGAAACACCAATAAAAAGGTATATGATAATCCAATTTTCAAAACCCTGTTCTTAAATATATTTTTCCCATTAGCATATAAAAAAGGGGGAAATTATCATGCAAATATTCCGAACAGTGTGATAATAGTCGGTAGAACCATTAAACACATGAACTTTTCAGTAATAGTTTTGACTTTCCTTTTAGTAGCATACAAGTCAGGGTGTAACCTCAGTTCCCCAGCAGGACATTAAACTTCTGGTTTGAAAACCCCCAAAAGCACCATGCCAGAGCTGCTCTATTTCCACTTTAAGTCACATATTAGTGCTATATGATCAGAAGGATGTGAAACACTTGGCAAAGCCTGGTGGGTTGTTACTTCTTCATGAGTTGGCAATGGAATGACTTGTTCAACCTCTAGAGCATTTTTGTCAATGAAAATGTAGTCCAGGCATCCGTGAAAACCCCCAACATAGTTTGTATAAGCAGGTTCTCCACAAGCACTCAGCAGTTTGAAAGGGTGGCTCAGAGCCATACTGCACCTTTCTTCTTCCCCATTGGAGACCCAGTCCTCGTGATCTTCTGCAATGACACCACTGCTGATAAAGCTGTAAGTTCCTGATGATGGTGTGCTATTAAAATCTCCACAGAATATGACTGGGATATTGGGATACAGGTCACATGCGACGTGCTTGATGTGGGACAAGGCTACAGCAATTTGGATGAGCCGGATGTTCCCACCTGAGAACAGAAAAAAGTAGTATTTCAAATACTGCACAACAGCACTGGAGCAATGTTCCAAGTTGCTCATTGAAGCATATGTCAGTTATAGCTCTGAAACAGCAGTCTTACCTTTTAGAACAGCTTTCACAAATAAAGAAGCCTTTGAAGTTTGTGAATATGAAAGTTTTTGAGAGGCAGACAAAGCTTTAATTTAAACTGGGATGTGAAAGGACTCTGAACCTTAAACATCCATATTACAGCAGCTTTCCATTTCACAGCAACCATCCTAATAATGTTCCCAAAAGAAAACTTAAAGGAGAAGAATGTCTTCTAAAGGCTTCTGTAGCCCAATCTGGTTGCCTGCCTGGCAGTACCCCAGTAGAGCCCCTTCAGGTACATCAGGACTGGGAAGCCACGAGCACACACAAAGCCATCTCTCCTTTATGATCTGCTCTTTGGGTGAACTGTGTGTAATATGACATGCCTTGCCTTCAGCTGTATTCTATTGACTCCCAGGCAGATTAGGAAAATAAATACATAAAGAGACCTAGGAGAATGGCTCGATTCATGTAAAGTAAGGCAGGAAACCCTCAGTTCTAGAAGAAAAGGTTATAGCTGCAAAAGAATGGTGGGAAATCTCTTCTCCCGAGAAAGGACAAAAACCCTTAAAAAGCCAGTTATCCTACATGCAGGAACATGCCAAAATTACCTTTCGGGTGCCAGTATAGGTGGGTATTTGCTACACAAAGCTTCCTGGAAGGATCAGTTGTAGACTGAAGAACCGAAACCTTCAAGAGAAAAAGCAGTCTTTGATAAGTCTTAAACTGAGAAGTTATAAAGAACAGCTTATGCCTTTATTACAATCCAGTTCAAAGAATCTGATGCTTATAACAAATAAACTCAACTTAGGAGCTGTACTTTTCATTAAATTTCTATATAAGGTATGAGTATCAGATTACTTTTTGTTACCACTACATCCAGGTATTTGATGAATATTCTTTTGACTGTGTCTGGTTTGGCCATATTTTTTCATAAGATGTTGTTAATGCTATACCATTCTTATAAGTTATATAAGTTCTATTCTACTTGTAAGTTCTATTCACCAGTTCTCTCTGCAACAGAACTGAAGCTAAATCTCTGGTTTTAGCAAGCAAATTGTAGCATTGAGTAGTTGTTAAATTGAATGTAAATTTAGAGGTGATTTCAGTTATCACAGAAATCCTGTTAGTCCTACTCAGCCCATGAGTACAACACTTTTACCAGAGCATGCTTCTGAATTTCCTGACACAGACCTGTATCTTACACATTTGTACTTGCACAGTGGTTCTGCTGGAAGATCCACTGGCATCAGGAAGCTCACAAACACGTGCAACCTTAATTCTCTTCCTACTGTCACTTTCTAAAGTGACAATTAACTTATTTAACATTGATTTACAATAAAGTCTTAAAACATACATATTCTGACGTATGAAAGTAGTAAAAAACGTGACCAAGCAAGAGTCACTACTTGGCCCAGAATCTGAACAGCTGTCTTCATTTTAAAACAAAGAAAATAATATTGCCTTTTTTTACCAAATTTTGGTATTTCCATATATTCAGTCCAGCAAAGTCTCAGTGTTTTGTTCTCATTTGCTCTATGCATTACCCCAGATAACATATCGTAGTTCCAGTGTTTCAGATTGTTAATCCCTCACCTCCCTTCTCCTGTGGTTTGAGTCTTAACCTGGCCTGGCTGCACCTGCCTGGAGACCGAGGAGAAAGAGGAAAGAAAGGAAGAAGACCTGTCCAAGGTGGTACCTGCAGCACAGACGACCTCTGCAGCACCTTCTCCTGCACCAGGGGGTACTTGGCCAGCTGATCGCACAGCTCCTTGTGCAGCGGCTCCGAGAGCAGGGCTTCGCTGAACGCGATGTCGTGCTGGCTGAGGAGGCTGAACTTGTCCCTGCGATAGAAGGTGGCCAGGCCTTCGTGCTGCTTCTCCTTAATCTTGAATAGCCCTTCGAGTCCAAAAGCATCCAGGGCCGGGCCCAAGCTGTCCAGGAAGACAGACTTATCCACCTCTTGCAGGCAGATGAGGTCGGCGCTGTATCCCGCCAGCTCCTTCTTGAGCAGGTTCTGGCGGTAGTCGATCTCCAGGGCGTAGGGAGCGCAGTAGGGGTAGAGCACGGTGCGGGAGAACTCCGTCTGGGCGTAGGTGTCGGCCAGGATGTTGTAGGACACGGCGCGGACCGAGCCCTGCCCGCAGACCTTCTTGGTGTAGAGGTGCCGGTTGTCGAAGGTGCAGGCGCCGGGCCCGGCCTCCACGGGGCCGCTGCTCTCCACCTCCCGGGCGGGCCCGTAGCGCTGCTCCCCGTCCCCGGGCGTGCAGCGCAGCTTCAGCCGCAGCCCCACCAGCGCGTTGGACGGCGTGAACACGCGCTCGCCCTCGGCCGCCTCCACCCAGGCCTCGCCCGGCGCGTCCCCGCCGCCCGCGGGGCGCTGCTCGCGGTACCAATGGAACAGGCAGTGCTGCGGGGCCGCGAACTCGGCGCTCACCTTGGGGCACACGGGGAAGCCGGCGAGCAGCGAGCGCGGCAGGCGCAGCTCGGTGAGCGCGGGCGGGTTGCGCTCCACGCGGTACCGCGCGGCGCCGATGTGCAGCACGGCCCCGTCCTGCCAGGCGGCCGCGTTCGGCACCTCCTCGGCCACCGCCGCGCCCTCGCGGGAGAACAACCGCACGGCCGGCGGCGCCGCCGCCGCCTCCCCGCCGTCCGTGCCCTCCTCCGCCCGCGCCTTCTTGCTCTTCTTGCCCGCCTTGCCGTGGCTCTTCGCGGCGTTAGTGGCGATCCGCGCCAGCGCCCGCCCCAGCGGCTCCTCCTGGTCGCGCTGCATGTGCCGGGCGCTGCCGTCGGGCAGCACGAACCGCAGGCTCAGCTTGGGCTCGGACGGCACGCACCGCACCACGGCGCGCGCCAGGGCGGCGGCTCCGCCGCCACCGCCGCCGGGCGGGGGCACGGCGGGGGAGCCGCGGAGGCTCCGGAGGGCGGAGCGGAGCCGGCGCCACATGGACCCGGCGGCGCTGCGGCTTCCGCGGGGCGCGGCCGGAACCGCCGCGCGGGGGGCGGGGCCCACCGTCACGGCGCGCGCCGCGGGGCGGGGCCGGGCGCGAGGGGCGGGCCGTGAGGGCGGTGCTGCCTCCCGGGGCTCCGGGTACAGCGTGAGGCCGGCGGTGCCTGATCGGCGGTGCCCGAGTAGGGGTGCTCGATCAGAGGTGCTCGATCAGCGGTGCCCGCCCAGCGGTGCCCGCTCGCTCCGGGGGCTCGCGCCGCCCTCCCCGCCGTTAACCCCCCGAGACTTCCCTTCACGGCCAACGGGTGTCCGAGACGGGGGCGGCTCTCCCTCATAACGCCCCGGTGCAAACTTATAAATCCTTTAACATCAGGGGTTTGGGTTTGTTTCCCGTTTGCGAGGAAACACTTCGTGTCTGGTTTGACACCTCAAAGCTGAGTAGTCCTGGGCTGTGAAAGCCCATGCTGGAAGCGTGCCCGGGAGTTTGGAAAACAGACCTCACATCCCCTCCCGCTGCTCCCGCAGTCGCTGCGCGCGGGGCTCTGCCCACACAGAGGCAAAATTGGGGGTTTAAAGCCTCTTTGTTAAATACGGGCAAGTGGGTAGCAAATCTCTAGGATTTCTTCACATTGCCATTTATAGTTGTACAAAAAGCAGAAGCTTAGCAACAGCCACCTGATGCCCGAGGGTATTATAATTGTACTTTCCCAGGCATTCGTGCTGTGATCTGGAACACGGAGGTTTTTATCTGCGTGGTGCACGCAGGGAGCGGGGCACAGGGACTCGCTGACTCGCTCGGGCTGTGTCCAGCAGACCGGGACAGCCAAGGTAAGGCTTTTCCAAGTCTTTCCTATATTTTTTTTTTTTTTTTTTTTTAATCACGAGAGGGATTGATCTCCTCGGCCAGGCAGAGCCCCGCCCGGCCCGGCCCGCTCCGGGGCAACCGCGCTGTTGTCCCGAGCCGGGGCTGCGGGAGAGCTGAGGGCGGCGGGGACCCCTCCGTGAGGCAGGGACAGCTTCGTGTCCGCCACCGCCCGTTTCAGGGCGTTTCTAGGACATACTGCTGATTTAGGAGGTAGCTTTGGCTTTCTGCTCCCCTGCTGAACTGCGGCTCTGAGTTTGTGCATCGTGTTTCCAGGGGAACCGGACTGTCAGTCTTTCGGGATAGCCATACTCAGCCGCTTAAGCCGCTGTAGAAGGGTGAACCCGAGCCCAGTCGCACAACAAGGTTTGCTTTTTTATCTTTATTTCCTTTTATATATGTATATTTTATACACGACGATTATCAAACTTTGGGTTCCAAGTACCTTTAACCAGGTAAATCCAATTATCTGCTTCACACCTTCACCCCACCCCCAGACTAGGATTCTTATTTCAAACCCACACCTGTCTCCACTTTTCTGTTGCACAGCCCAACTACCCACTGGTCTTAACCAAAATTCCCACCTTCTTAGCTTGAATCCCATATCCACCCTCAGAACAGAAAATGTACCTACATCAGGCAGAGCCAGCCTGGGGCAGTCTGATGGGGGTTTAACCAGCCCCTTTCCTGGTGTCTTCTGTACAGCTGTGTGCTGTACAGCTGATAAATAAGTAATGTCAGAGATTTGTACTAGAGATTTTAAATTTTATGCAGTGTACTAATCTGGAGTTAATAAAACTGTAACATGTTTTTTTGGTACCTCAGGATTTTTTGTGCACTGTTGAACTTTGCCATTTTAGACTATACACCACTTTTCTGTTTTCTGAGGGCTCAACTGTCATACCAAGGCTGTGGAAATCCCTGAGTTGATGTAATTTTATATCTCATGTCCATTCAACCTGATATATGCATCTGTTAAACTGCTTTCTGGACAGGATTGTACTGTAGAATTTTGGTTGTGTTATGGTTTTAGATGGAGCACTCAGATGAAGAACCTCCCAAGAAACGGACTTTGAGAACTTTGTTTCGTCCCACTGTTTTACCTTCGTCAGTCACAACTGATCTGTCACCATCACAGAAGAAACTGTTGACATACCGAAGAAGCCGTGAGCAGCAAGAGACAATTGATCAGATACTGTGAGTTTCATGTAATTCAAGACACTGAAATTCAAATGAAAGAGACATTGCACATTTGACGTCTGACAAGTAATTATGGTGTTTGTTTAATATAATTATAGCAAGATTTAGTCAACAAAGATCGTCAAACCCAGGTTGCATTGATTAAAATATTAGCATTATTTTTAGTATGTTATTTGTAGTTTTTCTGCACTTCTATGTTTTCCTTTAGATTTGATCGAGCTGTTCAAGTCTATGACAAAACCATGGCAGAAGCATCTGACAGAGATCCTGCACCTCCTATTCCAGAACGACCTTCCATTGTGAGAAAGTATTTCTTTAATATTTTTAAGTGTCACCTATTCAGTACTTTTTTATTAGGGCACTTATTTTACTTCTCAGAATTTATGTAAACATACTTATCTTGATCCTTAGTAGTTCATAAACATATTTATATACTCAGGTAGTCCCACTGAAATGACACTTACATACCTAGAGAATAAAGTCTCTGTTTAGGAATAATATTTGTTGAATTTAATCTTTCTGATGTTTTTGTTTGTATGTTCTGAATACATAACAATTTTGTTCCTTTTTATACAGGTGCACAATGAGGAAGACCAACAAAGAGTGAGTTAAATTCTTTTGTCTGCTTTTTTTGGAGTAGGAGAGTGAATGATCTCTATTCAGAGGGGTTGAGTGTGTTACATGGAATCAAGGGTGTTTAAACAGGAAAAGGTAGTCTTGGTGGGGAAGAATGGAATGGGAGCAAAATAGGAGTCTTGTCTTGTGGTCCAGTAGAAGAAAAGTATTTTTTTGTTACAGAGAGCATGTCTATCAGTAATTTATTTAGCCTAGTTAAAGGTCATTACTTAGGAAAGAAAATCTAACAGGCTACAGGATTATTTCAGTTGAGGTCATAGATTGTACCTTAACCTGTACAAAAAGTAGTCTTTGACATCGTTCTCCTGGTTTGAAGAACAGTCACTAATCCTGAAGTGTGTGCATGGCTTTTAAAGTAAGACTTAGTCTCTAAGAGCAACTGGAAACCCAAATCAGTATTGAAATATATATATATTAAGTAGCTTAAGGTAATACCAATTTTTCCTAGCTTATATTAGGTAAACTCATTCTGTAGATGTGGAGATTCAGATCTATTTTTTTTTGTAACAAAGCTCTCAATCAAGAGCATAAATACCTATATCTTTGGCCAAGACCCAATCCCCTGGTGGGGGTGTTTGTCCACACTTCTTTGACAGATAAATGTTTGTCCGAAGAACAATAACCTTAACCTTGAACTGCTTTATTGTCAGCCATAAACTTCAGCAGAGAAACAAGGAAAATGCCATACTAACAAATACAATATTTTGTATTTAAACATTGAGGTAGAGACACCCTTTAACCACAGAGTAGCTTTCAGTGCATTAGTCAGTGAACACTGGCAAGATTAGATTAAGTCACCCGTCCTTAAGAATGAAAAGCTGTGAATAAAAAGAGACTTTTGTCAAGCCTAATGTTATGCAAAAATATTTACATAGCCAGGTATTAGAGCTCTGACAATATTGTCCTTCCAGGCAGACTACCTCTTCATGAAGCAACGTGTGCAGAGCAATCCAGTGGTTCCCATCCAGCAGCAGTGGCTCAGGTCCATGCTCGCCTTGGTGCCACAGTCGCTTATGGAGGGCAAAGACAGAGAGCTGCTCACTCAAGAGCTTTTAGGGGAGGTAGTAAGGGATTATGAAAAGAGCATGAAAAGATGTGTGTGTAAGTACCACAAATTACTCAGTACTTATATTAATGTTAGGATATATATTATAAGCTGTTTCATGTTCTCTCACTGAAAATACTTTTTCTAGTTTGTTCTTTCAGAACAGCATGATCTTTGTAATTAACTACTGATTTATCTTTCTCTGCCTCATCAAACGTGTTGGCTGTAATGTTTAAGGCAGAACTTGCTTATTTTACTCAGACCAGGAAAAAGTTAACCAGCTGAAGGCACAGTTCAAGCAAAGACAGGCAGCTGTAGACTTCATGTCAGAAAGGTTGACCGCTGATGACATTATTTCATTAAGTCTTTAACCTGTTTAGTTAATTTGCTGCAAGAATGTATCACTGCTGCTAAAAAACAGCACAAACTTTTTCTGTACTAGTGATTCTTTCTCCCTCTTCAGGAACAGAAGCTTTTTTTAAGCTGTTTGTTCACAAACACATCCATAAGTTTTTTGATGGTAGTTTTGATGCATGAGGAAGCTTTCAGTAAAAATATACAAAGATAATTACTGTTTTCAGATATCACTGAAACTCATTTTCTTCTAAGGTTCATGTATTTATTTTCTTTTTCTTAGTGCGAAGAGCTCTTATTAAACCAGATGTAGAAGGACTTGAACAGGAAGAGGAGGCACCTTTGTCTTTGTTACCTCTGTGAGTGGACTAAGTTAGCAAATAACCCGCTGTCAAAACACACTGAGTTGCATGAGTGAAATTTTTGTTGAGCTGCCTGAGCAGAGTTATGGCACAATGTTAATTCTGGAGTTCCTTGATGTGACAAAATTTCTATCTGTAGAGGATCTTGCATTTCAACATCTCTTATATGAATGCTCCACAAAGTTTTAGCACTGACAGTGTTTTATTACTGTTGTTACACTCACATAGAGCAGCACAATAACTGCAAATGAAACTTTTGGCTCCCAGTGGCCAGACGCTCAAGTCAGAGTGCAGCCGCCTCTGGAATGGGGGGTGTGTGTACAGGGCAGTTCTCTGGCAGGCAGCAGCATTGTACAGTGCTCTGACATGCTAAAACTGCATGTAATGCCAAGGGTTCTTATGACTTCGGTGTTATGGGACAAAACCTTGAGACCAAAGGCAAACCCATTATGCTCTGCCGAAACAGAAGAGGAATTCAGGTAAAGAGAGCATACAGTTGTAAAATTCGCTGGAGCATCAGAATGTGTGTGCTCTCAAAGTAATGATGATAAAGGCTTCTTGATAGCAGGTGGTAAAGTTAGGAGTTTACATCTAAAGAACTTTCTGGAAGAGCAGGTGATGTGAAAATACCATGAGGACAAAACACGTTTGATCAGACAGTATCTTTATAACTTCCACTGTGTCATAGTGAGGATATATGTGTGGCATTTAAATAACTATTTGTGTTAGGGAGTAAGCTTTTTAATGCTACTTTTTATGTATAAGAATATTTATTCAATTACTTCTTGAGCTCTTAATTTTTGTTCTTGTTTTTTTCTGTTTGTTTGTTTGTTTTGGTTGGGTTTTGGTGTTTGGTTTTTTTTCAGAGGCCTGGATTTTTCTAGTTCATGGCATAAGAGCTTTATCAAAGCAAAAAATCAAATCCTTTCCACCTTGCACACTGTCCACCCCACAATGAAAACTCTATTGGATTTTGGTTATGCAGCATTCTCTTCCTTCCTTGTAGTGGATTTCTCTAGTTCCAGGTAAAGTCTGTTCTGCTGAATTATTAACCCTTGGAGGTTTTTGAAACTGGCAAAGATGGGTTTGTTCAATTCTATTATTTATCATAGGGGAGTTTATATAACAAATTTCTTTGTGTCATTTAATGTACTTTGAGTAAGTTACTTTGTGTTATGATACATGTGACTTTTCTTCTTTCTGTTACATATTTTATCAATGCTTAAGTTGCTGGTAGTATCAGCCCTTTAGATTTATATTTTGCCTTTGATGCTGTAAAGGTCTCCTCATTATTTACTTATTCCTAATGCTGTGATATCCAGAGAAATCTGTTTAAAGTAGCATTTAAAAAATCAACTTCTCATGCTAACCCTGAAGATCAGATTTCTTCCTGGTTTTCATCAGTTGGATTTTATGTTTAATCTTGAAACTTCAAATTTTCACTCTTTTCAAAAAGATAATTTTCGCTATATATTCTTCATTATTTTTTTCTGGTAGTTCTTCTGTATTTCCTGGGGTTTGGGGCAATTTTTTTACTTCCCAGAGTCTATTGAAGTGATGCCTAGGTTCCCACTGTGCTTTCTGCTAAAAAAAGAACGGGTTTGTAATATGGTGTTTACTATTGTTACTTTACTCCATGTTTGTTTTTTTAAATTTTGTTTATAAAGTTTCCTGTAACTTTCTTTTCTAGATTGAAAGGACAAACTGACTATAGATCTTTTAGAACTGATGCATCTCTAAGCTGTTCAAAAGCAGAAGGGGACATAATGAGTACGTGGTATCAAAGAGTTGCCAGCCTCTTTAGTCAGAAGGAGGCCTTGGAGGGTCTAAAGCCAGATCAGGTTGACTCTTTCTATAACTGTGTGGATGTGCTTATGTCTAATCAGGTAAATAACTTTCCTCTCCATTATAAACTTAATGGGATTAAACCACTACTAACTTTGCAGAAAAATAATGGAACAATAGTCTAATCAAATCACTGTAATTTATAAAAAGTCAGAGGAAAATGCCTTCCAGATATTTCATTTCTACTTAAAGCATTTATTAGTAATAGACTTAATGTTGTAGCCAAAAAACCCCACACATTGGCTTTACTGAAATGTTTACTAGTTCATCAGTTTATGTCCTTTAAGGGTTGGGATAATATCCAGTGGAGTTATTAGAAAAGGTCACGCTGTTTCACTTACCCATGAATCAGACCAGAAGTACTAAAATGAATGGAAATCCTGTCTTACTGCGTCAATTGAAAGTGGGGTGGGCCTTTGTTCTGTCAACTAATAGGTGATCTATGTTATTACCTAGCTGAAAGAATTACTGGGAAGAACCACTGAAGCTTTTGTGAAACTTTTTGATCCTGAAGACAGAAGTCGTCTGCCTTTATTTAAGATGGACTTGACTCTTGAAGAAAATAATATTGAGTTTTATCCAAGCTTTAAAGACTTAGAAGAATCGATTTTGTTTGTAGTAGATTGTATAGGAGAGACGCTTCAGGTGTGCTTTTATCTTTATTTAAATATGTAATTGTTAAGCTGCTCAATATATGAAAATACTAGTGATTTAGGAGTCTGACTACCAGGGCAATGGGAACAGAGTGCAACTTGTGGTATTTATTTTCCACAAGCATTCTACACATCATGAACCTTGATTCCCAGCAGCACTGCAGACTCTGAAACTCATTTTGTAATTCCTTGTTCATAAAAAATTGGTGCATTTTTATTGGTTCATAAAAAACTGGTGTACCACTGATTGTTTTAGCCTGCTGTTTGGATCTGCAATGATAATGACCTTAATTATGTCTGTGATGATTTACAGTAAATTTGCATTAATGTTTAAGATCCCCAGAGAAAGACACAGAAAATTAGTGTTGATATTCCTTTTCTCTCTAAGAAAAAGAAAATCCTCAAATCTCTAAAAGCTAATATATACAACATTGATAGATTGATGTCTCAGGAACCTGTATGTGACTCCAGGGAAGAGAGCCTTTCTGGGGGCTTTGGATGAATCCCTGTGAACGGAGTATTGTTCTTCAGTCATACGTGATGGGACTTTCAGAGAAGTGTTTTGGGCTTGGTTTTGTATATTTGTAAATATTGTATAATTTAATTGCAGGTAAGGTTGGATAGTTTATTTCTTTTCCCTTTTACATGTTTCCTGTTTTTCTTTTTGTGTCAGGAAGAGCCATTCCACATGTGTAAAAAGCACCTTGGTCATGATTAGGGTCTCATAGTTTTCTGACAGTGTCTTCTGCAGATTGCAACTTCCTTTTCAAATGTATGTGTCCTTGCATTGCTTTTTCAAATGTAAATAATCAAAACTTGCCCTTCCATTAGAACGTCCCCAGGATCCGTTCTTGGCACACAGGGGGCACTGAGACTGTGGATGCTGAGCTTCCTAATCATATCATACAGTGGGCCAAATCCACTCTGAAAAAATCCATCAGCGACAACTTAGAAGGCCCAAAGGAACATTTTGAAAGCTACGGTGAGTGATAGAAGAGTGGGCAAGGAACTGTGTCACTTCTTTGTAATGAGTAACTTGCTGTCATTTTAATAATATTAATACATTATAATTGAATTGTAGTTGAAAGGTATGGCTGGCTTGTAGATGGAACTGCAGAGGCACAAATAGAAAAATTTGAAGCAGAACAACACAGTTTTGATGAATATACTGCTGTAAGTTTTACTCCTACATTTTTAATATAATTTTTGCTATACATACAGCAATCATAAAAAGGGGAACAGAGAATAACAGGTGATTAGCCTTTATCTAAAAGCGGTGTGGACTGCCTACAAAGGTACACCATAAGTGATTTTTGCCCTAAAAAATCTGTGGTAAATAGAAGAAAATATTTATTTTCTTCAATGTCTAATATTTACTCGTGTAACCAAGTATTTAAACAACAGCTCTGAAGTGTAAAGCCTCATGTTTTTCTGAAGCTCATAGATGAATTCTTCACCCTCAAGAAGGAAATCTTGAGTTTGCCAGAGACGTTTTATTTCCCTATGATCTGTTTGAATTGTGAGGATTTAAAGCAAGGCTTGGCTAATTCTGCAAACGGCTTTGCAAAAATGCTACTGGACAAAATAGTTGAAAATTACAGAGAGGAAAATGAAAAGTGAGTAGAATTTTTCTGCTTGTGGATGCTCTATGTGTTAAATGCATAGTAGAAACACGTAGAAGAAATGTAAATATACCATACTTCTGTTTAATGAAGGCTCTTGGCTAAATAATGATCTCATGCAGCTTGCACCAGCTGTTGTATGTTTTAACGTTTAAGTCTCAAAAATGGGTAGGAGAACATACTAATGGACTTGGATCATGGAGGAACTAAAAGATCTGTTCTGGATTTTTTAGTGTGAACTACAGTACTAGTGCACTGTCAAAGGAAAGACTAATTAGACTCTCTTATTTCATGACAGATACCTCTGCAGGGCTGCTCTCAAGCCACTCCTCCCCATTTCTTTCTCCACCCTCAGTGCAGAAGCTGCCATTTCAACTGGTTAAATTTCACCCCATTGATCATAGTCAAATGCATCAATCTTTCTAGATTGCCTCTGCAATGACTCTCATCCTTCAAGGGAGTCAGCAGCACCTTGCAGTTGTATGATCAGCAAACTTGCTAATGATGCATTCAACTCCTGTACCCAAATCATTGGTAAATATATTGAACAGAACTGGCCCCAGAAGTGCACCCTAGCAAGAACAGCTGGTAACAGTTGCCAGCCAGATGTGGCTCCATTTACCACAACCCTTTGAGCTCTGCACTTTAGTCAGTTCTTCATCCAGCACCTCATGAACCCACTCACCCCATGGCTGGATAACTTGTCTGGAAGGATTCTGTGAGGGACAGTATCAAAAGCTTTACTAAAATCAAGAAAAATTATGTCCCCTGCCTTCCCTTCATCCCCTACATGGGTGAACTTATCATAGAATATCAATTTAGGAGGTTAATTTGCAGATATTAAGTAAGGAGTAAACTCTTATGAAATGTTTTAATCAAGTTTTATAGTGATTCCACATTACCAAAATGACAAAATATTTACTAGGAAAGTGTTTGTGTGTACACTAACAATACTTTTCTGAAGTTCATTTCCAGGAATAGGTAAGCAAAGCATTTATTGCAGAAGAATACCCCAAAACCCAAACAAAGCAATTATTGCAATTCAGTAAATAGTATTTTTCTAGACTGACTTGGTCATATTCCCTTTTAAGTTTCCTAAATAATGGAGTTTGTGCATGGGAGTAATATTTAAAGAAGTGATTTGAACTTTTAATTCCATTAAAGCTGAGCTTGAAACCAGTCAAACTAAAATCTTAAAATGTTGGTACTTTATGTAAAACAAATCTGCAGGATATGCAGCGAATTTGAAACCATTAAGGAACGTGCATTAAAAGTTCCTGAGACAACAGAAGAAATGGTGGAAACAATAGATTACACAAAGCAGGTCAAAACCAAAGACATTCCAGACTTGGTGCTAAGGAGCAAGGTAAGTGGCTATCCTTTTATTTTTAGTCTTTTGTCAGACATGCTGGCCTTTACAAACAGAGAATTCATTCTGGAGTGCAGAGTCTTTTGATCATGCTGCATGTATGAATAATCTCAGTTTTACTTCAGACAGAAGTGAGAAGTCCAGCTCATTCTTTGCCATATGCCTTTGCTTCTTATTTCTATTCCCATATGCTCTGCCTGTCAGAGAGGAAATGTAGCTTTTAATAAATCATGGCAGGTTTTAAGACACACAGTTTATTGTTTGTACCTGGAGACTTCAGGGCTGCTTAAAAATCTATTTGTGCAAATGTAACAGACAAGCATAAAGAGCATTTTATGTGTAAAAACAGTCATGATTTTGAACACACAAACCCCAATTTACTCTTTGAGCAGAATGTAGGTGATGTTACATTAGCAGCAGTTGTGTATGGGAATATATGTCAGATTTTCTGTTACGGTAACGGGTCTATAAATATAGCATGTGATGTTTATATATGCAATAATTATATTTTGTATATTTTTAATAATATTGGGACTTTTGCACGTAGACTTACAGACCACAGGAGTCATATTTAGAGAAACAAGCTCATGAACAAGGCAGGGATTTGAATCACTTCATACATATATTTCAAATGTTAATATTGCTGAAATAGGTCTGAATTCTAAACCTTCATGAAATATAGGTTTCTATTTTATCTTTGTAGATAATATTGTCCTACTCTATGTTTTAAACAGACCTACGATACCTAAAGCTTTATGAAATCTCTTTTAATAGGAGTGCTGTCGACAAATGAGTTACTTGTTAGATGTTTTTTTATTTGATCCTGAAGACATTGAACTAATTACAACAGCTATATTATGGCCAAAGACGATGAACCTCATTTTTAAAGAGCATGATGATGTAAGAGAATTTTCTTAGTTGATGGTATATTTTGGGTTTTTAGACTTCTCACTTTACTTTAGCTATTTATTTCCTCAGCAGACTAAACGTATATACACATATAACATGAATCATACTAATTTAGACATGCAAAAATAACATATTTCCAGATTTTTCTAACAACAGAGGACTTTTTGGGGGATAAATTTTAAAACTGTCACTGTAGCTGAAAACCTTCAGTGAAGCTTATTATCCTGGTTTGTTTGTGGTCAGTACTAGGTAATACATAGGAAGGTGAGAATTGACTACACTGCACTTGTCTAGTACTGAAAATGTAACTGCCAGGCCCTTAAGAAGACTGAGTGCCTGGACAGGAAGTCATTTAGTTAAAGTGCTATTCTGTTCTGTCAATAAAAGGACAGTGGGAACAGTGTCTTATAGGTGGCAATCATTAACAGAAAATATGCAGCATCTCATTTTCTATGTGTGACTACACATTACTTTTCTTTCAGTTGTATGCATTCATTTTGATTAACAGTTTTTGCCTTTTAGTGTTCTCTTTCCTCTCTCTAGTAATTTAGCATGGGTGTAATAATTTCCTCTTAATTTTTTTAAGAATTAAAAATTAACATTTTCAAAAATAAAAATATTTCTTTTAAATATCACAATCAAGGATTTCACTTTTACTATGTCTTATTTAGATACTAAGGAGTATGTCCAGGAGTAGTAAATATGCCTCTGACTGAAAACATACCCAGCTTGGGAGACTGCTGGGTCTGTAAAATACTTTGTTTGCATGTTATAATTTTTTTAATCCCTGATAAATCAATAAAATTAATTTTCTACTTCTGTCAGAGGTCCATGATGCTTGTTCTAACTCTTTAATGTAAAAGGTAGTACAGAGTGAATCTGACTCAGTGAGAGTCCCTCAGCAGTGTATTGCTCCATAGCTGGCTGAGTGACCTGCAATGTGCTAAAGCTTGAGGACAAGAATAGCTTCACATCAAGTTTTCATGAGTCTCTATATTTGCATTTTGCTCTCTCAGATATGAGTCAGTTCTTATTCTAATGCAAAAGGAAAAGAGTGGTTCCTCCTTTGGAGCACTTCTGTTTGTCTGCTTCACAATTTTGCCTGCTGGTGGGTGTCCTTGTCTTAGGAAATCTCCTCTCCCTTGGCTGATTTCTTGTTTGGTTCCTTAAGATTAACCCTTCTGTGTGCAGACCCAGTGCTTTACACTGGTCTGGTGTTCTAGAATTGCTGCCTTTTACAGCAGTAGGTACATGTGGGGTAGCACTGGCTTTCAATAACTGTAGGTGTTCTTTTTGGCAGTAAAATACTGAATCCCAAAGATGAGAATCTCTCTGTCTCTTTTTTTCAGTAATAGTTTCCCATCTTTTGTCTGATTGCTGAAGGAGGCCTTAGTACTAAATGGTTAGCTGGTACTGTGTATGTTAATCACTGAAGGATTAAATACCTTTGCAATGCTTTTTCATCTTAAAAAAATCTCTTGTTTTGTAGCTGATTGAACAGTCCAAAAGTATCAGAGAGCAAGAACTACTGCAGAAATGTGATAACCTGCGGGAGGAATTAGACAAGCTGGCAGATTCTGTGGCAGAATTAGAAGAATATTCAGAACTGGATTGCATGCAACAGGTTTGATTAGCAGTTTAAAAAGTCTGTGTGTTTAATACACTTTTGTATAAAGCATGGAATTCTGGCCATAGTGATATTATTTGCAAATAACTTGAGTGGAATTAGAATTTTCCTTTCTTTCCTTTCCTTTCTGCCTCCCAGAACAGTGAGTTTTAATGTTCAAATATTTTGAAAATACTGTAAAATTCAGTAATGAGAAAACCAGCTTTACTTTTCATCGTGTTCATCTGGGTTCTTCATGGTTTATGTACTCAAGAATAAGTAGAAAAGTTTTTCAACTCACATTTTCTAAATTTTTAATATGAAGACATTGTATTTTGATATCTTATTTTGATAGCTGTTCAGAGCATAATTCAGTTCTCTCTCCAGTCATACCATTATTTGATTTCAGTATGTGGCTGATGTGAGGACGTTACAGAAAACCATACAGGACACTGAGGAAACAGTAGCTCTTATTAACAATGAAGAGATTCTGCTTGGATGGAAACCAAGTGACTTCCCTGTCCTCAACCACATAAAAGCTGAGATAGAGCCATATCAGAAACTCTTTAATCTTATACTGAAATGGCAGCGAACAGAAAAAAGGTAATTCAGCTGTACTGAGGGAGAGTGAGAAAAATGCTCATGCTGGTTCTGTTCATGTCAGATATAGAAAATGGATTCTTGTATTTTGAAAATACAAGACCTAGTGTATTTTTAGATGTCATGTGTTGATCTCTATCCAGAGGTTAATTTAAATATTTCTCAATTCATACAGTTACTCAGTTTCAGTATGTGACTTACTTGAGAGAATTGCACAAATACACAGAAGAGTGTGATTGAGAGACCTTTAGTTGTGTATTAGAATTTTGCATAGAATGACAATAATTGGAAAGAAGATCTTTAATTTAAATAGCTATTAATGTACACTTTGTGTGGCAAAACAAAGTGTTAAGTATTTGTGGGATGCATCTGTTATTCTGTTTTCTAACCCTGTGTTTTTTCTCAGATGGATGGATGGTACCTTTTTGGAACTAAATGGAGAGAGCATGGAGGCTGAGCTTGATGAGTTCTATAGAGAACTATATAAAGTGACAAAACTCTTCCAGCAAAGGAAGAAAATGGCACAGGAGAGGAAAAAGACACCACGACCCAAAGAAGAAGTGAAGACAGTAAAAGCAGTAAAGGCTAATACAACTCTTACAATGTGTTCTTCAGTTCTGGAGCAGGTTCGAGACTTTAAGGTAAGAAAAAGTGAGGGATATTAATATCTGATGCTGAGGGACACATGCTACATTCAGTTCTCAGTACGGGTAGATGATGCAGTGTCAGAGACACGTTATTACAGAGAGAGAGAGAGAGAGAAAGAGCACACTCTGAATCACCATTTCCAGATTGTACCATTCCATTAATTTTAATCAAATTAATTTGGTTTTTTTAATAGTTTTAGGAATGTGAATTGTTAACAAGTGAATACAGGAGAAAAGTGATTTTGGGGGGCAAAGAAAAATTTAAGGATGTAGTTGGAAATTTTGAAGTGGGAATCTATGTTATGTTCATGCAAACAAAATTTACCATAATATAGCTGAAAAATGGTTAATTTTCTCTTTTCTTCTAAGACTGTGCTTAGTAGTTGTATACTTCCTCTTCAGTAACTAATATAATTATTTAGAAATGGAGTGAATAGCTGAATGGAGCAATCTGCACTTTTCAGAAATAACTTTTATGTCATCAACTATTACAGCAGAATTTTAAATGCACATCAGAGATTATGAAAAAATTAAGAAATTACTCATATGACAATTTTTACCTTATAAATGTCTTTTTGGAATTAGGAGAATATTCCCACTGTGACTGTCTTTTGTAACCCTGGCATGAGAGATCGTCATTGGGAGCGGATGTCAAATATAGTAGGATATGATTTAACCCCTGATGCTGGAACTACCCTGAGAAAAATTTTAAAGCAGAATCTAGGCCCTTATTTGGAAGAGTTTACAGCTATAAGTGTGGGTGCAAGCAAGGTAAGCACAGAGATTTGACAGTGACAAGTGTGACATCTGGTCTCTTAGTGAATACTTTATGACTTAGTAGAATTTTTTGTCTTTGCCCTTAGGCAGCAAAAGAGATTTGGTGAGACTTAGATGATTAGATGATCCACTAGATAATAAGAATGGTGATGATGATTACATGATAATGATGTTTGTGTAAACATTTGTATCTTACGTTAAGTTTTTGGTATTTCCCAAGTGTCCTGCTTTCTGTGTGCTAGAAAATGATACACTGAGGAAAAGTAGTAACAGTTAACTTGTGCTGTTAGAGCAAAAGGATTTGCTAGAGCAAAAAGATAAGCTTATACATGGAATTAATGAGTTGGAAAAAACCAATTCAGTGACTACACCAACCTCTTTTTTTTCTCTTTTTTTTTTTTAATAGGAATTTTCCTTGGAGAAAGCAATGCATACCATGATGGAAGTCTGGGATTCAATTTCCTTCAATACAAACGTATATCGTGAGACTGGTATTCACATTCTGTCTTCAGTGGATGAAATTCAGGCTCTTCTTGATGATCAGATTATGAAAACTCAGACAATGAGAGGATCACCTTTCATTAAACCATTTGAAAAAGAAATTAAGGTACAATCAGTATTTTTTCAACCATTTTTATTTGTAGGACAACTATTGTGCAAGAGTCTACCATTTTTATTATAACTTTATTATTTGAGTTGTGAGTTAAATGCTTTCACTGACTTTCCAACAAGAATTTTTGAGTTTATACAAGTTATACTTATCTTATTTCTGTTTTGGAGTTCCCTTTTCCACTCAGATCCAAGTGCAACCAAGAGAATGTAATTATTTTTTCACATCTTTTGCAAAATCACTATTTCTATTAGTGTCTTTAACCTTACTTCTTAATAACTGGAAACTAAGTTTCTCTTATTTTTAGTAAGAACATCTAGTAATTTAGTTTTGGAGTCAGTTTTTTTTCCTGAGCAAGGAAACTTCTTAATGGCTGGGAGAAGGTTTCAGACCTCAGAAAAGCGATGAGAGCACTTCACCGCTGTGTTTTTATTTTCAGGGCTAGAGCAGTCTTGGTGGTGTTAACACCATGACTAGTGACAGGAGAGAAGCTGCTGGAATTGCTTTGCAGTTACCTTCCCTGGTTCTTTGTTGGCTTATGTAGGAAATCTTCAGGCTCAGTGTACATATGCAGTATTTATCCTTACAGATAGCAGATACAGAGGTATCTGCTATTGTCCCCTCTAGGAAAAGGATACTGGCTGGATCTCTCCTGAGATTAATGTGGCCTTTCTGGTGTCCCTGTGTCCCTGCTGTAATGCAGCTACAGGAGGTCCTTGCTGTGAGGAGATGAAACAGAGTTTGTCACTGGTAGAATCCTGGGTATTGCTTGACCTTGAAGTTGATAAAAGTTGATAGCACTAAAGTGATAACTGCATTTTGGAAAATTTGCTTCCAAATAGGTAACAGTGCTGAGTTCCCTTTGTATATGTGAAAGAACCTGAATACTCCTAAATATTTTTCTTTTATTTAGTTTATTGTTAGATGATTGTTTTTTCTCGGTGGGAGCTAGAATGCCCCAGTGTCTACCTTTCTTGAATTTATTGTCTCTAACTTTATTTTCTTGGAAATATCAAGGTAATATTCTTTAAATATTTATTAAGGAATGGGAAAGTCGCTTAATTCAAATTCAGGAGAATATTGATGATTGGCTGAAGGTACAAGCACAGTGGCTTTATTTGGAGCCCATTTTTTCTTCTGAGGATATTATGCAACAGATGCCAGAAGAGGGGCGACAGTTCCAGACTGTGGATAGATTCTGGAGAGAGATTATGAAATTTTGTGCTGAAGACCCAAAGGTAAGGGAAATTCACATTCCTAACAGGGAACAGGAGCTTCTTTCACTTTTTCTTTTGTGTGGGGATGCTTTGTTTTGAGAATATATACAATGAACTATAACATCAGTTGCCTTGGCTTTCTGGGAACAAAGTCACGTTGTTCTTTATTTGATGAACTTCTACTGCTTCAAGTATTTTATGTAACTGACAGTTTGCACATGTTTGTTACAGGTTCTTGTTGCTACTTCATTGCCGGGGTTATCAGAGAAGCTTCAGACCAGTAATGAGCTTCTGGACAAAATCATGAAAGGGCTTAATGCTTACCTTGAGAAAAAACGGCTCTTCTTTCCCCGGTAGGATGAGCTTCGGCTGTTTAAAAAATACAGATACTGAATGTTTCTTTTGTTGTGAGTAAGGTCAGTCTTAGAAGTAGTTTGATAATGCAGTTGGCTTTTTTCTTTTTTTTTCTATTTTTCTTTTAGCTTCTTTTTCTTGTCTAATGATGAAATGTTAGAGATCCTGTCAGAGACTAAGGATCCTCTCAGAGTTCAGCCTCACTTGAAGAAGTGTTTTGAAGGCATTGCTAAGCTGGATTTCCTTCGCAATCTGGATATTAAAGGAATGTGCAGTTCCGAAGGCGAGCGTGTACAGCTGATTTCCAACATTTCTACTTCTGAAGCTCGAGGTGCAGTGGAGAAGTGGTTAATTCAAGTAGAAGATATTATGCTGAAGACTATACGTGATGTCATTGACAAATCAAGAATGGTATGGGGTTTGTGATAATTAAATAACTGTAGCACCTCTCTTTATTTTATGGCTGTCTCTTGGCTTTCTAAAATTCTCCCTCAGCACGGGAGTTGATGCAGTTACAGGGCAAGGACCAAGTTAATGTGACTTGTATTTATAGGCTGGTGACATAAAAAAGAGTTAGAGTAAGAATCAACTGGATATAAATTCTTTTAAAAGTTTGACAGCAACACTTTTTATGGGATATATCAACTGATGTAAATAATTTAGGTTTCTTTAGTTACAAATTAGAAATGCAACACTTGTGCTTTCTCCCTCCTAAAAGAAAATCATTAGACAGAAAATGTTCCTTTATATGAACTTAACAAGTTGTGAATATTTATATAATATGGAAAGATACTAGCAAGATTCTTTCAAATTATTGAATAACAAATTGCAAATCTAAGGGAGAAAGAGCACTTAAAAGTCTATTTGGATGTTCCAAATAGAAAAATAATATTTTTTTAGCAAAGAATATTAATAGGATCACCTTATTTACTTCTGTATTACATTGTATTTTCACATATATATGTTTGTATACTGTATTGAACTCTTTCAGGCATACCTAGAGACTGAGAGAAAACGGTGGGTTCTGGAGTGGCCGGGACAGGTCGTGCTGTGTGTGTCTCAAATGTACTGGACCAGTGGGGTGCATGAAGTTCTTCGCAGTGGACCTGAGGTACTGTGTAATGCATACATTTTTTTAAATCTTTCTTTATGTTTCATTTCAGCTGATGTATTTTGTTTAATTAAGTATTTTTCTACAATCAAAATAAAATTTGAATAACTACGAGTACATGTGTTTGATACATATGAATTTATGTACAGTGATTTATACCTTTCATTCAAGTACTTGTACCCTTCATTCAAGTATTCTTGTTTAGAGCAAACCTAAATTAAAAAGTAGTTTGGCAATATAAATGCATACCTATGATTGAGAGAAGTTGATGCAAAAGCATGACAATTGAAAAGAATAGATTAATAAGCAACTGCTGTTAAAATATGTAGTCAACACGAAGAAATCTGTAACACTTGAAACTGTGATGTTTCAAAATTACCTTTTCTCTCCTAGGGTTTAAAGGGTTATTATGATACACTTCAGCTTCAACTTAATGATATTGTAGAGCTGGTAAGAGGAAAACTGTCAAAGCAAACAAGGACTACACTGGGTGCCTTGGTTACTCTCGATGTTCATGCTAGAGATGTCATCAAGGATATGATTGAAAGTGGTAATTATCTCTTAAAACACTTTTCTTCACATGTCTTTACACATAGTTAATGAAAAATAGTTACCCAATCACATTTTACTGCCTAAAACAGCACAGTATTAAGATGGGTTTGTATCTGGATATGAGCACCAACATTAATAAGTTCAAAGCAGCTTTAAATTTAGCTGTAATAGAAGATGCAGTTATCTAAAATGTCTTTTATGACTGCTTCCAACCCTGTGTTCATCAGGTGTACAGAGTGAGACAGATTTCCAGTGGCTTGCACAACTCCGATACTACTGGCAATCTGAGAACGTCCGTGTTTGCATCATCAACTGCAATGTCAAATACGCCTACGAGTACCTGGGCAACTCCCCCCGCCTCGTCATCACCCCTCTCACGGACCGCTGTTACCGCACCTTGGTACGGCCCCACCGCTGCCACCGCCACCGCCTTTCTGTGCTGGAGTATTCCTTCCACTGTTCACACAGCCACATTTTGGGGCTTACAGCTGCGGTCAGACTCTGCTCTTGCTGCTAAAAGGAGGTTTTCAAACTTCCTGTAGAATATTGGACGTGAAACTCACTCAAAACAACAAAGCTGGACAGCCCACAAACCTGGCCGAAATATTTGTGGATTGTTCTGTTGTGGATGTGGGTTTTTTAAAACACAAACAGAAAAAACACCCAGCATTTTATTGCTGTATAGGTTATGAGAGCACAGTGCTTTTCTGATGTTCTGTGGTAGCTAAACTAAGTGAAGAAGGAGCCACTTCTGATGATACTGTTCCTAAGAGTAGTACAAGTTTGGTAACTTTTTAGTTACCGTGGCAGAGGTGTTTATTATTGTATTGGTTTATCCTCAACTAACCTGACAACTGACAGTTACCAAAGTCATCTCAGGTACAGCTTTTCTCACTGTCATTTACTGCAGTTTCTTTGCTGAAGTATAATTTCCATAAACTATTTCTGTGTTTCAGATTGGAGCCTTTTATTTAAACCTCGGTGGTGCGCCAGAGGGTCCAGCAGGGACAGGTAAAACAGAGACCACCAAAGACTTGGCTAAAGCCCTTGCTGTTCAGTGTGTTGTCTTCAACTGCTCTGATGGCCTTGATTACCTGGCAATGGGAAAGGTAAATAGAAAATAAATATATTTTGTTTCTTTTATTTTTAGGATGAAAATTGTAGGGTCCCTACTTTGCAGAGACGCTTAAATAAATGTGGCACCTCTGGTCTGCTACCCCTGGATGCTACATACTGGTCTCTACATGTTTCATTTTCTGTGCTTTATGAAATCCTAAGTTGCTAATTAAAATTTGAAAGAACCAAGAGTTCATGGGATTGGAATCTTCTGATTTGCTCTTTTTTAGAACCAAGAAAAAACTTTGTTCTTCAGTACCTCACAGATCTATGATGTAAACAGGCTTAGTATTGTCATAATTGTATGTTTTGTGTGTGTGTGTGTGTAATTAAACTTCCAACATGTCACTCTTAGTTTCTTTTCAACCTTCTAAGGCTCTGTACCAGTATTATTGCTCTCTTTCTTCATTTGCAGTTTTTCAAGGGTTTGGCTTCAACAGGTGCCTGGGCGTGTTTTGATGAATTCAATCGCATCGAACTGGAAGTGCTGTCTGTGGTGGCCCAGCAGATCCTGTGCATCCAGAGAGCCATCCAGACAAAGCAGGAAACATTTGTCTTTGAAGGCACTGAGCTGAAGCTTAACCCCAACTGTTTCATAGCTATTACTATGAACCCAGGTTATGCAGGACGCTCTGAACTTCCAGATAATCTGAAGGTAAAATAATAAAATAGATGCTTCTGTTTAAGAATGAACTTTTCCAAAAAAAAATGAGGGGCCTGGGTGTTGCTGGTATTAATCCAGACTGTACCACCTGGAATATAAACATATACCTGTTATAAGATTTGCACATACTGAGCCTGGATTTTTTTTCTTTCCTCCTGAGTACTTTGTTCTTTTTGAATAAATTCAAATATATTTTATTTTCTCATGTTTATTAGTGTTTTTCATTATTATTTTTCCAGGCCAAAGGCAAGTGTCAGGCTGTGGATAGATTATAATGTTTGGATACTAACTTTGTAAGATGGACCGGTATTTTGGGAAAAATGCTTTATGAAAATATTTTTGCATTGCACTTATTGTCATTTGATTTAAAAGGGGTGCTAGTGAGCAACACTTTATAGAAAGAATGAATTTGCTTAGATTATCTTATGAAATAAGACCTTTGACTATTAGAGCTGTTTCACTGAGGGGGTTTTGCTAACTGAAAGCAGAGATGAGGCAGCATGAGGAGCACACCCACTGCAGTTTGCTTAAGGAAAGGAAGTGCATCCTCTCACCTGCCACGGACCATGTTTTCCTTCCTTACTGCTGTGCTGGGTGTATCTGTTTTTGTTTTGCAAGGGGCAAACTGCATCCTTGATGAGAGAAAAGAGCTGGGAGAGCCAGTGTTTTTTCTGCACTGGATTGTACATTGAGGTGGATGTGGATGGCAGCGTAGGTTAACTTCCTAGGGAGTCACAAACTGCAAATATTGATAATTCTTCTGTTTCATTGTCTCTCAATGTTCTCAAATAGTTACACTGCTTTTCAGTGTAATCATTCTAAATTATCTACAAGTTACCTCATGGCACTAAACATTACTTGGTTGAACATGCTGGTACTGTTTCCAGTTAGAAATGCTGCAATAGGGTTACTATTAATCCAACACCTGTAAAAGTTCTGAATTACTTCCTATTCCTCCATTACTTATTTAAAGATATTTCTTTGGGTATGGATTTCAGGTCCTTTTCCGAACAGTAGCCATGATGGTTCCTAACTATGCTCTGATAGCAGAGATTTCACTCTATTCATATGGATTTTTGAATGCTAAGTCCTTGTCAGTGAAGATAGTGATGACCTACAGGCTCTGCTCAGAGCAGCTTTCCTCCCAGTACCACTATGACTATGGCATGAGAGCAGTCAAGGCTGTGTTGGTGGCTGCTGGGAATCTGAAGCTGAAATTTCCCACAGAGGATGAAGATATATTGGTGAGTTCCTGAGGGAATAATTCTTTAAGGAATTTTATAGATGCCCATGGTTGTGAAGGCAGTTGCACCAGGTCTTGCCCCATCACTGATCCATGTTTCTTAGTTTGCGAAATTAAGACAATAAAATACACAAATGACACAGTTGGGCTTAACTGCCTATCAAAGGCACCACTTAATGAATTAATCTGTTAGGCATTAGATTATGTAATTGCTGAACATTCTGTCTGTTAATAGGAACAGTAAAATGTATATTTGTTTCTTCTAGCTTCTCAGATCCATTAAAGATGTGAATGAGCCTAAATTTTTGTCCCATGATATACCTCTGTTCATGGGTATAACCAGTGATTTATTTCCTGGAATCAAGCTTCCTGAGGCAGACTACAACGTAAGTACTCTTGTAGTTTTTCCTTGGTCATAATCATTGTTAGCTGGTTTGTGGTGATTTGCTTTTTAACCAAGTGCAATTAATTCAGTGAGTTTTTCCAAGATAAGGAAATTTGCTGAATATTTGCAATGAAACTTAGTACCAAAGAAAATTCTTTTATCTGTGCTGAATATAATCCACATCTGAGTTCCCTTACATTCAGTTGTGCCCTACAGATTGGAAACTGACCTGCAGACTTACCAAATTTTAGGCACTCTGACTGATTTCTTTCCTAATTTTTGGACATAATTAAATGAGATTAAGCTTTCTGTTTGTATTTTATTTATAGCAATACTTAAAGCACAGCTCCTTTGTAGGACGGTGGTTGGGAAGAAGATGAGTATGTTGGAAAAGACAAAATGGATTAACTTTTAAGTTTTAAATAAATACTACAATTTTGATAAAAGTGTATTGTTCCAAGGCATCCTACTGGTTCCCTGATGGTGATATGCCTTCTCCTCAAGACAGAAATTGTGGTTATATCCTGTTCTAGTACATGAAGTACAGAAGTGATTTTTTTGTTCCAGAAATTTGCTATATTCTAATTAGTAGGATTTCAATTATTAATTAATTGGAAACCCTTATTGATGAGCATAGACTGTTCTACTGTAGTGCAAGACAATAATTTAAATTGTAGCAATGCTAAGATTATGATCTGTTTTAAATTCAGGATTTTCTGGAATGTGCCAACGAATGTTGCATTCAACATAATGTCCAACCTGTAACAACTTTTATGCAGAAAATGATACAGACGTATGAAATGATGATTGTTAGACATGGGTAAGATTCTCATCACTGTTTCACAAGCACTATCTTTTATAATTTTGACTTAGACTGTAGCAGTTTTTTTAGATGAAGTTATAAGAGGTTTTAAGAGTGGCAAAATGTTCCTATTGGAACAGTTGATCAGTGATACTGCTTTTTCCTGTTTCCTGTTTGTGTTCTTCCAGTGTTGTAAACTCTGTCTATACTGAAGTCAAACTCACAAGTAATCTCATTCAGTAAATAATTGAACTAGTGTGGTCATAAAATCTAAGTTTTAGAGGACAACATGCATACAGTGCATACAGTGCATGTGCAAATAAACTGGTTTTGCTGAAATGATGTTTTGTACATACAAAGCAAATGTAATTGCTCTGATTTTTGAAAATCAGGTGAAAATTAGCTTTAAGCATATGTTTGACACTGTTGGCCTTCATGTGATCTGTAAAATTCTAAATTGGAAGACAAATTTATTCATAGCGGGCTTTTTTCCATCTAACAGCTTCATGCTGGTAGGGGAACCTTTCTCAGGGAAGACCAAAGTTCTCCATGTGTTGGCAGATACATTGTCTCTTATGAAAAAGCGTGGTTATGGTGAAGAAGAAAAAGTAATTTTTCGAACTATGAATCCAAAATCGATCACCATGGGTCAGCTTTTTGGGCAGTTTGATCTGATATCCCATGAGGTAATGTATGTTTAAAAAATAGTGTGTCCTACATATGTCAGACCTCCGTTACTCTGGATAGTAAACTGTTGAATTCATAATGTCATGATTTTAAACACAGATGAGAACACAATTGTAAATCTTATTTTAACTAATACTTTCATTGTTTGTTTTTAATTAGTATCTAGAAATGCTGTACCAAGCATGTATGCAGTTATATAAGTTTGAATATGAAAAAAGAAAAAAGAGCAATACCATTTTGAAGGTCATCATCCGAACATGGTTGCATCCATGCTAGGAAATTGTATCAAACTTAACTGTATTCATTTTTCTGTCTGTTCTAAACCAGTTATCAAAGTAATGCAAAAACTATGTAGAAAAATTTATGAACTCACGTGAAACTTATGTTTGGAGAAGAAACACTATGGAGAAGTGAATGTGAAACAGTAAAACTTAGGGTGACTCTGGAGAGAAACAGATGCAAGGCAGAGCAGAAGCACTTCTAAGTTTCAGTACATTGAATTGCTGGTCTTTTTTGTTGCAATGTTTTTTCAAGGGAAAAAACCTCTCTTTTAAAATCTGCTGGTGTTCCAAGAACCCCAGTGAAACTGTGAAGTTGTGAGCTGCTCTCTGCAGAACAAGAGATAATGAAAAGGGAGGGATAATGGAAAGCCAAGGGAGGGGTGTCTGTGACTGGAGGCTCAGGCTGAACCCTCTGTTCTTTGTCTCCCTTCCCATTCCCACATCCACCCCCACCAGTGGACAGATGGTGTGGTGGCTACAACCTTCAGGGAATTTGCCTTGTCTGAGACCCCTGAGCGCAAGTGGGTGATCTTTGATGGCCCCATCGACACTCTGTGGATTGAAAGCATGAACACGGTGCTGGATGACAACAAAAAGGTACCAGCCAGATTTCTGTTTAGTTAGTAGCAGTGGTGGGTCTCCAGCAGGAATGTTCCAGTATTAGCCACAATAGCAGCAGATATCCTTTCTCCTTTAGGCTTCCTGCCTTTTCTTTACCCTGTCATACACAAGGTGGATTGTAATGAACCTACTTGTAGGTTGCTATGGAGTACTATGATTTAAGTGAAGAATTTAGCTGAAACTTGATTAAAATCTGTTGCTACAAGTGAGATAACATTTTATGTGGTTGATCTCACTTTTGGTTATACTTGGTTTCTCTGATTTTCATATAGAACTTTCCTGCAAGAGGAAATGTAATCTACAACCAATTTTTTTTCTAATCTTGCTTGTGATTTTTTTTGTTTGTTTGTTTCAAGCTTTGTTTGATGAGTGGGGAAGTCATCCAAATGTCCCCTCAGATGACTCTTATTTTTGAAACAATGGATCTTTCCCAGGCATCAGTAAGTTTGTATTTAATTAAACTGTAAAACAAAGTTCAGTATATTAAATGTACAATAAAACAAGTTTACTGTTTTCCCTTAGCCTGCTACAGTCAGTCGTTGTGGCATGATTTATTTGGAACCTTCTCAGCTGGGCTGGGAGCCACTTGTTACCTCTTGGTTGAGCAAACTGCCTGAACCTCTGAACTCAAAGGACCATCAAGATCTTCTGCAGGGACTTTTTGATTGGTTGATACCACCAGCATTGAAAGTCCGTCGGAAAAAGTGCAAGGTATTTTTTGCCGTTTTTTCATGCAGTAGCTACTGACCATTCCCAGCCTGTTGTCCTTGGTGGGGAGTGACTGCTCTCTCTTGACAAGCACAGTTAAAATGAATAGGCAGATCCTGGGATCAGTTTCGAAAGCTAAAATAAGAATTTTGGCTAAGACTTGAAACCTGATGGTACTTTCAAAAGTAAAGTAAGAAATTAAAACACTGAATAAAAAGTCTTCCCAAGAGAATGTTGTACATTTTTTTTTCTTTAAAGATGTTGTGTTGAATAGGGAAGTACTTTTTTAAGTATTAGAGGAAACATATGTGTAGTCCCCTGGGATCTAGGTGTGACAGTGCCCATGTGTTGCTGTAGTTATTTATGTGTGGTTTGGTTTGCTTTAAGGTGTATGATTGTAAGGTCTTGACATTTCAGGAATGGAGGAGGGTAAATGATCTTTTGAGTAAAAGTCGGTGTATACCTTGCCTTCTAATATTTGTTCAGAAATAGCTAATGATCTAATTCTGTTAGTATTTTAGCTCCAAAAGATAACTTACCTGAGCACGTCAAGTCTAACACCCAGCCCTTTGAATCTCTTAGGAACTGGTACCTACAAGTAACACCAATGTTGTAGTAGCTCTCACACGGCTTTTTGAAATGTTGATTTGTCCAGCTGTGCAAGAGGATCCCACCAACAAAAGCATCCGTGCCTGGATCATGGTTGGTTTTTTAACCTGTGGAGAAATGTATATTTATTTCTGCAGATGCCATTTTTCAAAGCAATTGTACTAATCAAAACCACTTTAATTTGGGAATAAGAAGCATGAGAAAAAGTTTCACTACTTCCTTACTCTCTCTTCCCATATTCTGGAGGTGCCCAGATTATAGAGAGGTCTTACAAGTAACAAATATGATCCAAAATTTTACTATTTTTCCAATTAACTGGAATAGTGTTTCTGCTAAACGTGCTTTTTAATAGCCAAGGAATTGCCTAAAGCAAAGTGTTTTCTTTCTCTTAAAGGAAATAAAAGTTCATGTAACAATGATTGGCTTGGCTGTTGGAGCAAAATTTCCTTGGGAAGAGTGTTTTCTGACTGTTAAAATAGTTGGACCCTCTGTCTGACCCGATATGATTGCTCTTAGGAAAAACTGAAGAAAATAGAATGTAAAAGTAGTTATTTAAAATTGAATTAGAAAATTCCTAGATTCTGATTTGTCATTACAACTCTTCTCAAACTTTTTAATGTGACATAATGCTTTAGTTCAGTGGCTTTTATTTTTTGCCATATACATATGCTTGAGTAAGACTTTTGTGTGCTCTGTCTTTAATCAGATTTGTAAGTCTCTTTAGACTAAGGCTGTCCAAGGGCTATTTGTAACACCAAATTCTGCTTTCAGAATTAGGTTTGTTAATCAAATTGTCCAAGGTTCATGCAATATATCAATTTTTTAGACAATTGCTGATCTTTTTGCCCTTGCAGGGTTGCTTTGCTTTTGCCACAGTCTGGTCCATTGGTGGGATTTGTGATGGTGACAGCAGGATGATTTTTGATAATTTCTTGAGGGACATTTTGTCTGAGAAATCTACAGAAGATTCTGTACCAACGAGTGTGGGAAAATGGGAGTGTCCCTTTGAAGAGAAAGGCTTGGTCTATGACTACGTGTATGAGGTAGGATTGGCTGCTTCTGCGTTCACTGAATAGATCCTTACAGTAGGAATGGAAGAAGAATACAGCTTAGGTGGGTATTTTAACTTTACAAAGCTTCTTGGGTGTTTCAACGTTGGATTAAATCCCACAGTGCATTTTTCATTCCTTTTTCTCTTTCAAATACTAGTGTACTGACCAATTTTTTAGGAAATAACAAGACATACGTTTCAGTTATGTTTGTAAAAGTGCCACATTATAGTTATTCTGTAGCTAAAGCAAAGATGGACCCAAATCTGCTTTCATATAGAAGGAATAATGGAGACTGTCCAGTAGGAAAGCAGGATGTTAAGCCCATGGGCAGTTTACTTATGTTCCAGTTTTGTTTATAAAAACATTTCTAATGGATATGTTCTTCTCTTGAGTTCTGTGGTGGTTTTCTGTGTGGGATTGACTGTTCGTTTGGTTTTGCTGAATAAAATATTTAAGAAAAGAAAGGAGCCTAAGTCTAGGTATGTACTTTAACACCTAAAAGTATTCTTTTAATGAGATAAAGCAAACTAGATGAACTTCTGAAACATTGAACATTCACTAATTTATTAAAATTCATTATTTTAGTTTTTCAAAAGTGAAGTAGTAGAGAAAACCTTTCATATGTATAACAGCAATCTGTTTTACACCTGTGTTTCTTCCTAGTTGAAAGGCAAAGGAGGTTGGGTTCATTGGAATGCATTTATTGAACAAATTAGTAGCAGTGATAAAAATGTGAAGATTCAAGATATTATAGTCCCAACTATGGACACAGTTCGATACACCTATTTGTTAGACCTCTTCATTACCCATGGAAAGTGAGTTGCTTCAATACAGATTTCTGAAGTATTGGTCATAGATAGAAATACCTCTTATTATTTCTCTTGAGTTTGTTGTTTTTATCAAACCCTCAAACTTTATTTGGCCTTTTAAAATAGACATTTACTACAAACCATACAATTTGCCTTAAAATCTGGTTTGGGTATTTTTATGAAACCTCACTATTTCATTTTAGTCTTCTCATTCTGATGATGCTGTTAGGACGCCCCAGAGAGGTTTTGTACCCAGCTTAAATTCCAAAGCTGAAAGCTTTATGAAGTTTGGACTAATGCAAGACCTATCAGGAGAAATTTAACTCCCATGTACGTTCATGCACTCCACTACCAGCAGAATGAGAGAATGAGAAATGTTTCTTTCTCTTCTCACTTGTTTGATGGTGGCAGCAAACTGAAATTATGAGAGGGTTTAATGGATATGTTAAAACACTTCAGTTTCTTCTTTAGGCATATAATACTTTTAGAGTAGAACAAGAAGGGCAAATTATAAAACCTTCGACTTCTAATTGCATTTAGTTTGCAGTGTTAGGTTTCTGCAGTTCCTGTGCCTTGTTTCTCTCTTGGTGCAGACCACTGCTCCTCGTGGGACCAACAGGTACTGGGAAGTCTGTGTATGTCAAGGACAAGTTAATGAACAACTTGGAAAGGGAGCTCTACTTCCCCTTCTTCATTAACTTTTCAGCTCGAACCAGTGCCAACCAGACCCAGGTTTGTAGAAGAGATAATTTCAGTCTCAAGAAGGTTAGGTATGTGAATATTTAATCTATGGTTTTGACATTCCTGTTTGCATTCTAGAACATTATCATGGCCAGGCTGGACAAGAGGCGCAAAGGAGTCTTTGGCCCTCCAATGGGAAAAAAGTGCATTATTTTTGTAGATGACATGAACATGCCTGCTTTGGAGAAGTATGGGGCACAGCCTCCTATAGAGCTTTTAAGACAGTTCTCTGACCATGGATTTTGGTAATTATTTGAAATACAATCGAAATTTGCTGTTATAATTATTTATTCCCTTGAATTTTATTTTCAAAACTTTTAATTACCTCTGTTCTGCCTGCAGAGAGCACTCTGTAACATCAATGCACCTAAGCTGTACCAAAGGTGTTACATCTGTACCTAAATGTCACATTGCATTTCATTTTGAAGGTATGATTTAAAGGACACCTCTAAAATCACCCTTGTGGACATCCAGTTGCTGGCTGCCATGGGCCCTCCAGGCGGTGGCAGGAATCCCATCACGCCTCGGTTCTTGCGGCACTTCAACATCTGCACCATTAACTCCTTCAGTGATGAGACAATGGTCCGCATCTTCTCCACCGTGGTAGCTCTTTACCTAAGGACTAATGACTTTCCTTCTGACTTTTCCACAATTGGGAATCAAATTGTCACTGCCACTTTAGAGGTAAGAGACAAATAACATAAAAGAAATTTCCTTCCATTTGTTCATTGCAGTTCCTTTGGCTCCATAATAATTTAGTTGGTGAAGGAGAGATTTGAAGTATTTTGTTGATTATTCTTTTTAACATACAACCTCATATGCCTTGACAAAGTTGTCTGAGTATTTATTATTGTAGTAGCCTTCTGATTCTAGGAATATGGTCTTTGAATTTGTGTTAAAGTGGGTTCTCTGGTACTTGCACCACATAACGTCATGCAGGTGAGACGGGAATCTCTTTGGGGTCTGAGAGGCACTGGAAGCTGTCACATGCAAAGACAAAATGAAAGGATCAGTTGCAACCCTTCCAAAATTCCTCCTCAGAGAGACCAAGAATGAAGAAAACACCCTCCCCACTTTCCTCCTCCCTCTCTCAGTTTTTTACATTAATGGTGGGCATATCACAGCAGGCTAAGGAACTCTGGATGTACACAAAGCTTTTTAGGGTCTGACTCCAGTGTGCCAAGATGTCACAGAAATGTTGTGCAATAGAAAGCCACTAGGCCCAGCTGTAAGGAATTTCTAAATGATTTGTGAGGTTCCATGCTAAGGATTTTAGTGAGTATCTCATTTGCGATGTATCATGTGCATAAAAAAGGAATGGCAGATGTTGTGACTTCCTGCTGCTGCAGAACTGAGGCCTTTCTCTGACGTTTACACTTGTTCTGCTTATCCCAAGGACATACTCAAGACTCAATCCATCTCACTCCAAGGACTTGCAGAGCTGCTATTCAAGAAATTTGTAGATATGAAAACAATAGATCCGAAAAAGTGAAAATCTACAAAGTTTACCATTATATGTCATTTAATGCTTTACTTGAAGGAGGGTATCACACAGTCAAAGGAAGTCAAGAAATCTGAGTGGTATTCCTGGTCTCAGGACTGATTTCTTTGCACTCGCTACAATTGGTTTTCCCATTTGAAAACTTAGGTTGGTAGTACAGGGAGGTTCCAGAACTGCATGAGGTACATCTGATATATTCAGAAAAATCTTGGAGATCTTCAGATTTCATTAAGATTTAAGTATAAAAACATTTCTTGGAGAAATAAAATTTTAGAAGACATTTAAGAACTATTACAATAACATAGTTGCTGTTACTGTTTTGTTGATTTTGTTATTCTTTGTTGTTATTATCTGAAGGTGTACAAGAAAGCCATCAAAAACCTTTTGCCCACACCAGCCAAATCTCACTATACATTCAACCTGCGAGACTTTTCCCGTGTTATCCATGGCTGTTTGCTCGTTAAGAAAAACTCAGTGGAAAACAAACGTGTCATGATTCGGCTGTTTGTCCATGAGGTGTTTCGTGTCTTCTATGACCGTCTGGTGGAAGATGATGATAGAGCCTGGTTGTTCAATCTAGTGAAAAATATTGTGAAAGAACACTTCAAAGAAACATTTGATACAGTTTTTGCACACCTGAAGGAAGGAAAGGCACCTGTGAGTATCACATTTAACCTGTGGCAAAATAAGTGCTTTTCTTATAAATTTAGGACTAGAAAGTTCCTCAATCACAGGTGAAATTTTGGATCAAATGTGCTTGAAAGTTTGATTCTCTTGTTACTCCTAAATGGACTTCCAGAGACCTGATTTACAGCATAAAGAGACATTCCCTCTTTAAATTTAGCTTGTGACTGAGTTACTGTGTGGCAAACAGCATTCTGTGATTAGTATTCAAAATGTTGTTATAATCATGTTATATTTTATGCATTGTCTTCCTTTTTTTCTGTTCTTTGTTCTTTTTCTTCCCCTGTAATTTCACTGGTGTATAGAAGAAATGACTTTGTGGCCTTAGTTGTCCATTTCGTAATATACATCTGAAACTCATGATTATGAGATTGTTAGTGGCTTTTTGGGCCAATTGTTTCCCAAGAACAAATTAAGAATTTTGAGGTGGGTGTTTTCTGTGAGTGAAAATATCTGGGGTATTTGTCTAAATTCTCCATTGTTTTCTAAAATTCCAATGAGGAATTAAACATTAAACTTGGCCTCATAATTTGCTGAATATTTACATTAGGTAACAGAAGAAAACATGAGAAGTTTGTGTTTTGGTGACTACATGGTTCCAGAACTTGAGGGGGATGAAAGACTTTATATTGAAGTTCCAAGCATTCAGGAGTTCAGTGATGTTGTGGAACAGTGTCTGGATGAATATAACCAAACCCAGAAAACAAGAATGAACCTTGTTGTTTTCAGGTGTGTATGATCTGTATTATTAAGACCTTTAAGCAGTAGTTGATTATTCAGTATATTCATTTTTGTGGACCGGGGGTTTTGTATGTCTTCTCCCCTTAATGCATCCATAAAACTATTTGTGATATTATACCTTTTTGGGTAGAAATAAACTGATTTTTCTCTTATGCCTCCGCTTTTTCTACCTGAAAATAAATAATGAGAACATTTTCTCCTAAGAGGGTGATTTAAATATTTTCTTTAGTTGTTACAGAAACATTGTGCACTGAATCAGGTGGGTGCTGTACTTCTGCTAGGCCTTTGTTACCAGTGAAGACAGATGTCAGCTTTGCCTGCAGCCACTGGCCTTTCATTTCCCAAAACCAAGGATTCTCAGAGCGGGATGTGGCACAGCCATGGCCATCTGTGTGCTCTGTTGTTACACAGCACAGCCCTGCCCCACGTTTGGCACGTACCCAGCTGGTGCTGCAGCTAATCCTGGGAATTCTAGATTCTGCAGGGCCCTGTTATCACCCTGGCTTGTGATAGGGCAGAGCTACAACTGAGGCAGATGAGGAGGTCACAAATCCTTCCTCCTCCCCGTTGCTGGAGATTACTGCCTTTTCCTGTTTGCCAGTGTGACTTGGCATGCAGAGATACTTCATGGATGTGATTAGGATTAATTTAAACTCTTCTAATAGCAGCCTATTTTAGTCTAGATCATTTTGTCAAGCTGGATTTGTGAGTCCCTGTATATCCAGCTAGGCTGGGAGTTTGAAGAGCTGGCAGCCTCATCAGAGGCCAGTTCCTGAATGTAGGAGCAATGTCCCAGTGACCTCACTGAATAGCAGCCAGGAGAGCATGTTTGACTGTAGCCTTCAATCTCATGAATAACATCTGGATTTGATTACTTTAGTTTTCTAACTGGTAAAAATAAACAAGAATTTATTGTTCTTGAAATGCTTGTGAGTTTTTTAGAAATCACTTTTAACAGCTGCTCAGCTTGCTTGAATTGCCCCATGCCCTGTGCTTCAGCAGGTGATGTCCTGCAGACCTTGGTTCACGTTGCCTGGTAACCTGTGCTTGTATTTCCACAAGGACTCTCAGTAATTTGCAGATCCTGCTTTCTGAAGATATTGTTCCAATGTCTATTTCACATATAAGTTATAAAACACTGTTAGAGGGAGAGGAAAGGGAGATGTTTGTTGATGTAACTCACTTTCCCCCAGTCGTTGCTTTAAAAAGATCTTTAAACTGTTATACTTCAAAAAAATTAAAACTGGTAATACTGCTGTGATTTTTGAAGTAGAGAATTGCTGATTTTTGTTTCCTTACATTTGCATTTATCCTTACAGTGTTCCTATTCTTACCACTGCCTATTCCTTTTAATAATTTGTAGCAATTTAGTCAAGTACTGATATTTGTATCAGAAAAATTGTTAGTTTTATTTTGTGGTGCATACCCACTCTCTCTCTTCTTCTTCCTGTCACTTCCCCCCACCCCACACTAAGAAATTTCTTTTGGAGATGCTGCTTCTTTATTTGTTCCACAGTTTTATATGTGCACAAATGGCAATGTATTTGTGCCCTTCTGGTAATCAGCACATTCCAAATGTAGGTACATGTTGGAACACCTGTCTCGGATAAGCCGTATCCTGAAGCAGTCAGGGGGCAACGCCTTGTTGGTTGGAATGGGAGGGAGTGGGCGGCAGTCCTTGACTCGTCTGGCAGCGTTCATGGCAAGAATGTGGGTTTTTCAACCAGAGATTTCTAAGACCTATGGTACAAATGAGTGGAGAGAAGACCTGAAAGTGAGTATTAATAACCTGCCTACACTTGCATCAATTTGGAGGAAAGATGTTTTGGAATGTACAATCTTTTAACTGTCATGCATTTTTCAGAGACTTCTGAAGGGTGCTGGTGTAAAAGGCTTGAAAACCGTATTTCTAATCACAGATGCACAAATTAAAGAAGAAAGCTTTTTAGAAGATGTTGACAGTGTCCTCAACACTGGGGAGGTACCCAATCTTTTTGCAGCAGATGAAAAACAAGAAATTACAGAGGTATCTTTAGAAACTCTTGATTTCACCTCCCGTTTCAGCTATTTTGTCAATTTAGCATGAAGTGTGGCTTTTGGATATTTGCACTTAATTCTGACTTCTTTTTGAGACCTTGGATAAATCAAGCAGTTATTAGTAAACTTATGGAGTAGTTTATGCCATGTAGTAACTTTAATTCTGCCCTGGCATTCTGTTCACAAACCCGTTAAGTTGTGCATGTAGAGAACTTGGACTGTTCACTAATACCCTGTGGCCATAGTTATTTCTGCAGTGTATTGGGTAGGAGAAGAATGTGCATCTTGATGTTTTCATTAGACAGTTAAGGGCAAAGACATTTCTTTAAGAAAACATGGCCTGCCTTTGTCAGTGGACTCTTTACTGATTAGGGCAGCAGAGCTCTGTTAGACAGAATTTCATAGTCTTGACACTTCTACTCAGAGAGAAGTTGGGCAAAGGTGCTCCATGAATTTTGGCTCAGAAATAAAGGTGCAGTGTACTCAGGCAAATTTTTTAAAAATTAGTTTTTATTAACATATTCCGTGCGTGCACCTAGAACTTGGTAGCTACCCATAAAGTGCCAGCTGTAGCAAAGCTGCTTTTTACTCATTTATATCTTCTCCATCAAAATAATTCCACTCTAACTCTATTGTTATTAAACTAATTTTTGTCATTTATTTTAATTGTGGAATTATGTAAAGTATACATGCCTCTGTGCAAGAGTAATTTGAGTTTTAGGGCTTTATAGTCAGTGCTTCAAGTATTGTTAATTAATTGAGGATAATACTTTTATGAAGTAGATTTTAATTTCAATTCTACAGGTTTCTTCTTGTTTTGAGAGATTACTGTCTGTGGTAAATGAATTAATGGAGTATGTTTTGATGTTTGAAATTTAAATCTTCCTCTCCAGTTAGGTAACTACAGGATATTTTAATACAATATTAAAGCTAAAAAAAATTGTTATTATTTATCATTGAAAGCTTTTGACTTTGATTTCTTCAGAGAGATTATTATGCATTTTGGTTTTTCAGAATGCATCTTAAACTTCTGTCTCATCTTAGCCTGTCTTATCCATCTGAAACTCATCTTGGGATGGATTTTTGGGTTTTGTTCTGTTCAATTCTCAGTTGCTCAAAGGCAGCAGATCTGATCATTTCTAGAGTGAGTTGTCATGGTCATAGATAAAGAGTACAATCTATTCTCAAGGAGTATTTACTGCTTGTTCTGGTTTTCTATTTTATTTTGCTTGTTTCATTTATAATAAAAGATTTCTTCTCATGGCAATGCAGTCACTAACAGAATTGCCATAGCGCTTCAGATGGATTTAATGAGAAACGATAGAACATTTTTTATGCTCTGCATTATCCCTAAGGGTGTTCGTGCAGCAGTTCAGAGTGACAGTAAAGGTGAAGAACTCAGTCCCTTGGCCTTGTTTGCATATTTTGTGAACTTCTGCAAAGAAAATCTCCACGTTGTGGTGGCATTCAGCCCCATCGGAGATGCCTTCCGCAACCGCCTGAGGCAGTTCCCATCCCTCATCAACTGCTGTACCATTGATTGGTTCCAGGTATGGGAAAGTATTTGCATTGTTTCCTCAAAAAGCCACTTCTATTTTCGAACACTCTGTATTTTTACACCCCATTAAATTTCCTTTTGCCTTCTTTGTAGAAGTGCTCCTTGTTTTTCAGGATTTTAAAATCATAGGCATTTCCTGTAATGTTTTGGGAGCTCTTTGATGTGAGATCTCAATGTTTCTGCAATTAAATAAACTTAGATTTTACCACTACAGATTTCTGAAGTAGCAAATAGTCTTAGTTTCATGATGGTAGTTTGTCATTCTATTACATGATGTCTATGTTTTAAAGGGTTAGTGAAACCATTTCAGTGTGACTGTGAAATGATCATAATTGCTGCTGCCTGTTAAGCAGATGATTCATCGTAGGAAAGAGTAGCAAATACAAATCCTGCTGTTTATCATTAGATCTTTTATAGAGGAATAAAACTTAGAGAGTTCCTGTAGTTAACGACCCTTCCTGGGAGCAGTACTGCTCTCACTAAAGCACAGTGAGCTCTAGAGCTTTGCCCAGTGCTGATGGCAATTAATTTTTCTGCCAAAGGATGACAACAGATACAGAGATGATTGGATAGAAAGACACTCTGAAGCTTTGAACTAGAACATCAGTCCAGAGATGCCAGAAAATATTGCGTGGGTGGTGACCTTGCTGCCTGAGCTAACCCTTGTATCAGTTCATTGTTCTTCAGACACAGCTGGGACTAGTGTGCCTTATTCTGGTGTTTTGAATGGTAAAAATTGATGTTTGAGTATGAAGACTGTCACCAGTTGAATTTTAGAAATTCTTTTCTCCTTACTTCTCCCTCAGCCATGGCCTGAAGATGCTCTTGAACGTGTGGCCAGTAAGTTCTTAGAGACACTTGAGCTCACAGACACCGAGCGCCAGGGAGTTGTGCCCATCTGTAAATACTTTCATACTTCAGTTTTGGCACTCTCTGAAAGGTCAGTCTATTTCTTTTGAAAACAATCATTAATCAATAAAATAGTGGGTGACTGAGTTTATTTACCACTCATTTCTATATTAAAAGTTAACAGAACTATCTGCCTGCATAAAAACATAATGTAAAATTGCTGAAATTGTTTACTGCTATTATTCGACAAACAGTCACATAATTTCACCAGCAAAAAACTAAAAAATAAATCAAAACTCAAAGTTACTCTTAGCTTTTTGTTCTTTTTAATAGGTTCTTGCAAACTCTGGGACGCCACAATTATGTTACTCCTACTTCATATCTTGAGCTTATTGCTGCATTTCAGAGACTTCTTACTGAGAAACGAGACAGTGTAATGAAGGCCAAGAAAAAATATGTGAATGGACTAGAAAAACTAGCTTTTGCTGAGTTACAGGTGAGGTAGGACAAGTATGGAACTGGAAATAGAAAATGTTTGTCAAATGCGGGTCTTTTCCTGGGGAAGTCAGTCAAAAGTGTAACTTCGGATTTTGTTTAACTCCATCTTCAACAGTAAAACTGTAAGAAATGTGTTTTGCCTTTTCTTTCCTTGTGCTAGAAGCCTACATCTCTAAGCATATATTGCTAAGCAGTGTATGAATAGATCTTCCCTTTCCTGGATGGTTCACAGGTGACTATTAGTGAACATAGTTCTTAAAATCAGATGTTGTACATATGAGATAAAAGTAAGTCTCAGAAATGCTTTAATTTGGAGCTGTTACATCCTTCTATCAATAAATTAATCATTAGATAAAATCTAGGTCTTACAAAAATTCCTGGAAATTGTACTTGACCCTTCTGAATCCTACCTGAATTCTTTTGCATATGCGTAGGTTGCTGAGATGAGACAAGAACTAGTTCAGCTGCAGCCCAAACTGGAAGAGGCTAAAGTGGAAAATGCAAACATGATGAAGGTAGAGTTATAGAGATAGAACTTTGTGGCTTTTAATGTAAAAATGTGTGTACTGATGTCACTAATATGTGACTTTCAGAAAGTGAGAGTTGAGGGTTTTAAGCTCAGTTCTTGTTTACAAGACTTTGCAGTATCGTGAAACTTGCTGTTATTTATGCTTATAACCTTAGAACTAAAAGAAAATGAGATCCTTACTCTAAGGTGCAACATAAATCCTACTCATGTGTTTTTTGCCTTAGATAATAGAAGTAGAATCTGCAGAAGTAGAAGAAAAAAGAAAAGTTGTAAAAGTAGATGAAGAAATTGCTACAGAAAAAGCTAATGAAGCTCAGGCATTGAAAAATGAATGTGAGAGTGACCTGGCACAGGCACTACCTGTCCTGGAGGCTGCGATTGGTGCTCTTGACACTTTGAAGGCAAGCTGATCTCAACCTCAGAGTTTGAAAGTGTTATTTAACTCTTCCATTTTTGGGAGAATGATTGTACTAAAATGAAAATAATTGAAGTGTTACATTTCCTCAGTTTTGGCAAAGGAGAGGCCTTGTACAGTTGTTGTTCAGCCCATTTCCTCTTATGTACTCAGACTATTGAGCATTTAAAAACCTGTTTATTTGCAGAAAAGCTCACCTGTGGGAAAAGTAACGAAAACCTGGATGACCAGCAGTAGTATCAGCTGAATTTCCTCTTTCAGCTGAGTTAGTGTTGACCACCAACTGTAACAGTATTTGTTTGTGACTAAGAATTATCTGATCTTTGGTTTAAAGGTTTCCTCCTTGTCATGACTTACATAGGATCAGAAAGCTTTATTGTTGAGAAAGTCTTGCAGGAATTTAGTATATTAAGAGATATTTTAGTAATAGTTTAGAAGAATACAATGCGTCTTAAATGGCACAGAGGTGTATAAAAAATATTCTGACATGGACTTTTTAAAACATAACTTTATTTAATCATAGGATAAGATGCAATGATGCAAGAGGTTACATTGATGGATATTGTTAATTGTTATGCTAACACTGTCTCATCCTTTCTAAGAGTCCTCTATTACCAGTTGCATTCATTGGTAATGGTGTTATAATTCTTCTTTGTTTCTCTCAGTTCATTTATTGAGTGGTGAGAAAGACATAATATTTGTTATAATTTTCTACATGTATTTTTTATTTTAGCCTTCTGATATAGCAGTTGTCAAAACAATGAAAAATCCTCCAGCTGGTGTCAAACTCGTCATGGCTGCTGTCTGTGTCATAATGGGGAAAAAACCTGAGAAAATTGCAAATCCTTCAGGGGCTGGAGGCAAGGTAAAATGACAGTTGGAAATAAAAATGTAATTCATGTTCTTCTCAACACTTGTAGAATAAACAAGATCCCCCAAGGTCCATTAAAGTGGGCAACTACTTATTGTCTCTGTCCATCATTCTACTGGAAGCTTTCAGAATTCCCTGTTTTCCAAATGTTGTAATGTGCCAAGAGAACACATTTAATTTGCTTGACTCATGTATTGATAATAGATAATACACCACTTCCCAGAGACCCTGTTTACTTTTTGGCTTTAAGTATGGTTTGAAGGAAATGTTTGATCTGGTGAACTTTTAGGCTCTAATATTTATCTCAAGGAGATACAAGGTCATCAGTATTAGATAGGCATGAGTTTGAATTAAAAGAGGTTTGCAATTTTTTGTTTGTGTGTCTGTTTTAAAGCCTGAAAAGATATTTCCTACTGTGTTCTGTAGATTTTGGATTACTGGAGTACGAGCCAGAAAATGCTTGGCAACATCAATTTCCTAAGGGAGTTGAAAAGCTGTTCCGAGAGCCCTCTTCCAGTAAGGCCTTTTCAGTGATTTTTACCACATAAACACCTTCTTGCAGGGAAAAAATTTAGAAAACACTGTATTAGAGACCTCATTTGTCCAATCCAGTCAGCTTCTGTTATCACCAGGGATCCATACAACATCATAGGGTATCTCTGTAGCTGTGGTCATGGCAAGTGAGCCAAACTTCCTCAGGGTGAGCCTTGTATGTGACATCTCAGAAGGTTCCCCAGGGTGGTGGGCGCAGCATCAAGGCTTCCAGAGTTCATGAGGCACTGGGACAACGTTCTCAGGCACATGGTGGGATTTTTGGTGTTGTCCTGTGCAGAGCCAAGAGCTAGAATCAGTGATCCTTGTGGGTCCCTCCCCGTATTTTATGATTCTGTGAGTGGGAACACTATATATGATAATTTCTCAAAATGTTCTTCAAGCCTCTGGCTTTAAATGAAGGGCTTCCAAAGCTAGATGTAGTTTCTGTGTGTTTAGGAGCTTTCAATGGGTCTCTCTTGTGTAATTTCTCTAGTCCTCTTAAGCTCATGTAAACTTTATGGACTACAAGATCCTTTTACAAAGCATTCCAGAAGGCTGCTTGAAGTGGCATGGAGAGATGTGTCCTTCTGTTCCTTCTGAACCTGCATCCTTTGAACCTCTCTTCAGATATTCTGTTCTGGGAGTTGATTGGGGTTTTTTTTGGAACCAGTGAACATTTGATCTACATCCAAACTTTTATATGCCTTTTTTTTACTAGTTTTTCTGAATCAATTATTCAGCATTATAAACCCCTTTACCTGCCCATTTTAGTGTCCATTTCTAATTGTATTATTTTGATTGACTGAATGATTACAAAATGGCTCATATTTTTCTAATTATACTGGAAGATATACAATAAATGCAAACATATTCTCCCAAAGAAAACTCTGCTATCCAAGAGTGTAGTTCTCGCTGTTTGCTGAATTCACTGGAAACTGAATATGCTTTGCCCATTATAAAACTGTTCTCCAAATTTAGATTTTGTCTTAAGTTGGTAGAAATACATTTTTATAATGATCCTCAACAGTTGTTTCTTGAGAAGAAGATAGTCAATAATGAAATTAATGTCTTTTCCACGAGGGAGAGCATAAAATAAGGCTTCTATGTGACTGTAATGCTCTTAGCACTTCGGGAGCTGCCATATGGAAGATGCAGTAAATGCACAATTATAAAGCCTAAGGACAGGATTAGGATGAAAATGGGACAAAAACATAAATAGCAACAGGAAGACCAAAAGAAACAAATGAGCAGTGGTTTCTCCAACAGTTAACACTGAAAGATTCTCTCCTATTTCACTGTGTAGAGAAATGGCCATCGGTCAGTTTGATTTTGACTCTGCTGAGCTCTAACGCTTTCCTTACCCAGGAAGCCGTCATGCAGAAGATTCGCACGGAATACTTGACCAATCCAGAGTTTGATCCACAAGTGGTGGCTAAAGCTTCCTCAGCAGCAGAGGGTTTGTGCAAATGGATTAAGGGAATGGAGGTGTATCACAGGGTGTCAAAGGTGTGTTTGTGATCCCAGCCCCTCAGTGCTATGGAATCCTCCCTTTGCTGGGTGTGCTCACCCCAAGCACTGGATTTGAAATTGTTACAAAAACACAGTTCAAGCATCTGTGTCTTTGTTGTAATTGAGTAGGAGATTGAACCCAAGAAGGAGCGTTTGAGAGTGGCTGAGGAGTCCTTGGCAGAGACAATGACACTCTTGAATCAGAAGAGAGAAGAACTTGCAGAAGTTGAAGGTCGTTTGGCTGCTTTGGAACAAACCTTCACTGAGAAGACCGAAGAAAAGGCTCGTTTAGAATTCCAGGTTGATCTGTGTGCCAAAAAACTGGAACGAGCAGAGAAGTTGATTGGAGGCCTTGGTGGAGAGAAAACAAGGTCAGGTTAAAGTTCAAATGTCAGATTTAACAACCACAGTGGGAATAGAATTTGAATTTCCATTCTCTGAGCCTTTAATGCTCTATATCTGTCTGAGGACTGTACTGCTTAAGAATGTATGGGACCTTGAAATATTCCTAATTGTTTGTAATGTAAAATTATGGGCAGCATCATTGGGAGAATTGTAGAGAAATTCTAAAATACTTAAGTGAGGTTTTTATATTCTCTACTTGAAGTTGAACAATAACAACTAAGAGTTGCTTTAACATCAATGTCATTAATGTGGAGGTTTCAGCACCATGTTTTTTCTGTATATTCTGCTTGTCATAGATGGGATAAAGCTGCAAAAGATCTTCAAGAGGAATATGATAATCTGACAGGTGATGTTCTGGTATCAGCTGGGGTAATAGCATATCTGGGAGCTTTTACTGCTGCATTTCGACAAGAATGTACCAAAGATTGGAGCAAACTGTGCCAGGTTAGAAGGTTATCTTAGATTTAAAGAAATGCTTGCTTTTCTTCAGACTGCTGCAAAGGCTTCAAAAATACTTTGCCATTTATTTAATGTTAGCCTAGTAAACCTCACTGAGATCAGTTGGACCAATTCTGCTGATCCAATATTCTTTGGATTTGAATTTAATTAAATCAGTGCATTTACACTTACAGTAGCATGTCACAAGTGAGAGCACATCATGGACTTTGTAAGGCTTGATTATTGCTTAAGTAAAATCTCAGTATTTTCTGTGTTTTGCTTTTAAATGAAAGCATTACATTTAAAATGCAGTTATGTGTAATGTAAAAGAATTTCTGTAACTTACACCATCACTTATTTGTGTGTTAATTAAATGGCTGATTATTCTGTTTACAAAGGGACATTCCAACATAGTTATACACATGCCATAACCCATAAATCAAGTGATTTGGAGTCACTTATTGTGACTTTAAACAGTAACAAATCAGCACTGGATTGCTGTAGTGGGTTAATGGAAGATACATTAACTAGATGATTTCCAGATCTGTATGAATTCCTTAAGGTAATACATTGTCAAAACTTTGGTAACAAACCCCCCACATTTAGAATGTACCAAAAACTGGACAAATCAGGAGAGTAATTGTTCAGAGGGGAAATGTAATTAGTTATTTTTAGTTATTGAAACCATGGTTTTATTTTTCCCAGGATTTTTGCTTATACATGACCTACTTCAGACCCATAAAAGGAAATGCACACTGTCACTTTGGATCGAAGTGGCACACAATAAAAAATGTAAAGAAACACAGAATAAAGAGAAATGGGGTTTTCTTTTTTTCTTATTTTTCTTTTTTTTTCTCTTTTACAGGAGAAAGATATCCCTTGTTCTGAGGATTTCTCTTTGAGTCAGAATCTTGGTGACCCAATAAAAATCAGAGCCTGGAATATTGCTGGTTTGCCAACTGATGCATTTTCTGTAGACAATGGGGTCATTGTTGACAACTCAAGACGTTGGTAGGTGACAAAAAGGTTTAATAGGTAATTAGATGGGTAATCAGATTAAATTCCAAATAATTGTTGATTTTATTTTTATTTTTTTTAAAGGGAGAAAACATGTGGGAAGAAACTCAAAATTTGTAGGAATAAATAGATTCTGAATATTGAGAATCCCAGAGCAGAGGCAGAACAAGATTTTACAAGAGTTCTGCATTATGGTGTATTTTATGAAAAATGTTATAAACATCTTTTGCAACTTTTGAAACTATTTTTGCTATTGCTTTTCAAATGATGCTAAAGCAGCTGCACATCCATTTTAACTGCTCTCTTAAAACAACAGAATCAGAACTGTATCACTTCTTCCTCGGCAGCCCGACACGCAAACACATGAAATAGTTTAAAATTTGGAAAGACTCCTGCCAGCACTGAGAAACTTTCTCCTATGTTCTAGGCCATTAATGATTGATCCTCAAGGGCAAGCAAATAAATGGGTCAAGAATTTTGAGAAGGACAACCGTCTGAATGTTATCAAGATCAGCGACACGGATTATATGAGAACTGTGGAGAACTGCATCCAGTTTGGGACTCCACTGCTGCTGGAAAACGTGGGAGAGGAACTGGACCCATCTCTTGAGCCTCTGCTGCTTAAACAGACCTTTAAACAAGGTACAGCGACCCTAATTTTGAACCCTGAAGTAGATTTCACTCCTGTGCAGCTCATGGTCTCTGGCACTGTCTGATGGTTTCCACGGTGCTCTCTGACTCAGTGGCAAGAGAAGGGGAATTTCACAGCAGCCTCAAGTGTTTTTTTTTAATAATTGTCATTCTCGTGTCTATTAATTTTTACAACAGTGGTTTTATGTGAAAACCTTCACCTTGTGACTACAGGAGACTAAGTAAATTATGCAAATAGAACATTGTCAATGAAATACTTTTGCTTGTTTATTTTCATGTGTTTTGGGCTTATATTGATATTTGCTAAATGCTGCACAAATCCAGGAAAGCTGTCAAGGCCTTCTGCCTGAGGCACCATTTTCCTCTCTCTGACTCTAACTAAGTAGCTATGAATTTGGTTTTCAACTTTTATTTTCCTCCTGTAACATGACAGAAAAATGCAGGTAAAGACAAATAAGTTTTCCTTCTTTCTTACATGGTTTATCTTTACTGGTTTTTATGTTCATAACTCAAAAATAAAGGAAAGCTCAAACACTTTATTTTTTTTCTGCTTTTATTTTTTTTGTAGCTTCCTCTTTCAGGCAGGTAACTCAAGGAAAGAGTAGCCTGTAAGAATATAATATTTGAGAATAATTCTACCTCTACCATGTCTAGTTTTATTTTGCATATGCAAATTGGAAGTACAGTAATCATTGGATTGGCTTGATTTCACCTGCTAGGAGTAAAATGTGGCCCCACTCAATTCACTGAAAATGTTTCAGATTATCAGATTTATTTATTTATTTTTACTTTTCAGGAAATTTGTCACTGACAAGAAGTTTGCTTTTACTTAATAAAAAAAGTTGGGTTTTATTCCTGTAAATAATTGGAGTAGAAAAGGTTTTTTTAACATTTCTCCTCTTAATTTTAGGAGGCATGGAATGTATCAGGCTTGGTGAGTCCATTATTGAATATTCCAGTGATTTCAAGTTTTTTATTACCACAAAACTAAGAAATCCACACTACCTGCCTGAACTTTCTACCAAAGTTCTATTACTGAATTTTATGATAACACCAGAGGGACTTGAAGACCAATTGCTGGGTATTGTCGTAGCAGAGGAGAGGTAAGTTTCTCTTTATGGCAAACAGCCATTAAACTTTTTTATGTCACAACACCAAGGATATGAGAGATTAATTTATTGCATAGCAAAATGAATGTTACATAGTGTAAATGTCGCTCAGTAACAGCTTTTAAAAAAACAATTAAAAGTTATTTAGGGAAAGAGGTTGTCATGTTTGGGGTAGGTAAAGATAGCAGATGTGAAATCTTTAGTTTTTCATGGCAATTTTCTCCTGAAATATTCCTTGAATATTAGAAAAATATGCAAACGTTATTTGAAGTTTAAATCATTATTGTTGTTTTTGCAATGTACCAAAGCTGCCAGACAAGGATGCAGGATTATGAATATTTTAATTTTGTGTGAAATAAATGCAAAATCTGTCTGAAAGTGATTGTGGGTCATATTGGAACCCTCACAGAGATACAGGGTAGTAGTATGGTGTTGTACAGACGTGTCTGTGCAATTGGGCTAAACTCTGCTAAAAAATGGGTTTCCAGCAGTAAACTAGTTCTGGATACACTATGTGATAAAGGAAAAGCAGGATGCATTGTCACTTGTAAAATGCTGAGAGATTAAATATTAGACCACTGTTTCCAAAGACTGAATGGAAGTAAATATTTACTCACAATCATAAATAGATGTTGAACAGCAAAGTCTTATTTAAACTGAAGAGAATATTCAAAATACTTATTGTAGGAACAGAAAGTCCTTTTCATGGGCTTTTTTTTTCAGGCAGAGGAAGATGAACTTTGATTTTATTGTTTTCCTTCATTAGGCCAGATTTAGAAGAGGAAAGAAATGCTCTCATTGTTCAGTCTGCAGCCAATAAAAAGAGCCTAAAAGAAATTGAGAAGAAAATTTTAGAAACTCTAGATTCATCTGAAGGAGATATTCTGGAAGATGAAACTGCCATCCAGGTCTTGGATTCTGCCAAAGTAATGTCTAATGAGATCACAAAAAAACAGCAGGTAAGGAGAGTGTATGTGTGCTTCCCTTAACAGCATTTAGAAATTAAATGTTAAATTTGCAGCTGGCAGAAGGACTCTGAGTTAGATGCACAGCACAAGGAGCAGTTCAGTACTTGTGAAACGTGAAGAGAAATAAAATTGGATCCATTCTAGAATCGTCACTGGTAGTTTATTCAGTTGTTTATTTCAAAGGTTTTAAAGCATCTGTATCTGTAAGATCTGAGTGAAAAGTATTACATTCTGAAGTTAAGGTAACATGTTAAGATAAAGGAAGGAACTGCTTTTTTAAAACAAAAAAGTATTCAAGAAGACATTAGTAATCAGTAATTAGGCTAATACAGACATGCAAGATTCTTTTGTTATTCTTAATACACAAAATACCAGCTGAAGTCAGTGAGAGCTAAACAATATCGGTGAGAGAAAAAAGTTTTTTTTTCTTTACATTTTTTAATCACTATAGATTTAACACAAATCAAATATTAGTGTTTTCTTTAGGCTGATGTTTGTTTTACTGATAGTTGTTAATGGCTATCAAATGTAATCTCAGAATTTGTCTGATAGTCAAATATAATTGATCATATTTTTGAATATTGCAGATAGACTGATACTTTTGATGGATGGAAACTGTTATGCCTCCTTTGTTTTCATTAGTGCCCCCTGTAGAACAGATAAATAGATCAGGCAGGGGTAGGGCCAACCCAGCACAGGCATCACCTACTTGATGGCACCTTCTGCAGCGTGCAAGTTGCCTTACTCTGGTGTTACGAAGTGCTGCATAGAACTGTTTTAGCAATGTTATTAGGTAGTAACATCTTTGTCCAAGCAATATTGACAACTGTTCTCTGTGCCCTTGGCGTTTAGGTTGCAGAGAAAACGGAGCAGAAGATCGCTGAGTCGCGGGAGGCCTATCGGCCTGTGGCACAGCACTCGGCCGTGCTCTTCTTCACCATCGCAGACCTGGCCAACATCGACCCCATGTACCAGTACTCCCTGAGCTGGTTTGTCAACCTCTTCATCCACTCCATTCATGACAGGTAAAGACAGTCTTCCTGGTGGAAAATGAGGTGTTTTCATTCTCTTCTTATCTCTCCATCTGGAAACTCTTTTCCTCCTTAAACACGGGCTTTTTAGGCAAAATATGATTTCTTAATGAAGCAATTGCTCTGTTTAGTTACTGTTTAAGTGAATCATGGACTGTAAGCATGTGCTGTATTTAACTATTTTAAGGAATAGACTTACAGAAAGGATGTCCTCTGGCTCTGAACTGGGCTCCATTATGAACACTGAGTGCCACCACTTAACTGTGGCAAATTGATTTCAACTTGTTATTTTGCTTGGGACTTTTTAAAAGTGCTGTGAGACATGAACTGTAATTGAAATTTTGGGGAAATTGGCATCTAAGTCCCATGTGGAGCATGTGGATCTAAAATACATGCTGCACAGCCCTAAATGGATTGAGATTTCTTAACTCATTGCCTCTTTTACAATTTGAAATCTCAGTTTCTCCCTTTCCTTCTTAGTAATAAATCCAAAATACTGAAGAAGCGACTTCAGTACCTGAATGACCACTTCACATACAACCTGTACTGCCAAGTGTGTCGCTCCCTGTTTGAGACCGACAAGCTGCTCTTCTCCTTTCTGCTCTGCTGCAACCTGCTCATGTGAGACCAGTTTGGGGAAGTCTCTTAGTAACAGAAACTAAGGATTTTCTTATCACGGAAATGGTACTGATGAGGTGGCATGTTCTTGTGCATATTGATAATAATGCCTTTGGAGCAAGGTCATGAATATTTTGGGTTTTCTAGTACATATAATATTCATAAATGAAAGAGAATGTGAGTGCATTTATCACTACTGAGGGACATTTTATGAAAAGAATGTTCCTGTGCTCATTTAAATCAATAGTTTTGTCAGTGATACATCTTTGACTGTCTTTAAAGGACCCTGGGTAGTGTTTCATAGCATCCTCATGTCAAAAGCAATTGCTGTCATTTGAGAACACATTTTAGAAAGCAACCTTAGGCAGTAAAATGCAATGCTGACAACTTCTAGGCTTTTGTCTTTGTCATTTTTTCTCTTCTCTCTCTTATTCTGGCACACATCATGGGATCTCAGATGTAGTCTTCTCCTTTCCACAGGCTTTTTAGCTTTGTCTTCCTGAATTTTTGTAATTTTGTGTAAATACATCATGAAAGGAATGATAAGTTCAGAATTGCACAACCATAATGTGCATACTTAATTACAATGTGTATTGTCTGCATATGGACTATTCTTCCTGGGCCAATTTGTACAGCTGCTCTATTCCCAGAACACATTATTTTCTATAAAGCCTTTAAAATTCAGGAGTAATTGCACTTCTAAAAAACAAATAAGCAGATATTTGGAAAAAAGCTTTACCAAAAGGGTTGTCAAACCCTAGAACTGCCCAGGACAGTGGTGGAATCACCATCCCTGGAGGGATTTGAAGCCATGTAGATGTGGCACTTGTGGACATGGGTTAGTGTGACTTAGCAGTGATGGAGGAACAGTCTGACTTGATAATCTTAAAGGTCTTTTCCAACCTAAACAATTCTTTGATTCTAAGATTTACCTCTTGAAACTCTTACCATATCAAATCAGACACTTTTGCCATCGTTTTATAACTAGATAGAATACTGAGATCTGATCTCAGCTGTTACCCCAGTAGAAGCATTACTAAGTAGCAGTGAAGTGCAATTAATATTAAACAACTGCTTATATTATGTAAAATTGTATCTCTATTGCTGAATATATTTTTCTCTTTTTCTTTTTAATAAAGGGCTAATAATGAATTAGAACGTCAAGAGTTCATGTTCTTACTGACTGGGGGTGTGGGTCTCAAGAATGAGTATCAGAATCCAGCTCCATCTTGGCTGTCAGACAAGAGCTGGGATGAATTATGTCGTGCGAGTGAAATGCCAGCTATGGAAAGATTGAGGTATAGTAAAATAGTGATGTGAATTGACCTTAATTGGTTTTGACCAACACATATGTAATTAACATGCTGAAAGAAATGTTTGCTGTATATTTTCCAAATCAGTGCCGGAATGCCAACAGGGTAAAGCCAGCCCCTTTTTTCACCATAATGTTTTCTTCACTTATTTCAGTCAGTCAGATCAGTAATTGTACTATTATTTCATTAAACTATTTTTCTAAACTGTTTGAGACATTGCCTAAAGAAACTTTTCTTTTAGAATGTCTCCATGGTAGAGAAACTGTTTTAAGGGGTCAGTGAATGCCGGAGCAGAGTTCCAGTGCAGTTCTGGGAAGGAGTTTTTCTGGTACAATCTGATCTCCTGAAATAAGTAGAATTTCACCCTGGGTTTAAATAGAATTTAACACTAAATTCTGGAGCCAACATGGTTGTACAAGTCTTGCATATAAATAGCTGAGTGCAAATATTTGGCACATTTGGATCTGAGCGCAGAAACACTGCTCTGTTAGAAGAAATTGTTTGAGGTGTTTGGTGTTTCAGCCCCTTTGGAGTTTTTGTAACAATATGTACAGTGACCCAGCCTTTAAACAGCCTGAGAGTTGTCCATTGCAGAGGAGTACTCTGCTTGTTGTGTGAAGGAAAATACACGTGTTTCCCTACTTGAATTTCCTGGTAAGTTTCTTCAGTTTAAGTGTGGTGTTTTCCTGAAATACTGGAGGCAGATAATCCACCCAGACCTATGAAGGTCCAAGCAGTGCTGGCCAGAGGAAGGGACAGAACTTACTGTCAGCTTGGAATCTCTCAGGTGGGGCACGGGGGGATTGGTGGGAGGAGATTTTTCTCCATTCACAGTGGAGCAGCTCAACTGTGGGATTATTTTTTTATGTAGATGTGAAGTGGCTTATATGACAATACAACATGATTGGCCTTTGATAAACATTATAAAAAAATAAGAATCCAGATATTTACAGTAACTGTGGGGGTTTTTGTCTCTAGGAGTCACGTCTCTGAAAATATAGGTGAATGGCAAAAAATTTATGACAGCAAAGAACCTCAAAATTGTCCATTACCAGAAGAATTTGATAATACATTAACTGAATTACAAAAGATTATAGTTCTTCGGTGCTTAAGACCAGACAAGGTAAAATGATCTGTTCTGGAGTGTTTGTAGACTGTTCCATGCTTTGTAGCAGTTTGCAGTGGCTGTTTTAATAACGAATCTGCTTTTCATCATATTTTACTGAGAAAATCAATGCTGTGTTCATTTTTCGAGCGAGCAATACAAACACCACAAATATCACCTGAGAACTTTTGTCTGACATTATTTAATCTATGTTTATGTTAATGGTTTGCATTTGCTTTTTTTTGTTTTTACTAGATTAGTCCAGCTATAACAACGTTTGTTACAGATAAACTGGGGAAGAAATTTGTTGAGCCACCACCTTTTGATCTATCAAAAAGTTACTTAGATTCAAATGCTACAATCCCCTTAATATTTGTGCTGTCTCCAGGAGCAGATCCCATGTCTAGTAAGTATCCACAGAAAGGGAAAACAGTAGTATGGAACAGCCTTTCAGTTTAGGGACCTGAAATTCCCCTTCCATACACCAGGAAGATTATTTAGCACTTTCTGCAAGTACATTTGCGTCATGTCACACTGGTAAGATTCTGTCCTCCCTAAACATGAGAATTTTTTATGTACATATAAACATAATAGTAATAGAAGTTTTAAAATCTGTTATTTTCTGCCATTACTTCTTTTTCATGAAGAAATGCTAAAATCTTGTGTTTCCCATTCAAGGCCTCTTGAAATTGGCAACTGACAGAGAGATGGTGGGAGAGAAGTTCCAGTCCATCTCCTTAGGACAAGGGCAAGGACCTATAGCTACAAGAATGATTGAAACAGCAATGGAAGAAGGAACCTGGGTTTGTTTGCAGAATTGTCATTTAGCTGTCTCCTGGATGCCAACACTGGAGAAAATATGTGAGGAGCTTAACGGTGAAAAATGTCATCCAGACTTCAGACTTTGGCTTACAAGTTACCCTTCACCAAAGGTATGTGCATTGCCCAGTGTTCTGTACTTGGGGAAAGGAAAAGCTGGTGGCATTTGGAGGGAATATTTATACATCTGAATGAGCTGATAATGCAGAACTTCTCTGAAATACAATGAAGCTTTGAAGAAATAATTTAATCAATAAAGGACACTTTAAAAATAATTATGAACATAATAATCTCAAGTTTCCTTTGTGATGTTTTGGTACTGTTATGTATGATATTTCGTGTATTTTTGCTATCACCAAGTTTCTGTTTCACATAAATTCAAAAATTTAATCTTGCATTTTATTTGTGATGCAATAAATACCTTGAAAACATTTTAAACTACAGGTTTGTTACTTCCAGCAAGGTCTTTCTTGGTGCATTGGAGACTATTTTATAAGCCATTGTTCTTTAAAATGTAATTTTTTGCAGATAATTGCTTATGTAACAAGCAGAGAGTAATAATATATTGTTAATTTAGCATCTATTCCACACTTTCTGAATGCAGTTTTGCTGGGTTTTACTTCTAGTTCCCAGTAACTATTCTGCAGAATGGAGTGAAGATGACAAATGAACCTCCTACTGGTCTGCGGTTAAACCTACTTCAGTCATTTCTCTCTGATCCTATTTCTGATCCTGTGTTCTTCTCTGGCTGCCCTGGAAAGGAGCTGGTAATGTGCCCATCTCTTGAGAAGTTTTTGGATTTGGGTTTGGTTGTTTGGTTTTTTTTTATCAACAGATAAATTGAGTTCTGTCCAGTGAATATTAGAAGCTAAATTTTTTACTGTGGTTGTGAGTTTAGGTTTTGCAATTATAAAGATGATTAGTTGAGAATTCCTTCTGCCAGGTTAATTTCTCATGGGAGTATTTCAAATGGTTTTTTAGACTTTATTAAATCACTTACATGTTACACACACACAGTGCACAATGGACATGAGCTCTGAACAGTGATGTTTATATCATTATTGAGATGGGAATCACTGAGGACATCTTTTCTTGCTCCCAGGGACCCGGGTCTACAGTGCCCATGTGTCTTATTGATACCTGAGGAACCACTGAGCTAATCATTACCTCAAGGAAGTGAAAAACAGTCAGGAATATGGGTTATCTATATACATAGGTGTGACTGCACCTAAGGACTTGCATTAAAAAATACATCTGTGTTTTATGTTTGTCTAATGAGCCTTAATAAATATCTGGTGCTATTTGTTGCCCTTTTCATGGAAGAATGTAATACCACTTGAGGAACTGGCTAAATGTGCTTGCCTGTGTGGCAGCTGTGTGTGTTCATGTTCCCAGGACACAGAACCACAGAGCACTCGGTGGTGCCCTCGTACTGAGGCACAGAGTGGATCTCCCGTGGTGTTCTCTGGGCAGGTTAGACACCAGCAGGAGCTACAGACTAGTTAGTAACAAGTAGTCAATAATGCTTTGTTCTTCTGCTTTTCTCTAAGGTATGGGAGAAACTGCTCTTTGGAGTTTGTTTTTTCCACGCTCTTGTTCAGGAGAGGAGAAAGTTTGGGCCTCTCGGTTGGAATATACCCTATGGATTTAATGAATCAGACTTGAGGATCAGTATCAGACAGCTCCAGGTAAAATCATGGATTGCTCCCTGGAACTCTGGCCTTGGGAAGCCCAGCTGGTAGTCAAAAGGAGTAATACAACAGAAGTTACATCAAATATTTGTAGATATTAATGACTTAAGCTGTAAAGGCAAGAAATATCAATCATATTATAAATATATTCAAAATTACAAATTAAATGAGAGATTTGTTCTTCATGAGATTTAGATTCCTATAGACCTATGTAATGAGTATATATAAGTATTACCAAAGTTAAACTGTCATATATAAGAGCTCATTGTGCTTTAAGTGGTACCATGTTACCTGTTATGGTGCTTTGTAGGAGGAACTAATTTTTTTGCTAGTTAACAGAACCTCAGACTATCCTCCTTCCCCCAGATGAAATGGTGAACACTACTTGACCTTGAATATTCTGTAGGCACTGTGTACAAAAGTCAGGAGAGTTAAAACTGAATGGCAGAAGTTAAGACTGAACAGCTAGAAAAGTCTCCAAGAAGTTAATGAAAGAGATCAGAGAGTACTGAAGAGTGGAAGAAAAATTAAGTGAAATGCACCTTTGTCTATGACACAGAAAAGTGTCCATCTGGAAAGTTTAGACTGGCAAAACCATCCACTTGTAAATAATTCAAGAATGACTTGGATGGCTGAGTAATTTTGATATTGAAAAGAAGCTTTTACTCTTAACTCCTCTGTTGCAGCTGTTCATCAATGAATACAGCCATGTTCCTTTTGAGGCTGTCTCCTACCTGACTGGGGAGTGTAACTACGGGGGCCGAGTGACAGACGACTGGGACCGGCGTCTGCTGCTGACGATGCTGGACGATTTCTACAACCCAGACATCATTGAAAAGCCCCGGTACACTTTTTCTCCCAGTGGCAACTATTATGCTCCACCCAAAGGCACATATGAGGAGTACATTGAGTTTATCAAGGTAAAAAGGAGCAACAACCTTTTGAACTGTTACAATGACGAAGCACAAAGACAGAAGTACTTAAAGGCTTCTCTGCCTTAGAAAGGTGGTTTTGCAGCACATTAAATTGTGTGCTCGGCTTCTTGCCTAACACCCCTGTATGATCCTTGCCATGGTCTAGAATTTTCCTGAGAGGGAATCAGTAAGTAGGTAGGAAGACCTATAGCACAGATAATTGAGAATTCCTTGGAAATGACTTTCTGTATGAAAGGTGATGGCTCTATCACCAGCAACTGTCTGCAAATACCTGCCCCTAAGGTCCTTATTCACCTGCAGTTAAGTCAGTGGTAGTTTTTCACTTGACTTCTAAAGCAAAATCTTGGATCTGATTCCAAGTGTGCTGCTTTGTCTCATGCAGATGTTTGTTATTTTGTCCTAGAGTCTTCCCTTTAGTCAGCAACCAGAGATATTTGGCTTGCATGACAATGTGGATATTGCAAAAGATCTTCAGGAAACTAAGACCCTCTTTGAATCTCTGCTTTTAACACAAGGAGGAGGCACTCAGGGAACTTCTGGGGGAGGTGACAGCACCCTTTATGCAATTGCAGATGATATTCTCAGCAAGGTACTGTATTATACAAACGACTTCCATTTATCTTTTTACAAAGCAGAAACACACCACAGCCATATTTCAGTTGAAAGGAGTTTTATTAAATCAGAGAAAGAGAGAGAAAATAGAGCAAAGAGAACTTGAAAGAACAGTTTATTCATTCACATGAACAGGTTTAAAATTAACAAATTGAACAGGATTCATAACTTTTCATGATATTAAAAATTCTGAGTGATTTTTAAAAGATGAACATAAAAAAAAAACCCTGCAATTTTTATTTAGATTGAACTACTGAATGCTGTATTGATAGTTTACTAACCAGAAAGTTTAGTGGTATTATTACCCTGCAAATATTCACATTTCCATACCTTGAATGTAAAACCATTGCATAATGATATATGGAATGATTTTCAAAAATGTTGTCATTTACAGCTTCCAAATGATTTTGACGTTGAAAGTTGCCTGCTTAAGTATCCTGTGAGATATGAAGAAAGTATGAACACTGTGCTGGTGCAAGAAATGGAAAGATTTAACAAGTGAGAACATTCTATTTTATCATAATTCTTTTTGCAGGAAAAACTTCCTGTGATTCATACACTGTAAGCTCTGTTGTGTGAAATATTTCATTTCTTTTGTTCCTTTCTAATTGTCTGCAGTGATATCTGCAGTCCAAGCACCCCTTGCTCCTTGTGGAAAGTCCGAGTGTAGGATGGCTGTCAGGAAAAATGGTCTGGGGGCAAAATGAACTGAAAGAGAAAAATACATGATAGAAGAAGGGAGTGTTGAGGAAGCTCTGGGAAGAGAGAATGCAAATGATATTTTTATGTTTCTTTTTTTTTTAACTTCCTTTCCCCCTTCCTTTCACCATCTTCATCTTCAATTATATTTTATTTTCCTCATATTTCTGACCTGTAGGGTAAAGGGCTTAGAAACTGTACTACATGCACAGTTATAGTTTATGAAACCTTTTCCTTGATAGATGGAAATATTTCTGTGTATTTCTTTATTGTCTCATATACTTCTGTTTAAAAAATTTCCTTTCCCCCCCCTTTTTTCTCATGCTTTTTTACCCAGACCTTTTTGCCACAGTTACTCTCCTAGGATTACAAACCTAGAACCACTTTCATTTTTCTCTTTGGTTCCCTAGTCTCTCTTTTGACTTTGTTTCCTAATTTTCTTTCTTTGCTTGCCTCTCCATTCCTTCTTTCTGTTTTTTCTTTGTCCTCCTCCTTTTCTATTTGTCTTCTCACATTTCCTGCTCCATTTTCTCCCTAATGCTCTCTGGCCTTCAGTCTCCAAGTTATCCTTGTTGCAGACTCTGCCCACCTCTTCTTTTGGAATCTAAACCTCTTTCCTTCATCTAGTATGTGGTGGATGCATTTGGAGTTCCAAATTTATCCTCTTACCTAACAATACAGAGTATATCAGAGATAATTATTACTGTTCCTAGTCCAAATCCATGGCTTGGCAGAGGTGGCTAATTGTGTATACGTGTGTGTGTGTGTGTGTGTATATATATGTACTAGGTATACAAGTTCTACAGATGATTCCACAGTCACTTTTTGAAATTTCTTTCCAGTACCGTTGTCATGTTTTACAAACCATGCAAAATGTGTGAAAAATGTTTTATATTCTAATTGCAGTTTAATCCGAACTATTCGTATCACACTAATTAACCTGAAGAAAGCCATTAAAGGACTGGTTGTTATGGATGCTGAGCTGGAGGCTCTGTCTGGCAGTCTCCTTATTGGAAAAGTTCCCGAGAAGTGGGCACAACATTCCTACCCAAGTCTAAAGCCATTAGGGAGCTACATTGTAGATTTGTTAGCAAGGCTGAAGTTTTTACAGGTAATGTACAAGAGGCAGGACTGCCGATTAGTTCATCTCCTTTTTCATATCATTTGTCCTTTATGTTAAAGGATTGTTGGGAAAGGAGGGATAGGCTTTGTTTAGAATTTCTGAGTACAGTTACACAGAAAATTGTCAAAGAGTGTGGGATTTCTCTTTCTGATTATTGAATGTGTCACTTTTCTCCTTCCAGGACTGGTATGAATTAGGGAAGCCCCCCGTGTTTTGGCTGTCAGGATTCTATTTTACTCAAGCTTTCCTAACTGGAGCAATGCAAAACTATGCTAGGAAACATAGAATCCCTATTGACCTTCTGGGATATGAATTTCAGGTATGGATAAGCTATAAATTAATATTTTGTTTATCTGAGTCCTGATGTTGTGGTGAGATGCAGTAAAGAAATCCTGACTGGAAGATTCATTTTGCAACTAACTCACTTCAGTCTGCAGACATACATGTATTTCTTTAGTAAGGTTGTCATATTTTACCATATATATATATGAAAAATATGCTATATATGTATATATATTATATATATTCATAATATAATATGTAGAAGAGGTATATTCAAAGTAATGAAAAGTAATTCTGTTACCTGAACCTCAACTCCAGAAAACAGCCTATATGGTTCATATTTTTCTGTGTGATTAAAACCTCATTTTATAACATCTATAAAGGTAATTAACAAACCCACACAAATCTTCTCTCCATGGTTTTGAATAAAAGTAGCACTGAAAGGAAGGTGTTATTATATTATTCTCCATTTAGACTGATCTGAAAATTGGCTGATGGCATAATACCTCAAAAAGCAAAGAGCAGTGGAAGTTTAATAACATGGAAATCTTATTTCTTGTAGGTTATTCCTCAGGATACTGCTGATACTGCACCAGAAGACGGTGTTTATATCCACGGATTATTTTTAGATGGAGCTCGCTGGGACAGGGCAAAGTCAGTAGCCAAGTTTTTTACTGCAGTTCTCTAAAGCTTTCTTAGATGCTCAAGCAAGATTGGCTGAAATATTTTGAGTGATACTTTTCACATTATTGAAATAACACTCCAAATTAAATTCTCTCTCATGTGTGGAAAATGGGGAAGGAAAAGCCAACAAACAAGCAGCAACAATCAAAAAGCACCCACCAAACCCCTCAAGCCACAAATAATTGCTTTGTTTCTTTGTCTCACCAGAGGAATGCTGACTGAACAGTATCCCAAAGTGCTCTTTGATGCCATGCCAATCATCTGGATAAAGCCAAGTGAGTATAATTTCTCTGGTATGAGCTATTCAACAAGAAATTGCAACAGTGGTTTCCTTTTTTACTGAAGATCAGTGTCCTCCAAATGTGCACAGAATTCATGTTCATCTGACCTGGGACTTTCCTGTCAAAAGTGGGGCCTGCTTGCTGGAGTTGGTCCTACCCTCTCTGAGCCCTGGGCCTGTCCCACTCCCCAGAGATACTTACAATTCTGAATTAGATGAAAAGACTAGTTAAATTATTTTTTTGTAAATATGTTCAGTTGCTCCCAACCTATTTTTCAACAAAAAGTTAATTTGGGTGGGAAAGTACATGGTACTTGAATTCCAGTCTATTCAAGTTCAGGGGAACTTTTAACTGACTTCCAGAGACTCAGTATTTTACCTCATGTGATTTAGCAAGGTTTGCTCAGGTTATTTTTAGCTGCTGTGCCAGCTGTCTGTCATACTAGTAAGTAGTTTTTCACAACTCTTCTTTTCTTTGATCAGGAGGAGTGAATCCCTATTTTACTTACACAATCACAACTTTCTACTGCAACTGTTACAACTAAGATGTTGTCAGCAAATAGGCAGTCTTAAAAATTCCCACTTTTCCTGCCTGTGCTTTCTCTTGAGGCTGGATGAATCTGTTCAGACCTGCATCATTTTAGGCTTTGCAAAAATTCCACGTAAGCAGTCTGGGCATACAAAGAATTCCTGCAGAGTTCTGTCCTTGGATCTCAGGTGACTTGAATCGCAGTTAGTTCTGTGGCAGCTGGATCAGAATTCTTGTACAGCTGTTAAAAGCTCAGGTATAAACTATGGTTTAACTAGGTAACTATGCAGATTTGAATATTTCTTTGAGTATTACAAAGCTGGTAGAATCACAGGAAGGTTTTGAATCCTGAAAACAAATTGTGGATAAATTAGTTGAGTTTAAAAACAAAGGAAGCCACACAAGAGAACACCAAAAAAAGAAGATGGATAATTTTATTCCGTGGTTCACAAAACGATTTTGTGTTTTTATTTAGCTTGAAAGATGGTACTGAAAATACTTAATATTTTCATGTAGATTATTGTATCAATAGATCTGCTGAATGTAATGATTATTTTGGGGTTCTTTTGAAGCTCCAAAATCGGACATAAAGGAATCCAGTGCCTATGTTTGCCCACTCTACAAGACAAGTGAGCGCAAAGGAGTCTTATCTACCACCGGTCATTCCACCAACTTCGTCATTGCCCTGAGGCTCGACACGGACAAACCCGTCCAGCACTGGATCAAGAGGGGGGTTGCACTGCTCTGCCAGCTGGATGACTGACTCTGGCCACTTCAGGCCAGGATCCACAAGATCCTGGTCTGTTTGTTGGCTTACACAGCAAGTGGAACACAGTGTGTAAAAGAAAAATCCAGAGTTTCTTATATTAAGAGGGCTACAAATATTTTCTGATCCTCTATATTTTGTCTTAGTTAAGTATGTGTTGTTATTATTAGTGTCTTTACAGTCTGTAAACAAACCACTAGGATTTTAGCCCTTGGTAATATTATTATTGTGTGAACATCAGTTTTATGCCTTAGTTAAACATCACAAAATGTGTCTTGATGGAACATGAAAGTATTCTGCACTTTCTGAGAGAAACATTACAGGCAATAAACTTGATGCTGCACATTTCTTTTCTTTAAAAATAAAAAAAAAAAATTACTCAAGCATTCTTTCTAGGTCTCCTCTAGCAAAGAACTCTTTCCACCTTGCATTCAGATATATCATCATTTCTTTGTATGGATCTCTCTGTAAAATACAGTGAGAATAACTCCATCCTGCTGTCACTGTTACAACGGGGCATCTGAGTCCCTCATTTCCCTTTGCTGGGTGTTACACCAGTGTGAGTTTGTCTTTCTGGAACTGCTTTTTCCTTTAAAAACTGTTTGTTTCTCATTTGCTTTTCTATTCATATTACTGTGAATTGTGACTAAGCAAGCAGAAACATAACAACTTTAATAGCATTTTTGCATGATTTTATTTGCTTGTGTTTACTTTTATTGTTTTAATTTTTGTGCTATCTTACCCTTTTAAGTAAGCTCCTAACACTGTCTTCAGTTTTTTCTCTTAAAACAACACTGAATAATTTTCTTTTCATAATGCAGCAGTTACTGCTATAGTTCTGAAATTCTCATTCCAAAAACATGAGAATTTTTACAAGGCAACTGGATTTTTAATTCTTCTTTTGTTAACACCACTTGTCAGGTCAGATTATTAAACATGACTGGCCTGTGTGAGAGAAACATGGACAAAGTCCCAGCCTGTCTCATGATTGGGTATTTATAGGGAGCTATTAATGGACATGGACTCTGCAGAGATCATTTGCAATTCTGAAAATATCACTTTCAGCTTAATAATTACTTCTTCAAAGTGTGGGGTCTTCCCTCTCTCAGAAGGTGAGGAAAAACAGTATATTCTCTCAACTTATAGGAAAACTGGTAATCTTTTTACAAAAAAGAAGTAGTCTAGACTTAGAGTGTTTCTGTACTCACTGTGCCATAGTTTAATCCATTACTAACAGTCTGTATATGTTGCTAATAATATTTCTCTTCTTTGCTGCATGTGCTATTACAGAGCAAGGCCTTGCAATCACACATTAGGTGGATCAGGTAACAAATTAAATGCTGCAGGTTTGCTGTGAATCACTGCTGCCCAACTTTAGGATGTTTCTAGAATTACTCCAAACTTTGTAAGTGGCATGTTGACAACTTCCTTAATTCTGCTGTGCTCATTATTTTGCCAGTTTATTTATTTGCTTTCAGTTTTACTTATTTATTTCATGATATTTTTCCCTGTAGTTTTGAGGGGGTTTCTTTCAGGCCAACTGTCTTGAAAGACTGAAGTGTATGTTTTGATGAAAGGTTTGAGCCTAAAAGAACATCTGTGATTTTAACCTATCTGCATGTAGCTGAATATACAGGACAGTGGGACTGCTTAACAGTGTACATCTACATCTATCATGCCATTTAGTGATCAGTTTGATCATTAATAATTTTTTATTATTTCTTCTTGAATTTTAACATTTAGACTTAACATAGTACCAGTTAGATTTAATTCTATGCTCCACTGTTTGTCTTGCAATCTTTAATTGAACCCATTCAATATAGAGAAGTTTTATGTGTTTGGTTTCTGGGGTTGGTGTTTTTTGTTTTATTTTGTTTTTAATTAGTGCTATTCTTAAGCTTTTTTTGTGTTATTAACTCAGTTGTGGTTACACCACTGTGCTTTATTTCTGCCTGTATTTGAATATATACTGTTGCAGTATTTTGGATATACCCCTTAAAAGGATCAGGAGCAAACAGGCATGCATGGATGGAGGCAGAACTGTAAGTTCACCTGCTGTAAAAGGCAGTACATTTGGTACATAAGGTGGTGAAGTTGGTGTTTTTCCAAGCATGTTTGATGTTGTTTCAGTTGGGTGGCTGGTGCATATAACAGCAAGGATCTGCAGTCCTTTCCTGACTACCAGATACTGCCCTAACAGTGTCTTTGTTGGAACAAGAGCTCTTATTAAAAAATGTCATGTCCTTCACTTGCCCTTCCCTTCCAGGCCTGCTGTGAACAAACAGGGAAAACATCCTGTGTTTTATTGCACATCTGTTTTCCCACTAAGAAAACATCAGAGCTCAATTGTGGTGATATTTGAGTGTCCAAATGACTTAAGAGGGAATGACTGTTTATGTAAAAGCAAAGTTTTGCCTATTTTTATTGCTTTCTAGGAAGCAAGTCCAGAACAAGCAGCTATTCTGTATGTTCAGTCTGTGGAACAGAGAAAAAAGCTGGGACATGCTACAGGAGTAGAAAACCTTTACTCTGTTCTACATAGAATAATTCTGCACTGCAGAATTATTCTTCCTTGGGAGAAGCTGGAGATGGAAAAGTTCATTTACATTTCTCTTGATACTGTAACAGTGACTGCTGTTTCTATTACTTCAGATTTAACCTGAAGATTTAACATCTGCTTCCAGTTAAGAGCAGTGTTTCCCTGCACAAAGTGATCCAGGTTGTGCTGATTTGCCATGTATAGTTCTGTGTATGTGTTTGATGACAATTCTGATGAAGAAATCCCCACCCAACTGGCTATTCAGGAAAGCTTACAAGAGAGGCATAAAACTGAAACCTGTGGCTGTGCAACAGAGGCTGAAAGGTAAAAACTTATTACTTCTATATTGGGGTTTGGCATTATTGTAAGCATGTGGTAATCTTTCTTTCCTCTGTGCCTCCCCTGTTGGATTGCTCTGACCTTGTCTCATAGGTGCTGGAAACCACAGGTAGCTCAGTTGGTCTGGGTTGTCCATGAACAAGTATACTTGTTTCCTTGAAAATGTAGGAATGTATGAACCTTTCAGATGAGATGTTACATCAATATCTAAATGAGTACAAGGCTTTATGAAGATAAGTAGATGATGTAAAATCAGATTGCTATGGCAGCTTCCCCTCATCTTACTATTTAATTTTTTTATATGAACAATTCAACACTTCTGGTGTCAGGGGAAGACCAGCAAAAAACTGTTTTAATGTGGTAAACCCTGACAAAATTGATGTAACTTAGAGAAATCTAACATTTAGTCTAGACTTGAGTACTTAAATTAAGGTATAATTATATCCTGAACTTCACATTTGTTTTTACTTCTCACTCCATTCTTGTTCTGTTTGTGCAGTTTCCAGTCTACTGCAAGTAAAGAACATGGAGAGATAATTGCAGCAATTCAGACAGTTAAGTACAAATACCCCACACTAAGCCTGTACCCCTGGGAATTGCTGAGCAATGCCTACATTTGAGGTGTTTGATCACCTGATTTAAGTGCAGTTTTTCTTTATATAGTCTTGGGAAGAGTAAAGCAACTAAAAATAGGACATCTAAACTAACTTACTTAGATAGGATCATGGTAATGGGATGGGTTCAGGTGTCACCCTTTTCAGAAATTCCAGTGCTTCATCTCCTGAAATTAGGGGAAACTTCCAGGCCTTTCTTTTAAAATAAGCAGTTTTGAAGTATTAATTGATTAGTCAATTAACACTTCATAATAGCATTTTCCACTTTGCAAGATACCCAGATTAAAAAGCTTTCTCTACCTGAAAAGTGTTCCAATACTATTCCTTAATTGCAAAACTTAAGTGTATTCCAATACGAGATGCAATATTGCTCAAGAGAGGATTGTACTTGAAATATTTTGATCATGTTATTGTAAGGAAGTTTCTTTCCATGTATAATTCAAAATGCTTTGTGAGCCAGTGTTGATCACTGATTGTTCCATTCATGTGAACTTCCCTCTGAGAAAAAATTGCTTTGACAAAGCCCGTTGTTTATTCTGGATACACTGGTGGGATAAATGGCACTCAATATATCAGTTGTCTGAATTTTGTCTTGTGGTTAGCAATGGGATATGTGTCTGTCTTAAAACACCACAGGCCAAGAAGAGGCCTTGAAGAAGTTGATGCAGCACAGTTCTGCCTTTGAGGAAGCAGATCAGCAAGGCTGGCTCCCTGTGCATGAAGCTGCAGCACAGCTAAATAAGAACATCCTTGAAATAACTATGAAAGGTACAGAGTCCTTCTGGTTTTCTACCAAAAAACTTTTACAGAATGGAGTTTAATCAATCACCCAGCTTGAAATGTGCTCTGCTGTTCTGCATTTCAGCCTCCCGGGCCGATACATGGGAACAGACGACTCTGAAAGGGGAAACACCTCTCCTGGTGGCAGTAAGGAATTGCTTCGTGGACAATGTCTGCCTGCTCCTGATCAATGGCTGCAATCCCAACGTTAAGAATGAAGAGGGAGACTCTCCTTTAGTTATAGGTGAATACCTTATTTAGGGGTGGAGAATTCCTGATGCCTACTGTCTTTCATTCCTCAGTTGCAAAGAGTTTGAAGTTCAGGTTGAACATACATTTTCCCCCTAAAGAATCAATTAGCTTTCTCCATGAAGTGCAGAGGGTCATGCTCTGCTTTCCTCGCCATCATTTATGCAGTGGTGCCAGGCAACCAGCTCCTTCCTCATGCTATTACTGCCCTGCACGTCTGCAGGCATAAAACATTCCTATTCTCTGCCCACATGGTATCTCTTCCATTGCATCAGCCCATTTCTCCAAACCCCATGGTACTCCCATGCCCAGGACCACTCTGTGTGGATGCCACTTTAATTGGATCATGCACAAGAACTGTAATTCCTGACTTGCAAAGAACCCTATTTTACCAAAATGTTTTTCAAAAGTGTTCTGTATTCATTTCATTTGCTTCCCTCAGTTTGGGCTATGATGCCATAATTCTTACTCAATCTTAGCCCAAAAAAGGAAAGTGTGTTCTCATTATCTGAGTTCTAAAGGAGCACTATAAATTTCTTGGATTAACCTGTACATTTTTCAGTATTGCAAGGGCGTTTTTTTCAAAACTGTTGTTGAAGGAGAAGAGCCTACCAACCCCCAGTCCATCTCTGTGAATTGGCTGAAGCTTCTAGTCAGGGCCACCTGCTTACAAAGGGAGTAGAGAATTCCTGGACAGTTTTGAAGTGCACAAGATTAAACTGCATCATCCCACAAGGTGGGGATGTATGGGATTTATCCAAAGCAGCCGTGGAGGTTCCAGATAATGGCACATCACAGCTCATCTCACAGGATGCTGTCAGGGGTACTTCAAGCAGCTGTGGCATATGAAGCTTCTCAGCCTAATCTGTCTTGATGAAGGACACTTGCTACCCTGCACAGCCTGGAAGATCAAAGAGAGAAGGAGGGAAAGGTGTTGCCTCTGCATTCCATTCCCTGGAGCCAATGCAAATTTCTCTTTTAAGATCCTTACAGACTTAACAGTTCAGTCTTATTAAGCTAAGAAGGTATATGACACAATAATTTTAAATTGTGTTTCATATGGTGGTAGATACGAAGATTAAATGGAGCTCTGCTAGCAGCTCCTGACTCCACCAAGGCCCTGGATGTGGCCTCCATCTAGTGGTAAGGAAAGCTGTGTTCCATCACCAAACACTGTAGAGGATTACAGAGAGAGAGAGATTACCATAAAATGGTTCATTTGTATAGGTAGTGCTGTCCTGGAAGCAAAGAACAGACCTGTTGGTAAGTTAAACCTTTCAGTGCAGGGTGACATTTCTCAGAGTATAGAGAGCACTGCAGGAACAGCTTTCCTGGGCTGCCACATTGCAGAAGCCACAGTGCATGGAAAAGCATTGAATAACTCTGTCTGATGCTTTGCTTGTTGTGCTACAGCAATTAAACAGGATTCCTACGAGATTGCCTCCTTGTTGATAAGATCTGGAGCCAAAGTGGATTTGCAGTGTGTCAACAAGAGAACTGCTCTACACGAGGCAGCCAGACTGGGCAGGAAGGATCTGGTAGAGCTTCTCCTTCATTCAGGAGCAGATCCTGACCCTCGCAGTGGGTATGGGATCACACCTCTAGCACTGGCTGCACAGATGGGACACACAGAAATTATGGAGCTCTTACTGCAAAAAGGTAAGACTTTTTTACATAGGATCTTAGAGGAAGAGAAGGCTCAGGGTGGGGGTCTGTCATCAGGGTTAAAAATGATGGGATGGGGTACGGAATGCAGAGCCAGATTCTTCTCAGTGGTGCCCCATAACAGGATAAGAGGCAATGGGCACCAGCTGAAACCTGGCAAATTCTGTCTTGGGGGGGTGGCTGAACACTGGGACAGGTCACTCAGATTTGTGGAATCTCCTTCCTTGGAGATACTAAAACCCTGACTGGATGCTGTCGCTGACCCTGCTTGAGCACAGGGCTGGACTGGACATTCTCCAGAGATCTTTTCCAACCTCAACTACTCTCTGGTTCTGTTTTTAGTAACATGTGGCTTCACTGATGGTGTGCTTCAGGTGAAAGGAAATTGGGAGCCACATGTGCAGTACTGAAATGTTTAAAGCCCAAATGGGACGAAGTGAGTCCTGGTTCCAACAGAGAACATTATTCCTGAAGGCAGAGGCAAAAAATTGTTCCTATCTCAGTACCCATATACACATACATACTCTCCCCATAGGCTAAAGTATTTAGTCTATTTATACACATTTTTATTAGTCTTCTTCAAGTTCTGTGATTGGATTAAAACTGATTATTGTAAGATATGTCTTTAGAAACAGCAGCAGAAATAACTTGCCTTACTAAAGAATATTAAATGCTATCGGCACCAAGAGGGTTGTTGTGATGTAGTTAAGTAAAGGCCTGATAAAAATCACATTTTATAAGGTTAAAATAATATATTCATATTTTATTTAACAAATATTTTGTATTTGTAATTGATTTTAAATGCTCTTTTGTGTTCTCATGTGGAGGGGTCACCTTAGGAAAGGCCTGACAAGACATTTATTGTGGGGAATTTTACATGATGGTTCAGCAGCACTGGAACTGGATTGCATGAACTTTTTGGATACTGGGTTCTCTCATATTTACAGTTATATCTGTCTGGTCTCTGTAAAGTAAACGAGTTGAAGAGCATTCTATGTAAGCCAAAAAGCAACTGCTTGGATGAGCTGGCCCTTTGCTGGTCCAGTTCTAGTAGCAATTCTTACCATGTAATTGTATTCAAAGCAGTTTGGACCATCTTGTTCCCAGGATTACATAAACACATGTAAAATCAAGGATCCAACATGAAGGTTTATGCCCACACTGGTTTTATTTGGTGTAGATTTCCCAATGCCCTGTTGTTACAGATGAGCACGAATTTTAGTAATTAGTAGTAGAAAAGCTAAGGTCTGTCGGACTTGTAGGCCTGAAGGACTGAGAAAGCAGGACTGCAGTTTAGCAGCATGGAATGTGCTGAAGAAGTAGGAACAATAATCAAAGGATTTAGTAAAACATGCAAAGAAGTAATTTGTAACCAAAGATATAGATCTTGGGGATGGGAGTTAGTTAAACAGTATCTTAGAGTAAGACAACCAAGGCAGATTTATTGTTAGGGTAGTTAATATACAATTGTTATCTATATGATGTATGGGCTTACTTGTAACTGAATGTAACTGCTGTGATGGGGGATTTTGCACGTAGCCTTGTTTGTGTAACTGTATAAAAGCTGAACAGAAAATGAAGGTCTTCGGAAATCCTGATTTGGGACACTAGTCCACAGGTTTCCCGGGCCCAGGATAAAGCACCCATAAACCGGCATTCTGTTGGTTTGTGTCTTTGCGGGCAACACTGTCACTGGAGGGTTGGAGACATTAATTGCGGCTGGGTGTGTACAGTGACTCCTCTGAAAACCCTCACTGCTTCTTTCCAGGTGCAGATGTTCTTTCACAGGCAATGGATTGTGCTTCTGTATTATTTGAAGCAGCAGGAGGAGGAAATCCAGATTCTGTGAGTCTTTTACTAGAATATGGGGCTGATGCCAATGTACCAAAGCACTCGGGTCATTTGCCAATCCACAGAGCTGCATATAGAGGACACTTTCTGTGAGTTAATATACTTAAAAATCAAGTAACAGTGACATGAGAAATATTAATTTTGCTAATTCTGCCTCATTCAAAGCAGGCAGCAAATCTGTAGTTTTGTACAAGGAATTGTTTTTGACTGTGTAAATATGACTGTTCTGTGTCTGAATGTAAGAGACCAGGCAGGATAAAATCTTCATCGCTTTAGGATAAATATTTTAATCCCCATGGTATTTCCCTACTTGTCACAAATAACACTATCCAGGCTGATGTTGAGGTTCTTAGGACATCCTCACTCTCCTTGGGTCTATGTCTAATTTCCACCCCATCACAGCAAGGTGAATATACCAAATAGGCAAATAGACTTAGGGGATAAGGGTTACCCTTATTTTAAAGACAGTAAGGTTACTGGAAGATATTTTAGCTAAAATCACAACCAGGAAGTGAGAAAGAAGGATCTGAGGATTCTTAATTCCTATGGTAATATTTTAAATATATTAAGTTACATTTAAACTTAAATGTATATATTACATTTTAGATTATATGTATTCATGTTAAAATATAGTATATTCTATTAATTCCCTAATTCCTACAGGTTAAGCTATAACATTGTGCTCTTGACATTTAGGAAAAGCTTCTACTGAGAAGGAATCCTCTAGCAAGGAATGGGGTTGTTAATGAAATTAATATTTATTTATATATATAAATAGTATATAAAATAATAGTTTAATTCTATTATAGTAGAATAGAATAATATTTTATGTATAGCAGGTGTTAAGTCAGTATCCGTTGAAATTTAATTGTTAGCAATTCAAGTCAATACTTGGCAAGGTACTGATTTAGTAGATTAAGATGATTTTTACAGTCACGATGAATTCTGAAGTCCAGCAACACAGAGAAATTCCAAGATGAGTTAAATGAAGCAATATGTTTAAGATTCAGAGATTCTTCTTTTTTTTTCTTTTTTTTTTTTCTTTTTTTTTTAATTTTTCAGAGCCCTAAAATATTTAGTTCCAGTCACTGATTTTGCTGCCATTAAAGAAAGTGGGATAAGTCCAGTTCACTCAGCAGCGGCAGGAGCACATCCACAGTGCCTCGAGTTTCTCCTCGAGTCTGGGTTTGATGCCAATTTTATGCTGGATCAGCGAGTTCGCAAAGGCTACGATGACCACCGCAAATCAGCGCTGTATTTCGCCGTGTCCAACGGGGATCTCTGTTCCACGCGGCTGCTGCTGAACGCCGGAGCCCTGACCAACCAGGATCCCATCAACTGCCTGCAAATCGCCCTGAGAATGGGCAATTACGAGTTGATGAACCTGCTGCTCCGCCACGGGGCCAACGTGAATTACTTCTGCCGAGTGAACACCACGCACTTCCCCTCGGCGCTGCAGTACGCCCTGAAGGACGAGGTCATGCTGAGGATGCTGCTCAACTACGGCTACAACGTGCAGCGCTGCTTCGACTGCCCCGGGGGGAACCACTGCCACTCGCAGTACGTCACTGCCGGCTGGACCTCCACTGTCATCAAAGACACAATGGTGAGGGCAGCAGCTCCCTCAGCTGTGCTGCTACCAGTGTCCTTCCTACAGCTGAAGGGACAGGGACTTAATGCAGTGTCAGAAAAGGAAGGTTTGAAACTGTTAAGGCAGTATTCCTACCTAAAAGTAGGAATAGACAAGGCTTTAAAACTGAATAGGTGCCATGAGGCCATCTATCATGGCAGCAAATGATTGAAAACTGTATTTCTGAATTGAGAAAAAATTGCTTATGATATCTAATGATCAGTATGGCATTGGTTTTCCAGAGCAGTCTTGTCCATGCTGTGAGAGCAGGGACTTGCAGGCTGGTTCCCTGCCTTGTCCTGTACAGTACCACCAACACTGGAAACCTGTTCTAAGGACCCTGGAGCTGGCAGGAAAAGCACTGAGCAGCAGTTAAGGAGACTGGATTAACCTAAAGAGGGTGCTAGGACAGAAGTCTGAATTCCACTTAGGAATTCATGGCACTTCTTTTTAAGCACTTAGTTACAAATATACAGCTGCTTATTTTTGGATCTAGTACAAAACAACCATCTCTCAGATTTTCAAATTCTACTGGTGAAGCTCAGTGCAAGCTGTGACAGCCCCTAAAGTCCCTTGAGTGACAGAACACATTCTGCCTTGGATTCTGCTGAAGTTATTCAGTTGCTCTTGTCCTGCATGGACAGAAATCATTTGCAGCAGTATTGAATATTATCCCACTAAACATTTTGTTTCTCTCAGTTCTGTGAAGTGATAACCTTGTCGTGGTTGAAACACGTGTCTGCGAAAGTAGTGCGAGTGATGTTGGACTACGTCGATCACGTCAAGATCTGCTGGAAGCTCGAAGCAGTTCTCAAAGAACAGAAGCTCTGGCCAGACATCAATTTCATTTTAAGTAAGTATCTGTTTACATTTGAAATGAAAACAAGCTGCTTGGGGATGGGGGCCTTTTTTGTTGGTAAAATTTTAATTTGCATTCTCCCTTCTAGCCAACCCTCGCTCTCTGAAGCATCTCTGCCGCCTGAAGATTCGGGAATGCATGGGCCGGCTGCGCCTCCGCTGTCCTGTCTTCATGACCTTCCTTCCACTGCCAAACTGCCTGAAAGACTACATACTGTACAAGGAGTATGACCTTTATGGACAGGAGAACTTCACAGGGATCTACAACCTCAACTGTACATAAGTATTAGCCCTATATTTTGAAGGGAATGTTAATGGATAAGACTGTTGTGCAGCTGCTTTTTTGGGATTTTAGCTCCTATGTGTATTAAGGAATGCCAGCATTCCCCCCTTGCCCCCTGAAGAAACTGGACAGAACCCTAAAATGTAAGTATTGGTGATCCCATTCTGTGTATTTCCTGGAATGTGACCTACCTGAAAGTTGTGGCAATGGTATTTTAAATGCCTACTGTGACATGTTGAGGAAATGTAAAATGCAGGGCTGCAATCCTTGTGTTCTCGCTCAGTTAAACCCTGTTGTATCAGATAACACTACCCCCAATGCAGGGTTAAACCCAGGCTTTAGTAAAAGGTCAGGGATTTAACAAAAACCAGGAAGGGATGTAGTTCTTTTTTCTCTTGTACTTCCTCTTCTTTTGACAAGAGGTAGTTTTTGTTTGTGAGGCTCTGCAGTGATGTTCTGAAGAGCAGCTCAAGTGGATATTTTGTCACCCTATCGAGCAATCCCACATTCTAGGCAATGCAATAGGATTAAGTCACAAAAACCTCTGCTTATCCCAGCAGCTCCTGTGACATACCAGTGTTTCAACAGGGCAGCACTGGTGAAAGGTTGTTAGTTCTGCAGCTCATGCTCAGGGGCTGCTACGTCTCACCCACCGTGGATTTTGATTACTCTCTCTCTCTCTCTAGAACAAGGCTTTCCTTTACAGTGCTGGCCAAAGCCACGCATGCAATTTTTTGAGTGTCTCTCCACAGAGTTGCAGCTTAAGCTTTTGGAGCACTTTCACTTTATGAAGTCTTACAGGATTAGGAATACCTGTAGCACACCTGTTCTTCCTAAAAGTACTGCAAATGTCAGTCCACATTTTAGAAAAAAAGAAGCTCACAACACATTTGGCATTAGTAGTATTTATTCCTTCATTATCAAGTAAGCATAGATTTTTTTTTCTAGTTATACATGCATCTTTATCACGGAAGTTACAGAATTCAAAAGTCTGCTTTTCCCCAGAAAAATCTACAAACCTTATAAAATACAAATTTAACCATAATGTAGTTATGACCCATGGCTTTTTACACGGTGTTTATCATATAGTAACTTACTGACGCCCACGAAGGTGTGTCCAGTACCCAGGTTAGTGCTGTGCTGGCAGAGCCTCCCCCCAGGGGAACTCAGTGCTCCCATAACAGCAGCTCTGCAGGGCCTGTCACTGTCCTGTGTGACAGCCCCCCACGGGCACTGCACAGCCCCTGCCACAGCCCCCCACGGGCACTGCACAGCCCCTGCCACGGCTCCTCCTCAGCTTCAGTCTTGGATTGTTGCGAAAATAAGTTACCAGCATTCCCGAGTATAACAACTTGCTCTGAGGTTATCTGGGCAATATGTATGGAAATGAAGAGAACTGAGCTACACTTGATGACAGAGGGAGATAAGTGCATGTTAGAGCTTTGTTTAATGGAAGGGAACACGACCTGTCACCAATAATGGTACTTCCTGAAGGTCAGTATTATGAAAAATGCAGGAAGCTTTTGTATCAGTACAAGTCCCACCCAGAAAGTTACAAGAGTTAAGCTTTTATTTAACCTACAAAATGCTGACTGGAGCCCTGGCACAATAGGGTTACTGTCCATGTTTCCAAGATTAAGACACAACAATCAGAGTTGACATAAATATGCCATTGGTGGTTTTTAATACAGCTATTCAGGGAAAATGTGCAAGTCAGTCTCAAACATTGCAAAAATCACTTACACTTCACCAGAACAGGACCAATTCAGAACATCATTGTAAGAATTTGACCACTCCACTCTATTATAAAAGTGACCAGAAAGATTGTACAAAGTCCTTGTCTTGCAATACAAATTCTTTAGGAATACAAGTGCATTCACAATGACACACTGACTTATTCTTGTCATGACAACTTAGATACCACTGTGGCAAAGGAAAAAAAAAAGTCAATTTAGTGCTTGACTAAAAAGAAAAGCCTTGGAGAGTAATTACCTTGCAAGAATTTTTGTAATATAGAGTAAGAGAAATAATATAAAATGTCAGCTTTTGCTGTTAGACTAGACAATGTCTCTATTAAATTCACCAAGCAGTGGCAGGTTTTCTTTCTCTATGTAAATTATTTCTGAAATAACGAGACTATATTGTTAACATAGTTTTCTCCATTGGCTTTTCCCAAATTCTGTGCAACTACTTAATCAGAATTTACTTTAAAACATAAACACAGTCAAATTTACCTCTTTATATCAATGCATATAAATTACAGCTTCATAAGTAGTTTCAGCTGTTTCAGGATTTTCAGCTCTGAGTTTACATCCATATAAAGAGGAAATCTGACAACTTTATAGGAGGAAATGTTCCTTAACCCTGAAATATTACTTTATTGTTAGATAGTGAATTGTCTTGGTACAATTTCAAACCTAAACAGATTAAGGAAGTAAGACTATGACATTCGAATGACTTTACACTACCTGCTTGTAACCACTTATATATGGCTGAGTTGTACATGACTTTGCCCTTGTCCTCTGCTTTAGACTTGGCCACATCTACCAGAGCCCACAGAGGAGTGCCAGGGATTATCTATAATGCAGTAAAATGCATACCCATAAGCACACTCGATATGTTTTATATACATGTCATTACATACATAATGTATGTAGCTTGAAACAACTGACAGCAAGACTTTCTTGTTCTGTAGCAGGGAAACCTAGAAGTTACAAGGTTAACATCCCCTCAGCTAAGGGCTAAGAGTGTGGCAGGAACTATGAAGCTGCAATCAGCAACATAACAAGTCAGTCCTGAACACCACTGCCAATCAGTACCTGCACAAAGTCACTTCACAATCGTGGACTTGAAAGAATGTTTTCAGGAGTGACTCAAATAATAGTAGATGCACATGAAGCAAACTACAGCTTCAAGTGGAAGTACTTGAAAGATCAGCTCAGAGTAAAAGGCAATAGGAAATAATAAACAGGAGAAATAAATTACAGGAGAGGAAATCAACCAGTAATTTAGTCACAATAATAAAATGCTCAGGTGGTAAAATCCTACCACAGCAGTTCCCAGCAGAACACGACGTGTTCCCACTAAAAGTCACACTCTCAAGGAAAATACTAAGCATTCTGATTTCTTTCTTTAATGAACAACACTTTTCTAATGAAGTAGTTCTAGATCTCATAAGAAGAAAAGCTACCAAATAGTTTTTTGGTTTGGGAAGGAGGCCACGGATAATAACTCAGCAGCTACTTTTGCCCTGAGATAGTTCTAATTACAGAGCTGTGTGATCCTCCCCTTAGGCAAAGCTCAGTAACTTGATAACTCAATGCACCATTCCCATCTGACTTCCTCCTCTCTGCTGACCTGCCATTGGCTCCTCCAACTTTCACCATTATCCCAGATGCTTTTATACCTTCTTGCTCATTTTACACCAGTGAAAACCAACCCGTCCATTTCATTCATGCAGATCCATCTGTTTTCTTTAACTACTCTCTTCAACCATTTCTCCTTTTAGTGGTTAAGATGAAAATCATCCAGCACATGTGAAATGCACCTCACTCCTGTGCTGTTTGTTTTAGGAAACTACATTTAATGGCATAAATGAAAAGCCTGAAAATCAAATAGAATAATTCCAATCATGTGTTGCTGAATCTGAAAAATCCCACATGGTGGTGAATTCACCTGCCACTTTATTTGCTCTTCTTTCCCATCTTTGCAGACTTAGATCTAAAATTGTAGCAGGTTTCAAGACAAAATACAGTAATTCCATTTTCTGCCATTTCTTCAATAAGGCTAATGCAGAACAGGCTACACATCAGAAATGCTTTGTCATGAGAGTGCTCATCTAGTACCTTCCTCCCCTCTGGAGCCTGGGCTACTGCAGCTCAAACTGCTTAACACAACCAGTCCTTCCCTGCCAAGATGAGGACTGGGTTCTAGACACTGGAGATCACTGATTTCACAGTCTGCCTGGGCTGTTTCCAAACTATTTCATCTTCAGCACTTAGTTGAGAAAGATACAAGTCATAGCAGTAACCTTGAGCTGCCCTGTGATATTATTTGATAGAAAACAGAAATATCAGTAAATAAAAACAAAAAAAACCCCAAACTAATGAAACATGAGCCAGAATAATTTACAGACACAAACTGGCTGCACTGGACTCTCTGTCAGCCTTGATTTAGGTCACAAATGGGAAAAATTTGGATTTGCAGCCTCTTTGTACATTTTTGTGGGAAAGAATTAATATAGTCTCTTAAGCATACTAGATATGAAATAAAAATGCCACTCTCTTAAAAGAACCCTCTGGTTGGTATGGGGCAAAAGCAGGTGTTTCTGCAAGTGACTGGCTGCTCCGGGGCTGAAAATTGCACCGGAATAGGGCCTGGGAATTAACTTGGGAAGAGAACCTGGAGTCTCATTGCTGCTCAGCCTCCCCCTCCTTGATCAAGCCAGGGGTGCTGTGACCCCTGTACTGTCACAGTGACCCCTTCAGTGACTGCTCCAGCCCCTCCCTGGGCTGTGGTGCCACCAACAGCTGCTGGGAGCTGCTCCAACTCCTGCTCATCCTGCTGCAGGGACAGGCACTGCTGTCCTCCTCTCCTGTCTCAGGAGTGATCAGTGAACTCCTGCACACACAGTCACAGCACCAAGGGCAGGAGGAGCCGCTTTACCCAGTGCAGGACATTGCAGTGTGCAAGGAGAGCCCTCTGTGCACCTACAGATGTGACCTGAGATTCCTCACTGACTTCACCTGCACTGAGCAGCTCCAGCTTTGAAGGGCTGGGCCATCACCAGCTGCTGGGAAGATACTCTGAAAATTGCTTCCATTCCTGAACACCAGAAATGCCTTGCAATGAACTGTAAACCACTCATAACTGTTATATTATAACTTGGAGTATAAGTATATTCTTCTCTCTCTACATATCCTGTTATCTTCGTGCCACTATTAGAGAGCTATCTATCTTCTGTTCCACTGGATTTTAATATTTATAGTAATTAGTGCAAAAATAAATATTTCTCTTCAAACAAGTTTTCTCTTCTGGATCAAAAGGTGAATGCACATCTAATACTATACAAAATAAATATTACACAGGGTGTGGAATATGGAGTGCAGATTACAAGCTGTAAACAGACACTGCTTTGAAAAATGCTTTCCAGGATTGACTCTGGGATGTAGGATGAGCATCGTCTCTTACTTCAGAAATGGCAAATTCTGTTTGCAAAATCACTTTTTGTAGAAAGACTTACAGAGCCTCAACCCCTTTGCAGCAGATGGAGTGTACTGGCATCAAGGCATTTATATATCCCGAAGATTGATGGAATTCAGGATGTTCTTGCAACTCTAAGGATGTTTTATAAAAGTGAACTCAAAGGCTTACAGCTCTTTATTCCGAGTACTGGGGAAAAACCAAGAACATGGCACTTGTGCTACAAGGCTATATACATTGCTCCTATAATTTGATGAGGAATGCTTTTCCTCATGCAGCAAAGTTCAGCTGCATCTCATCAGCTCTCATCTAGGTCTGACAGCATCTTTTTCTCCTGGTGAAAGAAGTCTTTCAGCATTGTATTCACCCCCAAAAGACCCCAATGCAATATCATACAGTGCAAAACGAAACAAAAAAAGATCCTTCTGTCTAGAACTATTGCACATCTCGCTGATGTTAATAAGGATTTTTCTCTCTAAATCTAAGAACAGTTATGTGCAACAACTTGGGTAAAGCTTAGCACTGTCTTATTTGGACATTCACTTCTGTTTCCAGCAAGGTGTTCTCCATAGTGCAGTGTATAGGACGAGTTTCATGTACTGCTGAAGCCCAAGGGGAGTTTTAAGTGTTGCTTCAAAAGCAGTTAATTGCACAGAGAAGTAAGTGGGGAAAAAAACCCACTTTTTTTTTCCATACTGCAGAGAAGCCTTGAGAAAACATAAATTTGTAATAAACATGGCAGCATCACCATGCTTCATCTGGCATATGGAAGAGAAATTATACTGACAGGAAAATGGAAATCACTTAAGTGAGAAATAAAAATCAAGGCATAATAGGGTCTATATATTGAGAAGCCTTTTGTATAATACAACAGACCCACCACCTACATTTCACTTCTTGTAGAACTTGTGCCATTTCACCAGATATATCCATGATTCCAATATTAATGAAGTGGGCAGCCTTAGGCTTCGGATTCCCTCTTCTTCTTTCCATCTTCTCCTAAATCACTGTCTTCTGACTGGCTACTGCTCAGGACTACAAACTGTCCTTCTCCACTGCTCTGGTTGGATCTGCTGGAAGCAGCTATCAACCGGCTCTGCTCCTCCAAGTCCTAATGTGAGGAGAGGGGGTGGGGAAATCAGAATAAGAATATTACCCTTAAAGCCGTCTAGAACGGACACAGGACAGCATTATTATGATTTCTAAACTACCAATACTGTCAGTGGACAGCTTTGTACAGAAGGAATGAAAAGACTGAATAGGAGACCAAAACAGTCACCTTTCAGTAGCTGCACTATTAGAACAGCTCCCAGGTTAGCACAGCTGCACCTACAGCCCACAAGGCACAGCAGGCCAGAACAACCATCCTCATCTACGCTGAGGAAGACAATGGAGATGGGAAGGGGCTGCAGCACAAGTCTGGTGAGAAACACCTGAGGGAATTGGGGTTGTTTAGCCCAGGGAAAAGAAGGCTCAGGTGGGACCTTATCACTCTCTAGAACTGCCTGAAAGGAGGGTGTAGTCAGGTGGAGACCAGTCTCTTCCCCCCAGTAACAAGCAATACAATAAGAGGAAACAGCCTCAAGTCACACCACGGGAGGTTTAGACTGGATAGTGGAGAAAACTTCTTCACCAAAAGCACTGTCAGGCACTGGAACAGGCTGTCCAGGGCAGTGGTGGAATCACCATCCCTGGAAGAGTTTAAAAGCCATACAGATTTGGCACTGAGGGACATGGGTTAGTGGTACCTTGGCAGTGCTGGATTAGGGATTGGACTCGGTGATCTTAAAGATCTTTTCCAACCTTAGCAATTCTGTGATTCTTAAGCCCATTTCCTCACTGTGAGACTGAACCCTCATCAGCAAATGAAATCATTTTGGGCCTGTGATAGGTGTTCCTTCAAGCACTGCTCTTAAGTGTTCCTGTAAAGACATTTTGTCATTCATGTCCTCAAAGAGCTCTTTTTAAAAACGACTATACAAAAATATACAAAATCTGCACAGGAAACACTTCTGATAATTAACTTCATAATGCTCAGTGAACCCATACTGAGAGTATGATAGCGAAGTACAAAACTGCAAAAGAAAGGAAATAGAAAAAAACTAATATTAAGAAATAATGATGAAACTTACCTTTTCAATTTGCTTTTGTTTATTCAGTTCTTTTTGTTGTTTCTCTTTGACTCGCTCTATTTCTTTCTGCTTTTCTGTTGCTTTTCGATCCTGAAGGGCAAAAATGTAAATAAAGTAAGTAACAACCTGAAACATTTGATACGCTCCTGATTGCTATGAGCTTGCTGTGACATCACTGTTTTGATTATTCTTCTTTTAAAGGACTGGTATGGCTGTTAAAGGTACCAAGCTGAATCTATACTGACTATTGTCCCACAGTAGACATTGGTCAGTCTTTTTACTTGAGTTTAAATTCTAGGAAACAAATCCCTTAGACCACACAACAATATTAGTGCATCTGTAAGTTCCTTGCAGAATATGTTCTATTACACATATTACATATGCCCTCTTCCTTCCATTCATAAGTATATAGAAGAGGAAAAGATTCTTACCAGTTCTGCATGAAAAGCTATCTGTTTGGCCAGTCCAACAGAGTCACAAATCTAAACACAAAACACATAGGAAATAATAAAAAAAGGCTAATCAAAATGCCTTTACAATTAAGCCAGCATCCCAAATTAGATATAACACCACATTAGAGCACTTAGGGGTACTTAAACAGGTTTTAACTGTTTTTCAGTACATAAATTAACAGTCCCTTAGACAGCTTGACTGGATCTAACATCTTGGAATCCATGTCAGATTCAAAACTGATACAAGTTCTAACCATCAGCAATACCTTTTCCCCTTCATTATTTGATTCAAATATATAGCAGATGGAAGTCTGGCGGCTCTCAGCTCTCCCTCCTGAGGTTCTAAGCACAAATCCAAAGAGGCGTTTATTCTCCTGGTGTGTAGCACAGAGAACTACACAGGGCAAAGGGAACTGCCAAGAGGATCAAATGTGGAGAGATTAAAACTGGGTCCAAACATTTTCTACATGATGTTTCACATTATCCTTCAACATCATAAATGCACAATCATAGCACAAGAAGTTACAACCTGACCAAACACGTAACTATGAAACACGAGCAGTAGATGAGACAGCAAAGACTAAATTACTCAAAAGACAGGCAAACTTCTAAAAACACATTCCACGTAAGAAATAGGGACCACATTTGCAGTGCAAGTCAGTCATCTTCCTAAACGTGAAAAAATCCCAAACCAAACAAACCACATGACTTTGTTACATGAAAACTATTTTGCATCCTATTCTTAAAAGAGGGTGGATTTCAAATGTATCTTTCTAAGACTTACCAAAGGATAAATTTTAAAATTCTGAAAGCCCCTACTCCAGCTGTTATAAACTGATGAGTTTTTCCTAACCTTAGAAGTTTGCATTTAGCACAGAGGATGTGCCCTCAAGTTGATGTATCTCACCTGTTAAAGGTTACAGCTTTGGGGCACTTTTGAACTAAATGTCACAAAGGCAAAGAAAGAAAAAAGCCCTACTTGAAATATCAAGACATTTTCATGGGCTTAAGATTTCTTTTCATGGAAATTAAAGTCACTCAGAGCCTCCAAAAAAATGGAATGTTTTCAAAAATGCAAAGAAATTAAATGACAGACCATAAATTGTGCATAAAGAGGGGGAACAGTTTTGAAATATGAAAAATAAAGACTGCTATTACTGGAGAATTAAGCTGGCCTTATTTGATATCCTGACAGGAATTCCACTTATTCCTTTCAAGTGCCTTTTTATAAAGAATTAGGAAAAAAAAAGAGACCAAAGCAGAAACCATTCAAAACCTTAAATGTAGTTATGCATTAAAACCAAAAACCCCAAACAAAACACCAGACAAACCCTTTTGGACTTCAGAACTAATGAGACTCCAACCTTTATGTTCTCTCTTTACTGTTTTACCCTCTGAGATCATGGGGGGGAAGGGGTCTCAAAAGCCAAACTGACCTAATGAAATCACTGCCCTTAAACCTGATTAGCAGATGCTTTTCTATTTTTATATATCTGCATTAGTCTCCTAATTTCAGTGGAAATTTGGCTGGAAATCTCATGCTATCAGTGGTTTTCACTATCATGTAATATTATTTTTAAAGTAGAAGAATTACATTGCTGGGTATTAATCTTAAAATGTAAAGTTACTTACTCGTAGTCTTGTAACTTGTGTCTGTGGATCAATTAACCTAAAAATTTGGTTTTAAAGACAAACCAGAAAGTCAATTTTACCAAACTGAAAGAAGACCATTCTGTAAATAAACATGAGTAGAAGTCAGGAAGCAAAACTTACTTTAAACAGTCACAGGTGACTAACAAATGTGATTCTGTCATCCTGAAAACGTTATGGATGGCACGAGCTGCAAGGATCTGACGCATTGTTTCATACACAACATCTGGGCTTTCATCAGACTTCACCTCCATGGAGCCAAGAAATCTTACAATAAATAACTGATGAAGAATTGAATCTGAGAAAAAAGAAAAATATTGAAAAAAGCAAACTCCATTTTGGGTTTTCCCTTCAAAACCCAAGCTGGACTGCAGTCAGAGAAACTCCCAACTTCTTCTGGAAAGAGGAGTGCTCACACTCAGCAATTAGAGGTACAGTTACCAAACAGCACGTCACATATCTCCTCATTTGGTTTAATGAGTACAAAAGATGCAATGAATTAATTTTACAACAGATTTTCAGACAGTAGTACAATTACTGGCCAAATATATTGCAATGTAACTAAGCATTTTAATATTGGTGTTAAATTAGAAGAGAGAAACTAGAGATGAAAACAGAAAATTAATTTCAAATTCTATTTTTAGTTTGCATTGAAATAAAATTGTTGGTTTACCTTCTGTTTCAGATTTTGAGCCTCCAGATTCACCAAAAGGATTTGTGCGTCTATTAAAAAATGAAAACATTAAACCAGGAGTCAGATTACAGAACCACTCATGGATAATGTAGTACTCTCATGCTGTGTCAAATACCAACGTGTAATGGTTTCACAAGCTGGAGGAATATGAATCTGGAGTATCATGAAGCACCAGGACAGGCAATTTAATCAGGAGCAACATAAATTGCTGTATTTGAGGGCCCACATTGTGGGACAAACACCAGATGTTGTTGTCCTATTGCTGCCATAGAAAGTTTTGCTTACATGGTATTTTCTTTTTATATTTGAATTAAACCCAAATCAAAAGCTTGTTAATATTTGGAAAGGTGTAGTTTTAGGGGATGAAATTTCACAAACCAGCTTCAAGAAGCACAACCAAAAGCTGGTTCTTTCAGAACTCCACAGGAGCACCCACTTCTCATCACTGTCTCAAGGTGCTGAATTACTCACTGAAGAGAAGTCACTGGGTTTGTTTCAAATGCAGCTTTCTGAAAACATCACTGGGGTTTTACTCCTAGAGGGTCAAGAGAAATGTGGCTATTTCTGGCTCTCAAAGCGGTTACAAAGAGAAGTGAAAATACTCTAGGCTTCCAAGTTTCATTTTTCCAAAGCACTAAAGTAATGCTGAAAAGAGCACAGGAAACAGGGACATTTTATTTATTTTAAGTAGGAAATCACCCTTTCTCTTTGCCTAACTGGTAGCTGAAAGGCTACTGGCAAGGCCTCAATAAACTTCAAATTAGATTTTATCTGTGAGTAATGAAGGTGTGACCTCTCAATAGTGTTCTAACAATAAATTCCAGAACTATGAGAAAAAAAAAAACTGTTCTAAATAGAACTCTGAAGTCAAGCTGGTGTTGCTACAATGTTTAGATAACATGGATTCAATCAAGAACCATCCCATTAAACTGACCTGGGTAAATACACTAAAGGCAAATTCTTCCTAGTAGGTTCTTCTACCACTCAGGCTTTTCTTGTCATTTAAGATTAAACTGCAACAGTAAATGCAAAATCTCACAAGATCTCTCAAAAGGCAAAAATAAAACGTGAATACTTGTCATCAGTATTAGAAATGAAGGAAAGTATTTTTATTTTTTTAATAATTAATATTTCTAAAGTAGCATGTTGCCTATCTGTACAAACACTGCAGTGCTTTACTGCAAGTGATGGTTGAAAATGCTGAGCACAACTCTATCCTTTCTGCTACAAACCCTATGATTTTCTAGAAAGAATTGTAACTGATGACATGAACATAAAATTTTAACTTGACTTTTCTGTTATCGTTGGTCTTAAGAGCAGCTGGATCTGCAAATGCATTTTCTTAATATCTGAATATTGCAGATGCAGTTCCAGAAATGCAGTGCAGATTTACAGGTCTGTAAATCTGTAATAAATCTCCCACTCAAAACCAATAACAAGTAGGAGAAAATGTGTTTATGTTTTGGGATGAACTCTTGGAGAATTTTAACTTGTCTCTCTATGAAATCACTCCAGAAGCCTAGATCATTTTCACTCACCTTTCAGGTTAAGAAGAGTGTCATCGTATGGCATCATCACCTGGAGGCAGGGCTACCAAATTTCTCTTGAGTTTCCAAGAGGAAATAACCCAAGCTGCTGGGTGAGCAAGCAATAGGAAAGGAAAATACTTTGTAAAACCAAAAAATTAAAATAAATCAATAAATAAAAGCACTGGCTGTTAAAGCAAGAAAACCTGCTGCAAACCAGAAAACTACACCTGGACTCTAGTGCATGTAATTAAGCCTTTTTTAACAATTCCATTTAATAGTTAAACTGTTTTGCTTCACTGGCCACTGCAAATGTGACATGAGTAAGGGAGAAGGCAATGTGTGTTTCGGAGCTGCAGTTTAAATGTGGTTTTCTTGGTTTGAATTAGGAATATTAACTTTAGGAATTGTTTCCGTCTCTTTCCATTTCCTACCTGCCCGATTGCCCCGAAGACTTTGCTTGGCCAGGCAGATCTTCACTAACTGGAGATATTATGTCAAACTGAATAGGAGTGTCAGGGGCAACCAGTGAATCCAAGGAAAGTGCTGACAAAGCTGCTGAGTCAGACCCCAGTGACCCTGTGCTGCTGGTACGAGCTGCAGGAGGACGAGATTGTCTACAACAAAACCAGAACATCCAAGTGAGGGTTGGCTGATAGTAAGTTAAACCACAGAGGAGACCAATGGGATATTCTAGAACTTAGATGTAAAACATAACAAAAACTGAAAACCTGAAGATCAGGGTGAACAAAAACAGAGTCTATGTTTCGATCAACTTTAAGTAATTTAAAGTTACTACTTGCATTAATAATTACATCAGGATGTTTTAACATCAATATATTATCAATACACTCTGAGGTCTGCTTCCAGGAGTCAAAAATTCTCATTATGAAATCACACAACAAACCAGACATATGATGCAACCACCAAAGCTGTCACCAGTGGCATCAGGATTGCTTGGAACAATGGATGCTGAACAGCGTTAGGAAGGTGAGTGTGGGAAATTCTCCTCGAGCCTATCAAAGATTTAGTTCTCAACATACAAAGTTCTGTGGGTTTGTTTGGGTATTTTTTTTCCCCCGGAACTTTATCCAGGATTCTCTTTATAGATGTGCTCTTGCAGTTCATGGACTTACACAGCTGGCCTCATGCTCTCGTGCCTCTGCTGGAAGGAGGGAGATGGAGTGACAGCCTCCAGGGCTGACTGATTGACACGGGCAGCCATCTCCTGCAGGGCAGAGATAGCAAGAATTAACTGAACACATTTTCTCAAAATAAGCTTTCAGATTCTAGTTTTATTTATATGCAACTGACAGAAGTTATAAACTCAACCCTTTGTGAGAATCTGGCATTCCTACATTTTCACTACACAGCTGCAACATTTTCTTCTGGCTTTTCTTGTAACACACATCCTGATGTTAACTCCCTCAATTTAAGTGAACAGGCTTGCTTTACAATACTGTCACTGTTCATAAAAGCAATAGAGAAAATAGAGAGCAAATAGAGAGAAAATAGAGAAAATGGGAGAAAAGTCCCAATAATAAGCCTGGAAAAAAAAAGTAAATGTAGCCAGGAAGAAAAAGAAAAATCTCATTTGAGAAATGCAGCCCTCAAATGCAAACTAAACCCCACAAAGATTAAAAACTATCAATTAAGAACTACATAACAGTTATTTCAGCAAATGCTGGCCCATTTACAGTTGAATTCCATTTTAATCTTTCATTGAAATCACTAATTCTGATCAATATTTAATGCTGATGCCTTCCCTTCCTGGGGTAGAAAGAATCAAGAGAGAAAGTCCTTGAGAAAATGATTTTTGGAGAGAGAAAGTGCAGGGGACAACAACAAAGCAGTATTTTGTGGAGTTTATGACTCAGAGAATGAGAATGGCTACGAAGCCATGGGGAAGTGAGGAGAAGGTGTGAACACACCCCTCCTTCACTGATATGAGGGGGCTGCACCCCTTTTGCCAGGACTAAACAGAACCTCAACTTCATCAGAAATGGGCTTTGGGTAACTGAGCTCTGCACTCCAACTGGTTTGCTTCTCATCTGTACCTTTAACTTAAACAGCCAGGTACTTGTATGATCTACAAAGGTATATTTAGTTCCTAAACCAAAACGTGGAGTGACAGGCTCCATTTCAGCCTGGAAGATCAGGGGGTTTTCTACAAAGTTGTTATGCTTGTAAGATTCATATCCATAAAATTGTCAGTTCCCTCTAGTGGATTTTAAATGTATCCATTTGAATATTTGTGATACTATTTTTTAAAAGAGTGTCGTATATTAATACAGGATCTTGAAGATGTCAAAAGGTCACGTATTTTTAATGCTTTCTATATAAGCATGTAGATCAGTGGACTCCATGCACTAATACCATGAAAAGCTTCACATTAGACATGTAGGAAGTACTTGGCTTAATTCTGTGCTATTAATTTTACATAATTACATCTCAACATATTACTGATAACTATAAATTTTAATCGTTACCTCAGGGTTTTCACTTAGATATATCTGTTTAGATATGTTGTTTATGGTGCATATCCACTGCAAAAGAGAAAGAAAAAAGAAAATAAATTAATTTGTCATTTTTTTAACAAACTTCATTAAATCCCTGAGGTGGCTAGTTTCAGCACTTTTTCTACTTTCTTTGTAATTTCAGGGAGCCAAATACTCTGCACATCCAGCTTGCCATGAAATTAACTACCATCTGCACACTGCACCTTACCTTACACCTTCCTTGAAAAAATTACTTTAGTCACCCTAAAGATCAAAACTAAAGAAAGCCTAACTCACAACTCCTAAGTAATTAAAAGAAAAAAAAAATCAGGATTCTCTGCACTCCATTATTCAGTTCTGCAGATGACATTGTTTCCTCAAGACATTATAAAGATTCAATCTGACTTTTTGTGGAATTTGCCCATTTCTTGCATCTGCAAGCTAGAATCTGTTTTCTCCCTCTGCTCTGGAAAACCACCGGCTCCTGTTTCAGGCTTTTCAACTTTCCCCTGAAGGAGAACACTAACTGGAACAGATGCAGTGTCCAACTGTGGTTTACAAACACATTCCCTTTCTGCACAACAGAAACTCACTGGGCTCCGTGTGAACCTCCTATGAGCTTACCTCTTCATAATCCTTTTTACTTTCTGCCTGCAAGATTGAAGACCTGAAAGAGGAGAATAGAAAAGACAATTCTGTCTATTTAAAATGCCTCATAAATACATTCAGCAAGGAAACTCCCATTTTATCTCTGTACACTGAATAAGTTACAAAAGGATGAAGATTCTGTGCATGTGCTGAGTGCAGTCAGCATCTAACTGGGGAAGGGAGGGACCTATGTTTCATTTAATTGAAAACAGAAGAAGAACAAAGTTCTATTTGTGCCCATGTAATACTTAAGTACTCACAAAATGCAATGATACGTGATTGTAAATTGATTATCATAATCTTATTCTGAAATACTGCTCAGATACATTATAGATCTTACAAACAAAAATTCAGTCTTTATGAAGTTAAAACATCTCAGATTTTGCTTCTAAATATCCACAAAATATATCAAGCTATAATCTGGCCAGAGGCAGCCCATCTTTCTTTTCTTAACTAGCATTACTCACAGGTAACAGCAGTGTCAGACCACTCACTTTTTGCCATCAAAAGACGTTATCTGGAAACAGTACCGTCTGTCTTCACAGTCCACAGCCATCACAGAGCAGTTGTCTATGTCCATGACAAGTCCCCCAGCTACATCCCCTCTGGCCTGGCTCATCAGATTTCCACCTTGGGTGAAGTAAAACTGTCTCTCCCAACTGGAAGACACCAGCCCTGTCTTACTAAGAGATAAAAAGAGGTCCAGTTAGAGGAACAGGAGCTCAGCTGCGCTGAAAGTCACTTGGAATAAACCATTCCCCATTTCATGTTTTAGGTCAGCCTTACAGCTAAATTAAGCTCTCTCCAACTGTTGGTTTTTTCATGCTAAACCTATTCCTGGGCAAAGAATGCATAAAATAACAGTAACTGCTTTCTTAAATTATGTGAAACAATTTAGGACAAAAAGGCTTCAGTTTTGATGATCAGCTTTCCCAGTACTGCTTTACACAATATGTATATTCAAATTCTATGCATTGCCAACAGGATTGGTAAGACCTCTGAACTCTGCACTTACATTGCTAAGACTAAGTTTTGAAGACCTTTGTGTTAAGAACCATTTTAGTCACATAAGATACCTCCATTTTACAAGTATTTTGTACCATTCAACACGATTTCCAAAATTTTGTTTAGAGCAGAGAGATGGAATCTTGTTACTTTCCCATTACAATGCACGGAAATTACATTCTCATAAAGTTTTTATGTTTTGATGTGAAAATTCAGGCAAGATTAGACTAAAATGAGGATAACTATGCTTTCTATCCCAAATGACAGTGAGTCAATGTAACAATGAATTTTATACTAATTAGGTGAAGAAGTCCATAGTAAGAAACAGAATAGCTCCTATGGGACTTAATCAACTAAGTATGTAAAATCAGCATAGGTAATATCAACAAAAAAATTCTTCAGCTTTTTTAGCTTTCCTTTCCTAAAATTAAATATTCTGGAATTCTGAAGTAACAAGTTAGTCTTACTTTCTTGCATTGAGATAGCCAGCTTTCCGTGTGAGATTCCTATGGACAGGAAATTTTGTAGGATCAGGATCAGGCAAATACAGTGGATCACTTGCCACTTCCAAGTCCTCTATGGTTTGTTGCATGTTTTCTACTTCACAATCCATTTCCCTGCGAACACTAAGATAAATAATGTGTTATTAAAAAAGACAATTTATTAATAAGTAGAAGCAGAAAAAATAATTGTCTTGATAAAAGTTCAAAATTCAACAAAAACAACTTACTTTTGTACACTTGTGCCAATATTGGTCAAAAATTCTTCCAGTTGCTCAGTAAGATTTTCTGAACCCATTTTAAAAAAGCTTATCTTTAAAAAAAACAAAGGAGAAGGGAGAATTTAGCTATTAATAAATTCTACATTAACAACTGATGAAGTCATAGGAGGTCAAAGTTTCTCAGAGAAATCTCTTTTCAACTCTCATTCCCAACAAAGCTAAATCGAGTTTAGCCATAAGAAATCTCAGACCAGGAAGCCACAGGGGATGGCCCTGCCCTTCCCATTCTTACATCCAGCACGAAGCTGCACCTGAACAACAGGTTGCACCACCTACTTTGTAGCACAAAACAGGCAGAGCTTGGTTCTTAAATACAAGCTCAAAGTCTGAAAAAGAATCAAGAGTCCTTGCCTTTGGAAAGCTTTCAGACAGGGTGAGAAGTTAATTTCTACTCAGGTCACTGTGGCAGTGCAGGATGCTGAGAAGTTTGACTTGTAAAAAACCCCACATATTTGATGACATACTTCTGAAAATACAAATCAAGTCTCTCCAAAGAACTTTATCATGGCTGTATTTTGAGGACATGCACCTGTCCTCAAATAAACCAATAATGAACTTCTTTATATAAAGCAAAAACAAGCCAGAATGCTTTTTAGCATTCCAGTTCTTCCCCACCCTTGATTGAAAATGGCACTGATGCGACTTTTGATGATTAAGTCATTTCAGAAGAGCTGCCATGGGAATGAGTTTAACTGAGAAGGTACAATTCCACGGGGACTCTCCTGCATGGAGGCTCTAATCAGCTCTTCCCATTAGGAGAATCAAGTACACAGCAATGAAATTTAGCCATTGTATCAAACTCAGCCATCTGGGTTTTGGGGTAGAATTAACCTTTCTATTTGTCACCCAGACTTTCCTAAAAGATTCTCTGATGGGAGTGAGGGCATATCATGATGAGATTCAGGACTAGTGCTGGGTGAAGACACTGTTCTGGCAGCAGCTGTGGCAGCCACAGGGAAGTGGATGGGGCAGGGCTTTTTCTCCATTTCTTTCCTTGCATGGCAGTACAAAATCTTGCAATGGATTTCAATACATCAACCTTCATGAAGTACTTTTACATCTTCTCTCAGACCTACAGGTTTCAGAATCTGAAATTACCTGAGCTTGCATGTATCCTAGCAAGGGTTCCAGCAGAGAAATTTTCTTTTTGTACTGGAGAGTATTTAATGCACAGAAATAATGCATCATAGTCTGATGCTGTTTTTTCCTGGAAGTATATACATCTTCTGTAACTTCAGCCTTGATCTGAAGAGACACAGACAGGGGAGGGAAAAAAAGGAATGTTTGAGGCTTGGCATTGATCATATGCCTTCTGGACAACTTTATAGCAGCATGGAAAAACAACAGTCATGTTCTACCCTCTATCACCAACAACTGCATATTTTACTCTGCAATTCTGCCTCTCTAATTTATAGATGAGCTACATGAAAAACAAATACAGCATTCTTTTCTCCATGGAAAGTACAGTTATTTCTTTTCAAAAACAAACTGAATGTGGCATCACAATTTTAATCCTAAAGCATTATCAGTTTTACAAGACAGGTATGTGTTGGGGAAACCTGCTTTTCTGTCTAGGCTGCTAACACAAACTATCAAATGTCAGGTGGCATCTGCCATACAGTGTCTTGCATCACAAATATATATAGAAGATGAAAATTATTTCTTATCTCCTCTAAAATTCTTTATATTAAGTATTTTTACAAACCTTTTCATTTTCCCTTCTTTTAGACAACCGACTGTATCTGGTAATGGCAGCATCATGGTCTGCAATCAGGAGAGAATTTATGATCATTTTGATAAATTAATGATACAGAACAGAAAACCTTTTATATCACTGTGTTACACAGACAATGCAAAGTTCTGTCATATTAACACCTTCAGGAATTGTTCTTGTCTGTTTACAATCATTTCACGGCTACAAATACCAGGGCTAAGGAAAAATTCCAACCAGACACAAATGTCAGCAAATTGTTACAAACTTCCCTAACATCTATTATTCTTCAAGGACAGAAACCTTCTGTAAGCAGAGGCAACTTTACATTATGAAAACCTGTATCTAATCTTTTTTGCTGCTAATGTAATGATACACTGAGAGAAGTATAATCTTTGCTTAAATAACAAGTTCTCTACAATGATATAGTAGAGCTAAAAAAATAGCTTCTGACAATAGGGAAGAGAACTATCAAGCTCATTTTAGGGAGGTAAACTTTGTTTATTCACCCAGTCCTGACTTTAGTAAGTGAGCTAGCATCTTACTATTTTTCAGTAATTTTGGTAGTATAATTCTTTAATAATCATATATACAGTTTAAGTATTGTACAAAACACTGTCAATTTGCCTTAATGCTTCAATGCACAAAGCAGGGATTTACAAGTGAACCAAGGACAGTTTGAGTGCATAAGTATCACCAAAAGAAATTACACCTTAATTAGTCACTTTAAGCCTACAGGCTTAACTCCACTAGTTTTCTGAATAAGCAATCTACAATAAGACTGTTGTCTTGTAATATCTATAAAATTAAGTATTTTACACTTACCATTGCTTGCAATTTGGAAAACTTCTTTTAGAGTTAATATCTCTACAAAACAACATACCACAATTTAAATGAGTTGTTATTAACATAACAGTCACATATTAAGGTTTCTCATATAATGTTTAAGTACTGAGCAATTTCAGTTAACACCTCCCAGCACACTGAGTTACCAGCACAGGCACTGTGGGGCCAGGAAAGTCTGCTCCTACTTGGGGCCTGGCTGTCATTTCTGTGGCTGGCTGGCTCCAAAAAAAATACTGCACTGTAATAATGTAAGGAGGAGCTTCTTTTCAAAAGTCTGTGAAAGATGTTATCAACACAAATGAGTCACCAGTCTAAGTTCTGGTTTGAGCTGGGGAAGTGAAGCACAGGAGATGGGAAGTATCCAACCCCAGAACACATTGTGATTTCTCCTCCCTAGAATGAACCATGTTCTGGCTGATTATTTAGTCTCCCTGTGTCAGGGAACTGAAAGCAGCACAACATCTTAGACCTGTTCTGGTTCTGCCTGTGGTTTGTGTCATATTACAACGTGAACAAGCAGAAAGCTGTGTTCAATTTTATGGGAAAGCAAACACAAAAAAGCATGGAAAATCTGGACAGGAAATGCCTGTGAAGTCCAGAAAGAACTGTGGTGTCATTACACACTACACCAGCTGGTGGCAGAAAACTCCCAGTGGGAAAATTTATTCTGCAATTATTGCCTCAGGGATGCTGCTCAGTGAGTACCAACAGGGGATTTTTCCAGGTTCTGAGGAGCAATATTAGCCTTGGGATATTCACGATCCCTTGCTCAAAAAGCAATAATTAATCTATAATTTTGCAGCAAACTACTGCCAAAGAAGTATTTCCAAGATTCATAAATAGAAGGCTTATGGAAGACTTGAATTTTTTATTTCAATTTAGACTTAAGACATGTACGTGTTAGGTATACCCACTCTAGAATGTTCACAAGGGGGATAATGAAGTTATTTTGGTTTAACTCTTATCATTTGTATTTAAAGTCCCTTTGCCATACAGTCTTTTCACTCCATCATCTTGAGTAAAATCTACCATAATCACACACATACATGCTTTTAAACCAGGCAGAATAGGACACAACTGTCACAAAAATCAGAAGCTGGAAGCACCTTATGCCTGCACATAAGAAGTCACCTGTATTACCAGCAGGGTTGAAGAACCATGTCACTAATTCTTAATATAGTAAGTACTACAACCTTGGCACAGTGCCCTTTTAGTCCAGCAATTACACTGATGTCATGGTATTAAAATATACACAAGTATTTCCTGAAAATGCAAGTTATCTGAAAATTATTCTTTCCTAATGTTTTTCAGTAGCTGCAAAATGTTCATCTTGGATAAGATAAGTGCTTCCATAATGTAAGTAATACTCTTGTTGAAATAATAATAGTGTTAAGTTCTTCAATTGTAATGCTCTCATAAATAGAAATAACTTACATTTTTTTTAAATGGGGAGGTGAATACTTTGAGAGCTGAAAAAATAAGTGGCGTGTTCTATTTAGTGAAACAAGAGCTATGGAGATTAAATGCTACGTTTTTATTGTTGCTGTTGATGATAAAAAACAATATTTGGCCAAGTCCTCTACCTTTTAGATCCCTTTCTTTAAACTGGGTAATAGGAAACATCATTGCATCTGCAAGCTGAGTTGAAAGAACTGCATGGCAAGAGCTGAGCTGGAAAAGACAAAAAAAAGAAGAAAATCTTAGGAAAACAGTGCTCAGACCAAATGCAATCACGATAGGTCGCCATCAATTTCACTCAAAAATGACATGTACTTAAACTACATAACTTAAACATCATTTTGCACATTCCTTTTATTGCAGCTAATTTTTTCTAGGTTCCAGATCTCACCACTTGCTATTTACAGAAGACTAAACTTTGGAGTTTAGTTTTTGTCCAAACTTTTCAAATCTTATTCCAAGTTACAGGATCACATCCAAAGATGGCCTTGTTCATTCAGTTTATTTCTCCAGTTTCTCTCCAGCCACCTCACAGCCTGTCTTTCACAGTTTACAGCAGTACAACAAAATGTGTTCCTCCTCCCAAAATGCTGTTTAAGTAGGGTTAAAAGTGAGGAGCTGGATCACAGCAAACATCCTGATTCAGCTCTTAATGGTGCTGTTGTCTGTCCTAAGAGTCAGCCTTTAATACACAGTCAGGTACCAAAATCAGGCAGTACAAATACCCTCATGAAAACAGTCACCAGCTGCCACTGTGGAATGTTTTTGGCTGTGTCTACAGTAAGCTGAACTCCATTCTTTCTCAGCAATGTATTCTCTTTTTGCTGAATTAATTCTTTATCTTCAGGTTACATGACTTTAAATAGATGCTGCAATACACAATTAAGTGCTACCTCGTTGACAAATGAATGCCATTTCTGTACCTACTGTCTTAAAAAAGCCTGGAATAATGAAACAAATTAAAGCCTATACATGACAACATCAGCAAAGTAAATAGAAGCACTTGCCTCATCAATCACTTTTGCGAATTGCTGCAGAGTGGAAGTCATGACTTCATCATCTCCCCCGAGTGGGAAACGCTGAGAGAAGATAAAAAGTTACGTTGTTGGCAGTGTTTCCTGCCATTCACAAAACTATTAATCATGTCTATGAATATAGTAGGCATTCCATTATTTTAAAACATTATACAGTTAAGATACACCGAAGTAGTTCACCTCTTTCAGTGGAGAAGGAGGATTGGGATCAGCAGCCTCCTAAAAGAAGTCAATTTCTTGTTTTTAATGTGCATCTCAGTAAAGAGGTCCATCAGCAAAGCCACAAATAGGTAACCCTTCAAAAGTACAGGCTCCCAAGGAAGAAAGTTATGGATTCCATAGTCTGTGCTTTCAGAGATGGAATTACTCTCCCAGAGTAAATTACAGCTGTTAACTGGAGATTGCTCTGCAACCTCTTCTCCTTGTGACTAGTAAAATTAAAGCACCTAACAGTAAACAGGTTCATAAAATAAAATCAAAACAGAACCACCCTAAGCAACCCCCAAAACACTGACCAAAAGTAAAATATTTCAGAACTTATTAATATTCTTCATGGTAAGAGGAATTAATTCTGATTTAGTTGGAAGAACTAATATAAAGATGGTAGATTCTCTTGGCAAAGGTCAGAACCACCAACCACAGCAATTCATTTTATATGGATCAAACCTAAACACATTGTACACTGTACTCTGGGAGATAAAGGACTACAAAAATACACAGTCTGGACCACACAAAGACAACAAGGATTTACACAGTACCTGTTTCTCATATTCCTTCAGAAGCTTTGAAGTCAGATGAGTTGCTGCACTTAATTCATTCTGAAGAAAAAAAACGCAAAAAAGTAAAATCAGTAAAAAAAGGTCAAGCAGTTCAAGTATATACAAATTAAAAATACAGCCATAAACCCAATTGTTCAGAAAACCACACAAAATAAATTCTGTCTTTGGCATAAAAGTGCAGTTATTTATAGATAATGAGTGAAACATGAATATATGGTGGGTAAAAAATCTCCCACTTGGTACATACTATTATATACACCAAGATCATTTAGTGTATATAACATTTTAGAAACACTTGGGAAATACAATAGAACTACTTGATCAGAAAATCTTTTTACTTGTCACAAGAAATTCTGTTGCAAAAGAAAGCACAAGAATTTAGTCTTTACCATTCTCTTACAGAAAACCAATCATTAATTCTTACTTTACTTCCCTTCTACATTTGAAGAATGTGGAAGTTAAAACAACCCATATCACTTATAATAATTTGAAAAAAGCAAGAGACATGAAATGTGGTTCAAAAGCTTTATAATGCATTCAAGAATCTCATGAACTCTACCTGTGCATCATATATTCTGTGCATGGCTTGAAATAACTGATTGATGTAATTGGATATTGCAGCAGCATCTTCTTCAAATACTCCCAGCAAAGAGCGGGTCTGTAACAATCCAACAGCCAAAACACCAACATGGCAAGTTAGAAAAGGAGCATTTAAATGTTATGGAATTTCAGAGTTAAACAGCATTGCTTCAGGTTTCATTAATGAAAGGTTTATAAACGCTCCAACACTGGTTACAGGAATGATACCTGCTGCATGCCAAAGAACCTTACCCAAGCTCAGCCTCATTCCTGCTGTCAGCCTCTCTCCAGGCTAATGCATTTTCAGAAAGGAACCAAGGGAGATGAACAACTGTGTCAAAAAGTTGAAACTGTGGGCAACTACTGGGACCACTATGGTACATCCCTGAGGGAAAGGGTAAAGATGACTGGTATAACCAGCACACCAGGAATACACATTTCTTCTGCAGTGAGATCCAGAGAAAGGCTGTGCTTTTCCCATACTGTCCAACCTGCACAAAAACAGTTGCTGGCTGGACCTGGACCTGTAATTCACCTGGGCAACAACTGCCAAGTCTGTGATCAAAAGGTTGAGGAACTAAACAACAAACCAAATCAAACAATACAACTTACATCTGGTTTTCACCACTGAAAGGGAGTGAAAAGATCTGTCCTTTTGTCCTTAGCCCAGCTTGTCAGTCTGCCTGTTCCTTAGGTGGTGTCACCCCCAAGCCTGATGATTCTGTGTTCTATTGCACTGCCCACATCCCTGATGAAGGTGCTTAACAGCACCCACCTCAAAAATCAACCTCCCTGTCCACCTATTAGACTTCAAAGCACTGATCTCTATCTGTGAGCCCACCTATTCATCCAGTTTTTCCACTCAGGTCAGTCCAAACCTCTCCCTTTGGCCAGAAGAACGTTACCAGAGAGAGTGTCAGAGTCCTTGTGCAAGCCGAGTGAACCCCCTGCTCTCCCTGTGCTGGAATGACTAACTCGGGATGAGCAGGCAATCAGGTCACTCAGGTATAATTTGCCCTTTAAGCTTCAGTGAGATGCTGACTCGGTGTTCTTGCATCCTTTTTGCACTTGAAAGCAAAGTTACTCCTGAGCATGAGGATATCAAATGGCTTCCTTCCACCAGGACAGAAACCCCAGAGGGGGAAGAGCAGAGGATGTACCTGTAACTCTGCACAGGCTCCATTGGCTTTTCCCAATCTAGAACACTGGTTGGGATGCTTGGATGTAGAAACAGGAGTATTGCTGGCAAGAGCCACAACAGAAACACTTCAGTAATGTTTTAGCAAAAAGACTGTGCTTTGGTTTTAGGCTTACACTAAAATCGATGCCCAGACAGAAAATGGAAAGAATTGTAAGTACATAATTGGGGTTTTTTCCCAAATGATGATTGTTAAACACTTGAAATTGGAAATTCCCTTAGTCTTCTCCAGGCTGAATAACTATGGTTTCCTCAAAGAGGAAGTGAAGGAACTAATGCGAAAAGAATAAAAGACTGGCCTAAAGTTTGGACACACCAGATATCTAAATACTAAAAATATAAACAAAGAGCAAACACAATAAATAACTTTAATGCTGGTTCTAGCTTATAAAACAAGTGGAAAGGGGAGATAGAGGAGGAAAGAGCTGGAGGAGAACTCAAATCTTTGCCAGGTGTGGCAGCATGTGTCATCCTAATAGCCATGACTCTCCCACTAAAGGAGACAGACACGAAAGAATGCAAAGGAAAAAATGACATGGTACTATAACCACTGAATTATACACTCACGACCTTTAAACCTGACCACAAATAAACCTCAACTTGTAATTTTAAAGGAGTATCATGTCAGGTTTCTGGATTACATTTACTCTTTAAAACCAAAAACTGAAGAAAATTGCTTTTCTATGTTTTTTATGTTAAAACGCTGACATTGTATGACACTGATAGAAAGAAATTAACCTGAAACTATAAAGAAATTATGGCAGATTATTGCTTAGCAGAAAATTAGAGGAATTGTTTGCTCATGTTTCTAGTAAAACTTTGCATCATTTTGCATGATCTTTAGGATGCTTTCAACCTGTGTATATGAGATGGGAAACAGGAAAGCACCAGTGAGGAGCTGCACAAAGAAACCACTTGGTTGGAAGTCAGTGAACTGTGAAGGCTCCTATGCCATGCTATGTACTACTCACAGGTGATAATGCAAGAGCCTGTGCTATCCAGTCTCTTGGCTTTTTTGTTGTGCAATGCTTTGAGAATGCAAATCAGTCTGAGCAGAAACTCTCCCTAAATATACACTGAGGATGTGTGTAATATATGTCCTGAGTTAATACTTAGATTTCCCTGCTTTGCATAGCAAAAGACTGTGTAAACTTGGCATTTGGTCTAGGCCTGACAATACAGTGGTTAGATTTTTATCCTGTGACAACAGGAAGTGAACAGGGTTTGAAATTTTATAAAAGCCCTTCCTTGCCTCAGACACAGAATAAGTTTGATGTTTATATACCTACAACTGGTGTCTGGAACGTGTCTGAGCTCCGGGCCATAGATCAGCACTAAACAATGACCTGGGCTGATAAGCTCTTTCATTATCACAGTAGGAATGCATCAGTCATGGCAACTCCTCAAGAAGAGAGTTCTGTTTCTTTAAGCAACATTTGTTGCCCTTTCCATTGCACTGATTTCAAATTAACAGAAATTAAGTAAAGTAACAGAAATGGACTAACGTAACAGAAAGCCACAGAATCCTTGCTATGTTCTTCTAAGACATGGTTGCCAGAATTCACCTGAAATAGAAAATGATATTGGCAAATCCAATTGTTTAAGCACATCAAACTCATTAGGCTGAATTAGGCTTTGCTAGCCTGTGTCACAAATAACCTCAAAAGACTCTAGAATTTACAATTATGTTCCGATAAGAAACCTTTTTCGCATGTGCTTCCCAAACGTCCTCAGATGATCCTAAGTTTATCTGACATTTGGCATTTCCTATAAATATGAATAGTTCTGACTTCCTTAAACTGAGAACAGACCTTCAAGAGATAATTTTTTTTAAAATCACTATTATTATAATCCTTCCAAAAATTTTTCCTCTTCATGAGACGACACCAGGTCATACCCTGGGCCAGAGGCCTCATGACAGGCAGATCTCAACTCACATGTAGTATTTGAGCTATCTGGGGCACTGTCGTTCGGAAAGCGATGATTCCCTTTCTCCATGGCCTTCTAGTGCTTTCTCTGAGTCGTTCCTCCCTTGGTTTAGAATTGTTAAAGTGACTGGCATTTTAGCAGGTTAAAATTCCCTATTAAGCAAGTGAAAGTTTTTCTTCCTATGACCAAGGAATCAAAGCTACCAACACAGATGGTGTTACAATACAGGATGTCTTGCTCACTATGCAAACTGTGCATCAGAACAAGGATCTTAATTTAAAAGGATGCAATAAAGGGAAATACACTGTAAACTTTTTTCCCCCCATCTAAGAAGAGCAGTACAAGTACTTGCTGTTGTTGCTGCCAGCGAGAGAAACCCGTGCCACGGAATAAAGCCTTTCCTGCTTTAGAGAGAAATGCCACCGCACTACAGGGCATCTCTGACAAAGGTCAGGCACAGCAATAGCAGGGAAGGATCGGGGCAATTAAAGGCCTTTGGGCTCCATGTGCTTCCCCCCTACTGTCAGCGCAAACCACCGCCGCGACCACCTCACCCAACACCTCCTTTTCACACGGATCTATTAAACCTTAACGCGGTTTTAGCAGAAGATAAAAATAAGACAAATCGCCTTGAGAAGCGGAGACGGGATTTTGTCATCACGAGGTGTCCAAAATCACCGCCGAGCGCGAAGGCGGGGGCGGGGAGGTCCGAGGGCCGGCGCGGGCTGTGCCCTGCCGGCGCTGCCGAAACACAGACAGTGCCCGGCCCATCACCGGCCCATCGGCCCCGGCCCGCCGGACACCAGCGGGGCACGGCCGGCACGGGCAGGGTGAGCCCAGACAGCGGCCGCAGCCCCTGCGCGGGGCGGGAGCACCGGGAGGCACCGGCGTGCGGGAGCGTCCCCCGCGCCCGTCCGTCCGTCTGTCCGTCTCCGGGGGCCGGCAGCGCCGGGGCAGCAGCGCTGGGCCCCGGGCGCAGGGGCCGAGTCCCATCTGGCCCCCGCCGCGCCCGTCTCACCTGCGGGCTGTCCTCCAGCGTCTCCTCGATGGGCAGTTTGTCGATGCCGGGCATGGCGGCGGCCGGGCCGGGCCGAGGCTCCGCTCCCGCAGCGGCTCCGCTCCCCCCGCGGGCCCGCCCGGACCCGCCACGGCACCGCCGCCCCCGCCCCGCGCGCCGGACGTCCCGCCCCCTGCCCGCCCGCCTGGCCCTCCCATTGGTCCGTCCCGCCGGCCTGCCCGCGCCTTATTGGCGGGCGGGCCCGCCTGTCCGCCCGTGCGCGCGCGGGCACGCCCCGCCGCTGCCGCCCTCGCGCGCGGCCCCTGAGGGGACCGGGGGAGTCCCGGGAGGTCCCGGGAGCCGCTCAGGACAGCGGGGACAGCCCGGACAGCCGGGGACGGGGCCCCGCTGAGGTGACCGCCCGGCCGGGCGGGTCAGGGCGCCCAGCGAAGGTGTCCTCCCCGCCGCGCGGGCGGTCCGGCGGCTGCTGCGCTTCCCTCACGGACGGCCGCCTCGGGGCCAGCCCACAGCGCGCCAACGCCGCTGTGCCCCTGCCGTGGTGGAGCGTCTTTGGCGCTCGTTCTGTGTTACCTCGAGCATCCCTTTTGGGAAGTCTCCTCTTACCCCTGCCATGTGGGTGGCTTCCAGGTGCGGGCCGGTCTCTCGTACCTTGCCTGCAGTGAGAGGACCAGAGGAAAAGGCATTAGACTGAGACGGACGAGATTCAGATTAGATATTAGAAAAAAAACATTTCACTGTGGTGGTGCTGGGCTGGCTATTGGACTGGATGATCCTAAAGATCTCTTGCAACCTTGGTGATTTGATGATTCTATGTATCTCTCCACCACTTGAAGAAGTATTTCTATCCCTATCAAGCTAGTAATTTTTGTTACAAAGGGATAGCTTCTCTTGAGGAGCTGTTGTTCCTGCTCGTGTCTTAAAAAAAAAAATTCCCAAATCATTGCTGACCACCGAATTTTCCCTTTCAGAAGCAAGAGTTCAGTTCTGGTGGGCTCCCTGCTCTCTTAGACTGGATAAATTTGGTGCTATAGGTTGATGGCCAATTTTAAATGCTTAAAAACTACTGTGAGGGCTCACTGGAGTTGAACCAGATTATTGGTTTAACTTGCAAACTGGTTCAACTCTGAAATTACTTACAATCATGGATTTGTAGAATTGCTAAGGTTGGAAAAGAGCAGTCCAACCATTAACCAGCAGCTCTGTGTTCACCACCAAACCCTGGCCCCAGCTGCCACATCCACAAGCCTTCTTAACACTTCCAGGGATGGTGATTCCACCACTGCCCTGGGCAGCCTGTGCCAACCTAAACTTCTCCTGCACAACTTGAGGCCTTTTCCTCTTGGCCTATTTCTTGTTACCCGGGAGAAGAGCCCAATCCCCACCTTGCTACAGCCTCCTTTCAGGTAGTTAGAGAGCAAGACTCGATAGCCTTGATGATAATTTTTAGATATATTTATTATTACAGCTGGGGGGGGGAAAGAGGCTGTTCCCTTGATGGTTTTGCCATTTTGGGACCAGGTAAACCTAGCATAAAACCAGATTAGAAAGTGCATGGAGCGCTTTGGGCAGAGCAAATGATTAACAGTTGTGCAGTTCTGCTGTGGAGACCTTTCTTTATGTTGTATCAGATTATGGTTTACCTTTAAAAGCAGATAAAGGAAAAGGCTGGTGTTGAATTACAAACAACTACAGATTTTTGAGGTAAGTTTTTCATTTGTTTGGTACTCTGGTTTTGGTTTGGGTTTTTTTTGCTGGGGGGTGTTTTGTTTTGGTTTGGGGGTTTTCTGTTTGTTTTCCTGTAGGGACTGGGGAAGAAATTTTCAAGTTACTACTCTGTTCAGTCAATTAATTTCACAGCTCAGCTGTGACTCACCTGACCAAAGCAAGTCACACCACCTCTTTCTTTCCTTGTCATATGAGGGTAATAATTCAGTTATCTTACAAGGTGTTGTGAAGAGTAAGTCTTGTATCTGTAATTATGTGACAGAGCATTGGCTCATGACCTGCTTTCTGGTGTTGAGACCAGTGAACTTGTGCCTAAGTTTTACACCAGTCTTCTGTAAGAAACGCCTCTGTTTTGTGCTGTAAGATGCGTTTCCCCAGTAGAATTCAGGAAGGTGGTAACTTTAAATGGAATTGGGTTTAGTTAGCTTTGTATGTTTGCAGCTGTAAGTGGCAGAGGAAACAAAATAACATTTCTTAGCTGCTATCAGTAGAGAACAGCTCTTTGAGAATTAAATGTTCTGTGGAAGAAAAAACAATACCCTAACAAACATGCCCTTTAATATGCAGAAATGTGCTTTATTATCCCTGCTGGCATGTAGTATAGAAATGTGTCTTGTTTCTGTTGATCTTAGTAATTCAGTTTAATGATTTGGTTTAGTGGGTGGCCTTTCTAATAGTTCTGAAGTGTACCAGGGCTTCTCAGCTTTTTTAATGTCCTTTATGCTGCCACAGTCTGTGTGTTACTTGTTGCTTGTCTCGTCCTTACCTTTTGTGCTTGTTTTTACAAATGATACAAGGTATCTAAAAGTTTTATTCGAGCTACACATTTGACACAGATGAGATCTGATAATAATGAATTGTAGAATCTCTCAGCACCCTTTAATAAGTATTTTTATTTTTAGTATTATACTGTTTTCAGCATTTTAGGCTTTTTCTTACTGTACAATTTATGTTTGGATTTGGGTTTTTTGGTTTGTGGGACTGGTGGGGTTTTTTGTTCTTTCTGTAAAATATCTGCTAAGAGGCCTTAAAAATGAGAGGAACCAACACTTGGCGCTATATAAACAGGGAGAAGAGCAGCCAACAGCTCTTTAGAGTATTCCAGATGTGCTCCCTCGTGGAGAGAACATTTTGCCTCTGCTGGAGGGTGAAAGGAGCTGTGTGGATAAGGTAGGCTTTATTTGCATGTTCAACACACAGTTTCTCAGAGTTTTGCTAGTGGCACCCTTGGATTTACCTTGAATTGATCTGTCTTCACTTAATCTCCTTGGGTCAAAAAAGCTTTTTGGCTTCAGCCAAAAAATAGCTACCTCTTTTTGGTCACGTTTTGTGAAAATTGCTGTTACCATTTTTGCTTAAAAAGGCTTACGAAGTTGCTGTTGACTCTAATGTGTGTTCTTCATGTTCAAAACGTATTTGAAAGGGAGCTTTACACAGAGCAACTCTGAGGTGGAAAAACATTCAAGCAGTGGGGTAAAGAAGCTGTGGGAAAGGTGAGATGAAAGGCAAATGTTTGGAGTGTGATAAGTAATCAAGAAAGATTATATATACCATTTATACCTTTTCAGAAAGCTGAAAAGTAGTGCAGTGAAAGGTGACCCAGCAGCTGAGTAGCAATGGGTGAGAAGAGCAAAAGGCAGCAAGGGCAAGGATTGGGGTTTCAGACCAAAGCCCCCAAGAGCTCTCGGTGTGGTCTCTTGAGCTGCTCCAAACAGCCCTCAGAGGCTTCACATCTCTAAAGAACAAGAGCTTCATCTACTAAACAGATGAACTCCGCTGTCCCTGGGCAAAAAACAGTGGTGCAAAGTCTGAAAGGGAGATTAGTTTGCTGCCTCATCAAGAATGTGATGCTGTAAGAGGATTGGATTTGCATATCCAAGGAGCAGTGAGTTCTCCTATAATTGATTACTTAGGATTCTCAACTTAATGTTTGTTGTGTTGCTCTAATTGCCCCTACAAAGGTACTTAGCTAAAAGTCTATAGGTAATTTCACATGGGTTGCAAGGCAAGTGTTGATAATCTCTAATGGACCAAAATACAGTTTTGAAGTGAAGGCTCAAGGTCCATTTACACTTTGAGTGGGAATTCCTAGAAATTTAATCTGTAATGCAAATCTTGAATCTAAAGCTTGAAGTATTCTGTCCTGTGGAAAGTGTATCTTCATCCTGATTTCTTACAGAAAAGCCTGTTGACTGTTTGTCTTGATAACAAATAGTTTTATTCTATAGCTCAGCAAACTTCTCTTCAGAGAAACTCAGCAACTCTTGAATGAGAGACCTGCAGCCAGACTTTCCAGTGGCTTCATCTCTACATATTTGTTGTTTAAGAATCCTACAATGGTTTGGGTTGGGAGGGCCCCTTTAAAGATCATTCAGTTCCAATGCCCTTTGGAACTTTTTTTTCACTGGGTAAGGTCACTTGAAGCCCCATCCAATCTGACCTTGGACACTTGCAGGGATATAATGGAATTTTGATATAATGCAGATTTTTTATATCTAGAATAATTTGTCTTTTCATGTGATTTTTTTTTTTTAATAAACTTCAGGTCCTATATAGTTGCAACATGAACTCTGTTTAAAAAGAAGAGTGTTGATATGTTTGTGACTGCATTGCAGTCTCCACCTCGGATTCAGTTCAACAATGAGCAATGAATATAACATGATTAATTTAATGATAACATGGTTTCTTACTCCTATGACATTGCTGAAGGAATTTAACAGCTGGGAAGCCCAAACGCTGGATGGCAGTGTTGGGTGAGGTCCTGACCTGTGCCAAGTGAGTGAGTTAACTGGCTTTGGCCTATTTTATGGAAATTCATTTTTCCATGTGCTTTGTGTCAGTGTGTTGGTTTTTGAAGTTGTTTAAGAAAAATAGTGGGCTGTATTTGGAAATGAGCTCTTTGTATTGTAATCATTCAGAGGGTTTTTTGTATTATTAAAGTTATTATTACCCATTGGTTTCTGGATTGAAGAGTGTCCCTCTCTATTCATGATCAAGCTTGTTACCTCTTTGGGACAGAGAAACCTGTAAGCAGCTCCAAGTTCAATACAGAAGGAGATGTATTGTTTTCTTTTTGACTTAATGTGTTTTGTAGGATTTAAAAAAAATATTAAAAGCTGGTGGCCTGTTTAGAGACTGTAGAGGCAGAAAACTGATCTACCTATCCCTGCTATACAGGAGGCTTTGCATGGTCTCCTGGTGTGCAGGCCGAACACTCTGAACTGCTTTGTTAAGGCCAGAGGTTGCCTTGTTGGGCACAGCTGTACTGAGACATAAAGGGCTGTAAAGGCCTTCCCAGTGACCTCCAGCTCACCAGCTCCTCCAGCAAGCTGTGCTTTCATACCCAGGTCCTTCTGGCCTTTCTGTAAATCTACCCTCGTGGTTGCCAGGCTGTCACATGGTGGCTGGAGCTCAGCTTGCAGGTGGTCACTGCAGCTGGATTGATGCCCCTCCAAGATCCACTGATGTGTGCTGAGAAGTGCCCTTGGTAAGATCACTCCTCATATCGTTGCTTTTGAATAGTTTGCACTGACAGCAGTCTTATTGCACAACACAAAGTCAGGCCAGTCAGAGGGGGGGAGCTTTTGCATCCTGAAATGAAAATATTGGTTTCATTTTTGCATGTTATAAAATAAAGCTTTGCCCAAAACAAGAAAAGGAGGTATTTCTGTAGAGGTTTTCCTGAACCAAAAGCTGGTTTTCAGCATGTGACATGTAAATTGTGTGGCTGATGGATGAGCCTGAATATAAAAGTGTTGTAGTCGGTACTTTCTTTACAGTGGATGAGATCAAAATTCTGTTTGCAGACTTTGAGCCTCATTACAAAGCCTTTATCTCCTTTCCACTCATTACTTATATATTTTTTTGTAATTTTAAGTGTTGGCTTTGTAGGATTTAAATATACTTCTATTGGCTATAAACCTACAGGAAGGGAGGGACATCTACCAGAAAAAGGGTGTTTTTAAACCAGTGACTTTGAGTGTACTGCTTCCTCTACTTTAAGTTTTGCTTTTATGTTGCAAAGAATTATCGGGAAATGTCATATCTGGTATGTTTCAGAAAAGCTGCAACAAAGTTATTTTAATAAGGAAAATGAATGCATGAATTATTTAAAATAGTTGGTGCAACTGTTCCTATTAACTAATCCAGGCACTTGGAAGGCAATTACACTGAGCTTTGACAACGTTGCCAACCCACTGCACAGTGCCTTATGCCAAAAGCTATTGTTGTCTTATTGACCACGTTCACCATTACATATGCATATGAAAAAACAGAGGCATTTTCATCGGGATTACCCTAATAGCATTAAGAGATTATTTTTTAAATTTCCTTGGAAGGAAATTCACTTAAATGAGATTACTTATTACTTGACTGGTTTCCTATCATGCTGCTATGTTTAGGTAAGTGGAGTCCATTAGAGTATAAAGTTTTTTAAAAAACTGATTTTATACATTAATGATTTCAAATAAAAGAGAAGTACTATATTTGTGCACAGCTTCTTTTGAGAAAGTTAAGTCGATGCTCTGGTTAGGAGAGATAACACTTTTTGTCCCCCTTGGTGGCCCCCCTAGTGTCACCATTAGTTGCTAATTACTTGCAAACAAATAAACAATTAACTCCTCGTGCCTCTTGGTGGGAGAGTTTTCATTGACATGCTAAAACTTTCTAATAAAAGATTTTAATTAATGACGTTGCAAATCCAACCCCCTTGTCAACACAGCTATAAGGACTTGTGGAGGAATGCAAGTGCAGTGTCCCTGCTATGCTGGCCGAGGGGGAGAGCATGGCCGGGCCATCGCTGTGTGCTGCCAGTACAGCAGCAGCGCCTCAGAGTCTTCACAAAGTGTCTGGCTTCGTAGAAAATAAAACCACCCAGTGCTCGTTTTCAATTGAAAACATTTTGGGACTGGAGCAGAAAAAAGATGGCATTCCAGCTGTGAAACCTCACAGACCCTGGATGGATGCATGCACCAGCTTGGGTAAGTCAGTCTTGTTTGTAACCTCTCAGGTTCTTACTCTGAAAATATTTGCATGTTTATATTGGAAACCAGTAAATTGAAGCTCTCCTTTGCTTGCTTTTTCTAGTTTTAGGCGATGACAGTAATCCCCATCTGCAAATCCCTGTTGTTTGCTATGAAAATCCATTATTTCATGCTAACAGTGATCCAGTGCAAGAGGAAAAAGTTTTGAAGTGTGAAAAATATTTTTCAGTCACTGAAAGGCTGTCTTTCAAACGGGAATTGAGCTGGTACAGGGGTAGAAGACCAAGAACTGCATTCACTAGAAACCAGGTAGGGCTTTTCTCAGTATTTTGCAGACGAGTAGCAATGGAGTTTAGTGAAACGTTGGTAGAAATAGCTGACTACTGCAGTGTGAGGTACCTCTGCAGAGAGAAATGCGATCAGGAACTAGTGTAAATTAGCAGTAATGTTGCTAATTCCAGCAGACCTGTGTTTATGCATGGAATCAGCATTGTGCAAACCCTGCTTGGAAGTCTCCTGTTGAACAAACTAAACCTGTTTTTCTGTATTTATTTTCTGTATTACTGCTATGAAAGTAGTGATGACTATTCAACAAGTGTATTTTAAACTCCTCAGATTGAAGTGTTGGAAAACGTTTTTAAGATGAACTCCTACCCCGGCATTGATATTAGAGAAGAGCTAGCTCGCAAATTAGACTTAGATGAAGACAGGATCCAGGTAATTAAAAATGTATTTGAACTTTCCTGTAATTCCATTTATATGTACTCTCTGGTTATATAAATAAGTAGTTTGACAGCAGTAGCAACAATGTTAGTCATCTCAATATAAATCAATGTACATATATGGAATGTGCCCTCAATGATTTGTGAAATAGAAGCCATTTAATTCCTTCTGAAATCTAAAACCTTATTCTATAGCATTGATGAGGCAATAATTACTGTAATACTTCCATGATATCTGCTCTGTTAATCTGTAGTTATCATGTACAGAACTCGATCATTTACTTCCATGGTTTAAAATCATGCTTATATTATGCTTATCACCTTATTTGAAAAACAAATATGGAACAGATATTGAAATAATTTGCATGACTGTCTGAGACTGTCAGTAGAGCATAGATTTGTTAAATCAGTGTTTGAACCTCTGTCTTCATCTGATCTAAAGCAAGATCTGCTCACGGATATTGACTATTGATTTCCACGTAGTCCAATATGATAAGAATAGTGTAGACATTGGAATTTGGGCTTCACTTTGATGTTTATCAAGCTTTTGATGCAAGTATTTTATTGGGGTTGATTGGCAACTTGATGTTGCAACTGAAGACAGAATTCCAGAAGTTTGAGATCCTCCAGGGTCTGATTCTGTCACTGAAATTAATATTAGTTTTTGTATTAATTGCACTGAAGCTGGTCCTCACTTTGCAGTTAAGCTGGGGATACTATTTTCTTTGTGTTTGCTCTTAGAATTGCAGCAAGTAGCTGCATGCCATCACCTGCAGATTTTAAATTTGTATTGAACTTTCAGAGAGCTGTCATCACACAAAATATTGTAAATGCTCTGTGAATATGTTTGTTTCAAATGTTATTCTGCTTCCAGTGCTTTCTGAAATGCCTGCCTTCTGTTTTCCTTTTAGATCTGGTTCCAGAACCGTCGTGCAAAGCTGAAAAGATCACACAGAGAATCTCAGTTTCTAATGGTGAAAAGTACTTTCACCTCCAGCCTGCTAGAGTAGGAAGAAGGATGGTACAGTACTACAGGACTAGAGCAGAGCACGAAGAATTATTAATAGCCTGTATTAAGTAATGATATAGTAATTATGATTTTATGCCCAGATTTGAAAGTTTATTATAATTTTCATTCAAATAAACTGTAAATATTTGGAGTACTATTACAATCTACTTTTTGTGGAAAAAGGGAACTATACCTATATATTTGAATATTTGACAAAGCTTCAAGGTTTTAGAAAAAGTCTGTTTAGAATATGAAATACACAATATGCAAAATAGATTTTGCTACCTGAAACAGACTATGTGTTACACTGGAATTTAAATAGTTCATTTTTAAAGAATATGATACCTTTTTGAAAATTATGTTCTTTATGAAAACTATCTCAAATGGAAGGGGTAATATTTAGCTGACTGTTCAGTTTGAACAATTGCCCAGTTAAAAGAAGATGAAAATTATAATCTTTATATATAATTTTAATTAATTTGGGCTATTTGCCTGTTTAATACTTCAACTTGGATATCTCCTCTCTTGTCAGTGTAAGTGTTCCAGTTATGGAAGTTGCCCTATTATCTTTTAATGACAGAATGTAGCATTTCACAGGATCAAATCAGTTGGGACCAGACCAGATATCCACATCATTGCCATTAATTTTAGGGTGTGGGATTCATTTTTATCAAATATTACATGCAAGTTAATTATCCTCATATTTGATATTCAGCCTGAAGTCAAGGAGAGCCTTATACAAGAAAAACCCCACGCGTCTGGCCACAATGTAGGAGATCATTTTAAATCTAGGTTTATGCTGTTCTTTGTTCAGCAGAGCTCTGGGCACTTCCCTGAAAGTGCTGAGGTCCTTCAAAGGCTTCAGCCTGTATTTCTTATTAGACATAAATCCTACATTCTATCCTGAACAGGCACAGTATTGCTCTTCCTTTCTCCATGCTTTTATCCCTGGTATCTGCTGTCCTATAGAATGAAAGGTAAGTTTGAGAAAATGGGACAATGGAACAAAAATTATTTTATGTAATCTCATACTAGGAAAAGCTAAAGGGAAGGATGATCTGCCTTCAGTCCTTACTTAGTATTTTGGATGATAGGTTGAGCTATGGGAGTTTAAATAAAAAGATTCCTATATTTTATGAAAAGTATTGCTGAAAAGCTGCATTACTTTAGAACAGGTGGTGGCAATTTTATGTCTTTAACTTCACTGACTCATTGCCTTCATTTTTATATAGAATCCTTAAAATCTTGAATTGCTTGAATTTCTCCGGGAAATCTTAATGTGAAAATAACACACTTTTATCTAGTATTGAAGTGTTAATTTTCTGTGTTTTGTTGGATTTGAGAAACAACATTCCTAACTGAACTTCTATTGTATCCTACATTCCAAAATATTTAAGAGAACATTCACAAATAAAGCAACTCAAATTGAGCCAAACCCATTAGGAATAGTTTTGAGAGAAATTGCAATCTCAATGCAGATACCTACCTCATCTGGTGAAACCACTACTGGGAATGCAGTTCTTCTGTTTGGTTTTTCTTCACACCTCAAAAGATATATTGCCCATAGCTTAACCTTATTGCAGGTAATCTGAAACTATTGTCTACTGCTGGAAACAAGGTTTGCAGCAGCAGTTGTAACTAATCTGTACAGATTGATGCCTAAGAACCTCAGTGTTATCTGGCAAACACCTCAATACACCTGATGTCTCCAATAATGGAACTGGTCTCAAGTGACGGAAGTCTGACAAAGGAATTCAAGAGAAGGAGTAGAATAGTGCAGAATAATTATAGCAGCAGCCCCGGTATCTGACTCTCAGTTAGCAAATGTTACCAGCAGGGTGACTGGTTGGTGTGAACTACTGAGGGTGTCTCACATAGACCTGAGGGACAAAAAGTTTAAAAGCATCGCTGCATTATTTGCTTCATCGTGGCTTAGGTCGTTCTCCCCAAAGTAAAGACATTGGCAAATCAAAGGGGAACTTTTAACTTTACATTTCTACTTACAAAGCAGAAATGATCATTGTGTGAGGGAATGCTGAGGCTGCTCAGCCTCTTCGGGGGTGTCAGGATCATTACAAAGGGAGTTCATGTGGTCAGACAGGATTGTTGGTGAGGGAGGGGAATCCAGGGCTGCTAAAGAGCCTTTGGTTCTAGATTCCTTTGTGGGGAAATAGTGCTTGGACTTATGTGACATGAGGGGAAAGGGTTAGAAAATGTGGAAGACTGGCCTTTCTATTTTGGGCACCCAAAGCTTATACTGGTGGGGCCAGCAGTGTTTTCAGGAGAATCCCAGGCAGTGTGAAGTGCTGTGTTAGCAGGGCACTGCAGCTTTGCTTTCTTAGATTGACCAGCAAACTGGAACACTATTCACGTGTTTGTTGAGTTTAGAAGAAGCAATAAATGGGATTTCTTCTAAGATGTGTTTTTTGCAGGACACTGTTTATTAAGCAATGAGGTAAGAACATGATCAAAAATGCTCAGGGTCCCACAGCTTTGGTGTAGCTGTGGTGTAAATGCCAGTGACTTTCATATCCCTAGGTATGTTTTAGATTTGATCATCTGGGTGTGCTGTGGGGATGGTATTAAATTGACAGGTAAGTAATGCATTGTCTGTGCCTTAATAAGAAAAAGACAGAAAGATAAAAGGAACAAAAAAGCAATGAAAGACTAGATTTTGCAAGTGTGTTTTGATCCATATTGTGAATTGGTGGGTGTAAAGTCCAGTGCCTTGAGCAAACAGAATGTCTGTGGATTCACACAGGCACCAGGAATGCTTTTCATATCCATTTTCGAGCAGGGTCATCTGGCTCGGGATGTTGGAAGGGTCTGCTGTGTGTCTGGTAAAACTGATACACTACCTAGATTCAAAGGGAAATGAATATTCCTTCTTTTTGGATTTACGTTCCAATGTTTTCCCTTCCCTAGCTCCTAAACCAGTTTTCCTCTGCCACTGTGATGGCTTGAGAACCCAAAGAGTATAGTCTGTCACACTTTTCCTTGATCTTGTGCAATTTGGAGCAAAAAAGGACAAAAGTTAGCAGGTGGTATAAGATAGTCCTCTTCATTAAAAATTATCTATGTTATTAGTCCTGTTATTAATCTCTATAAAATTTTGTGAATTTGCCATTTTAAAATTGCATATGTTTCAAACTCATTATCTCATTGTGACCTTTAAAAAAACCCCTCCATAACCTTGCACCAACTCAATTATTGTACCTTTTTTTTCTTCTAATCCTTTCTTGCTCTTTTAGCACTGAATTTTTATTTTACCAGTCTGTGTCATTCATTTTACTCTTTCCAAGGTTTTAAATGTCTGCCCACAATTTCTAGATTCTGTGGCAGTCTTTTGTCTGTGTATAACAAAAACAAGTTTTATATATTAAAAGAAAACGAATATATATCTTTTAATGATAGATTTCACACTTTTAATCTTTGGAATTGTATTGCATGGATCATAGTAATACTCCAAATTACCTTGGAATCCAGTTTCTATGAATGGTGCCATATTAAGGAAATTAAGAAGATACCAGGTGAAGTATTCTGCAGTAAAGGTTGTTGGCTATTTATTTTGCTTTTTCATATTAAATCAGGCTTTCAAGTCATAAATTTTGAAGCAGTCTGTAGTTGAACTGCCTATAGAAGTGCTGGGCTGCTTCTGCCCTCTTGTGGTTAGAGTTAATAATTCATGGGATTTATTCCCGCATTCCCGAGCTGGGTTGTGGGCACACCAGGATCCTCCCTCAGGGAATCACTGCCACTTTGAACCGTGCAGACTTTGTGTCTGAATTCATATTCTGCCTGTACACGTGTGCTTGATGGCAGGCCTGATTGGCAAAAGCTCCGAATGGTAAATAATGAACAGAACACAGTCAAAATCGGTGGGTGCTTAATATTTTTGGTGGTCTGAACAGCCAGTTTTTTAAAATCTTGCCTCGACTATTTCTGCGTTTGAGAAAGGAGTTCTCAGGAAGAATTTATCCACAGAAAGGGTTGTTAACCATTGGAATGGGCTGCCCAGGGAGGTGGAGTCCCCATCCTTGGCTGTGTTCAAGAAACGATTAGACGTGGCACTTCATGCCGTGGTCTGGTTGACAAGGTGTGTGTGTTCTGCTTGACAAATAGACTCGATCTTAGAGGTCTTTTCCAACCAAAATAATTCTGTGAAAGCATTTGGCAAAGTAACCAGTAATTCTAAAAAAATTCCTTCATTATGGTGTAAAACTTAGAATGATTTCTGCTATTACATCTACTGATATAATTCTTCTGAGATAATAAATACAGTGTTGTCAGTGCAAATGTTTGCCAGGCAGGAACACTTATTGCCACCAGGATTTTAATTTTTCATTGTTTTGTCATATTAGAAGGATAAGAAATTACTTTGTGCTACTTAAATACTGTGCATTTTTTAGCTGTTTCTCTTGCATTTCAAAGCATTCAGTCAGAGTAAAATATTAAAAAATATTACAGTGGCCACTTAAATTTCTGTTGGGATTCAAATATTTTAAGTTCCCAGGTGGGTATTTGGACTGAGGCATACAGTGGTATGCAGTTCTCTCACTTTAGAGATGAATCTTATTCTGTGCTACAGGATGTAGTTATCTGACTATTTCTGCAAATTGCTCTAATTGGTTTTGGCAGAGAAAGGAAGTTACAGGGAAGCATTCTCAGGAGGCACCAGCTAAGGCTGGAGACTTTAAGACATAAGTTGGTTACATGTAAATTCCAGTTTAAGAGTGGTGTTTTCAGTGGTTGCTACTATTACAGTCTCATTAGAAACAATAATTATCTGTTGTAACTTACCATATTAACAGGCTTTGACTCTCCATGGAAGTATTAACAAATCGTTTTCATTCCAGTCTTTTATTATCTGCACATTCATCTTATTCTTTCCAAAAATAGGCAGCTAACTCAATCCTGATATCCAACTGCTTCAAATTTGTGTTTTAAAATAATGTGCCAGACTCTAGATAAAGAGAAGCTTGAGTTTGTTTGTTTGAGAGGCAGGGCTGCCAGCAACGATTGTCATTCCTAGCAGGGCCCTTCCTCTGGTGGTTTTTTTTAAGCCCAGTCTTGCAGAATTGCTGTGCATTCTTTTCTAAATCTGTTATAAAATGTTTTGAAATTACACTAGAATATTTTGGGGAATATCTCTCATATAAACAAAAATTGCAATTCCCGTATGCCTCTAGCCTTGGTATTTTCTTTTGTGTGTGTATTTTCCCTTGGTGGGAGTAGAATGAGGTGCTATTGACAAAGGGCTTTCCAATCTTCTTCCTCAATGGTTGCACAACATTGTTTTTTTTATTTTTTTTTTCATTCTTCCAGCCATGTTCCTATTGTTCTGCAACAATATCTGTTACTAGTGTCTCTATGCATTTTAATTGCAAAAATTTTCAGAGCATTTCCTTCAGCTTTAATTACCCTTAGCTTTTGGCCTCAAATAACAAATGATGTCATCATGAAGTGCTTGAGCAAATAGCTCTCCCTCAGTTAAATGGGAAAGGGTTTAAGGCAGGTTATGCTCAGTGAGGGGTCCCTTAGTGTGCTAGGATTAATTTTGCAGACATTGCCACAGTATGCTGTTGAATTGCAGAATAGACTGTTAAATCAGGTTCGGGTTGTTCCTCCACCCCCGTATTCTCCTGCAGAAGGAAAATGACAAGCTGGCTGGTTGGAAAGTGCTGCAATAAGAAAGGGCTGAGAAGAACTAAAGAAAGCTAAGGAGAACTAAAACTGAGAAACTTTTGTAAAGATGTTACTTTACTAGCATTTCTTGCATTTATTCAAACTGCATTGGGGGATCTTGGTTTGCATTTTTCATAGTTGTTCAAGATGAAATCTCTATGTTGTTGAAATGTATTGTTTTAAAACTGAACATTATAAGTTATTCAATTGTTGTTAGATAATAAAACATACATAACTTTAGGGATACAGATGTTGGTTTGGAATATTTCTAGTTCAGTAGAATTTTTATTGTAAAATGACTCATCCATGCAATTTTTAATTTTCTTTGCATCATAAATCTACTTTTCTCTAAAAGTGCAGTTTCACATTACACCTAATCTGGGGTAACAGAAGACTGCTGCTGAAAGATGCAGTCCTGCCCTGCTCCCTCATTTCTCAGAGGTGACAAGTGGCCACAGGCTGAGTCAATCCAATGTGCTTTTGGAGCAGGGAGGAGTGGGTTTGGTGGCACATCAGTGAGTTGAATAATCTCAGAGAACTTTCTGTTCATTTATTATTTTTATATGAATAAACAGATGGAAAACTAAACAGAAACAGAGAAACTTGACATTTGACTGCAAAAATTCTCTGCCAGTAGAAGGCCTGTTTACAATATAGCGAACTATTAGGTCTGGGAAGTGGTAATATTATATGAAGATTTGCATCCATACATCACTGATAAATTGTTAATTTGATGGTGATCAGAGGTAATTTTCATATAATGACTGTTTGGCTTATTTCAGTCATTTCCTTTTCACCCTAACTTACTCCTACATCTGATGCTAACTTGAGCCTTTAGGAATATAGGCCTGGAACTTCTTTGGTCATTAAGTGCAATTTCCTGTAGAAGAGATTAAGTCATCCAGAAAGGTCACAAGACCATTCACTCTCTACTCTCTCAACTCTACAAGCCTCAAAACATATCCAAATACCTTAAGACAGACTTGAGATTTTTAAGAAAGCTCAAACATCACAGTGATAAAAAGAAGTGAGCAGGAGAGAAACGTTACTGCCAGTACAGTAGCAGAGTTTCTGCAAGGTCTGGCCTAGTCAGCATTAAGGGCTGGATGCTCAGTTTAAGGACTTGTCGCAAAGCATCTGGATATAGAAGTGGTGGTTGCCAGTGTCAAAGCAGATTTCTTGCATCCAATTCCACTTTCATGTCTCATCTGGACACAGCAGCAGCTGCTCCAGAAGCGCCAATAGATGTGTGGACACGGCAGGAGGCAGTGGCTGCCAGGACAGCTTGCTGTGTGCTCTCTGCCACTCACCAGAGAGGAGCAGCCAGTGGGGTGGGATTGTTCTGGAGCCTGGCACCCACTGGTACTGCCTGCATGACCTGAGGAAGTACAGTGTGTCTACAGAAAGCAGCAAATTAAAACCAAAGAACGCTACACATAGGGGTCTTGTCCTGTCTTATTAAGGGACAGAGTCTTTCCTGACTCCAAATCTAATTATTGGTTTAGCCCTGAGCATGTGTGCAAGACAGAAAGGCAGGCATCTTTGTTACTCGGTGCTTAAGTTTCTTCATCTATGAAATGGGACTAGAAATACAGATTTTGCTTTCAGAACTTTGTGGTTTGTGAATTTTTGTCTCATTTCTCAAGGCCTAGTGACTTAACAGTTGCCTTGAACAAGGTAATTATTCATAACAATTGATAGATTTGATGCAAATTTCAATTCAGTTTTATGGCCTGGGGTCTTATCAGCTGATAACCTTTCACTTGAGCCTAGCCAGATCATTTGAAACTATGGCATGTTATAATACAAGAGATTCCATCAGAACAGAATTTTTGTGATCCCTGCCACCGGTGGGAATGTTCATGCCCTTGCTCAAAGTGTCCACATCCATTTCACACTTCCCACTTTGGTTCTTAAGGTTTCATACTGGAAGCTTTCTTCCTCTATCTTACTTTTGACTCTCATCTCATAGATAAACCACCCCCAGGGAAGCGAGACAACATTGAATAACTGGGGACTCTCAAAAGATCTGGTTTTCTGCCTTCAAGTGTCTGTCAGATGAAGTTCCAGAAGACCCTCCCATTGAGGGTTTCTGTTCTAGGATCTCTTTTAGCACACTGTTTGCTTGGTTCCCCATAGCTCATCCTTATTTCCCAACAGTGGGTGATGTCTGTCTGTAACAGGAATGGGATATTGCAATAATTGATTGTCTGACTTAGCTGAATATCCTCCAAGCCTGAGCCATGTTTTCTGGCCCAAAAGTGAGCTGTTTTCATAATTTCTTTTGCAGTCAAGGTCAGTCTCCCCTGGGAGAGAATTCAGTGGTAGAAATATGAACTATGGATGGAGATACAACTTCCAAGTCTAAGAAGGAATTTTTGCTGAGCAACAGAAAGATTTGGTAGGGAATTTTTAACCATATTATCAGAAATGTTTATTTACATGAGATTTTGGGGTTTATAGGAATTGCTGAGTTCTCGCTTTCTCCTCCATCTGGGAACAGCTGCTCAGAAAAGGGGAAGGAAGAAAAAAAAAGGTTTTTAGCTTTAAGCAAAGAAGGGAGAGTAGCAACCAAAACCAGCTGTAGAATGCAAGATATTGATACCCATGACTTTTGGATATTATGCATTCTCTACTACTTGGAAAAAAGAGACTGTTGTGAAAAGGACAAAAGAGCCCACAGACAAGCAGAGTCCCCACAGCCACTTTTGCCCTTACATTAGCTTGCAGCAGTTTGGAGAATCCAGCTAAAGACATTAACTCTGGTCATTTGATTCCTGCCTCTCCACTACTGTTTTCCACAAAAGATTTCACTGGAAATTATTCTAAATGTATATGAAGCAATGAAATACTTGTGTATTCAGCCAGTTCATTCACAGGACTAAGCTGGACATGGCAGCACGGAGGAGTTTTTTTTTAAATGTGTAATTTTGTTATTAGCTCAAGCTGCACTCTTGGGAAGGGGGTTCAATGCTGATTTTTTCAGAGGCATCTTTGCTTTGTGTTACTAAGTTTGAAGTCTTAGTAAATATAATTGATCATTTTGCTGCTTACTGGGTACTGCCAGTGGAACCAGTGGCAGCTGAGAGCTCTTCAGTTATTCTGCTACTGAGGCAAAGTCGCTTTTCATTCTGTCTTTGTTTATGTTACAATCATCGTAGGCGAATGCATCAATAGCACAGATAATGCCGATTTTCCTTAGTCCTCACTTAAAAATTACAGCTTCTCCAGCAGTCTAGACCTTTAACAGAAAAAGCCAAATAGTCCTCCCCATGGTTTAAAAGATTTGTTTGCAGATCAATGGAGATGTGTACAACAGAGAATCATTGCTTGCCATGGATGGCTGTGGGCAGCAGAGGTATTATTGACTGGGAAAGAAGCTGTACTTGCATCTTTCTTTAGCCACGATATCGCATAGTTTCATGTCCTTTGCAATGCATTCAAACGTAAAAGGACTTGTCATTTACAGGTTTTAGGCAGTCTAACTTGATTAAAAAAAAAGCCAAACAAACTTGTAGTTTTCAAGCCTACTGGGTCACTTCTGAGTAATGCAAGGAGAAAGTAAAGCAAGAATACCCAGCTAGAAGTGTGTGGTGCACAGTCAGAAAACATGTGCTAAACTTCCATTCTGGTCTGGGATATACTTGACCGAAATCACTGAAATTCCACTCATAGGCTTAACAGTCCCTTTTTCAGAATTCTAGCCTGCAGGGGAAACGGAGATCAAAAGTAAGAATCACTTGTTCCCAGAGCTTTAAAGAACTATGGCCCAATTTGTGCTAAAAAAAAAAAAAAGTTTAGCAGCAGAAATGTACTTTCTGTTTATCTCACAGTGAAGGGCTATAACCATCCTGAAGTCACAAACCTGTTTTCAAAGGTAACTGTGATTGAAAGGACTGTGATCCATCAACTTGAACAAGCAGTTTAAGACAGTTTTATTGTATGATTTTCACCAATAGTCACAAAGAATGGAAATCTTGTGGTAGGTGTAAAACCAGTGCTAGTTAAAAATTACCAGCTGGTCATGTTTCCTTTCAGCTGATTGGCTTAATGGTGGTTTTACATACTATTTTAATCCAAACTGTAATGTCTTGTATAATACTGATGGGTGTGTCTGTTCCATTAAGGTTATGGTTTTGTCCAGGATTAATCATAGCAACAGAATGTACTAAAATTGAAGTTTTAAAAAATAGTTGGAGTTAAATGATGTGTAAGAAGTGATGTATGATGAGGTCCTGGGCTACCCCATCTAAAATTGAAGTTAGGGCTACTTTGAGCAGACAGCAAGGCCTAGTGACATCCTGAGGTCCCTTCCAAGCTAAACTTCCTGTGGTTCTGTGCTTTGGAGGAGCCTTGGACTGCTCTGCCTCTTACGTGACTTTGAGAATTTCAGGCAAGAGTATTGTAATTGATGTGATTCATGGATATCTTGGAGGAGCTTGCATTTTTAGATTTATTTAAATTTACTAGAAATGTGATTTATTTTATTTTAAAGACAAGTGTTTTGGTCAAAGCATATCAAAATTAACTCAAGCTGAAATACTGATCACTATGTACAACTTCCATTGCATTTTCTGCAACTGAAATTTTATGATAGTGTATTATTTCTCCAGCTTGTCTTCCTTAATTAAAGAGTAATTAAAGAGCGGCTGAAGGCTGGGGTTGTTTAGCGTGGAGGAGGCTTAGATGTGGCCTTATCCCTCGCTACAACTACCTGAAAAGAGGTTGTAGCCTGGTGGGGTCAGCTTCTTCTCACAAGCAATAAGTGACAGGAGGAGAAAACATAACCCTAAAGTATGCTAGGTGTTAGGTTGAACATTAGGAGGAATTTCTTCACAGAAGTTGACATGGTGGTGTTGGATCATAGGTAACACTTAATGTCAGAAGTGTTTTCCAACCTGATTGATTCTGTGATTGAAATATTGTTAAATGTCTGTGATTGATCTTTGACTTCTGAAGCACCTGGACTGTTCCCCTGTGGTTTTGTGCCACTAAGTGGCACCTCTCTTTGCAGTGTAGGGAATGGATCAGCAATGGATCCACTTAAAGGGTCAGCGGTACCGCCCCGCGTACCGGGGATGGGGAGCGGGGCAGGTACTGGCTGGACCGCGTTATGTGCGGGAGGGCGGCTGCAGCGCGCCGCTGTCCCGGGGAAGAGAAGGGAAGGGAAGCGAAAAGCGCACAGGCGGGGAATGCGGCCGGAGGGGGTCCTGCTCCCTCCCTCCCATTGTTGCCGTTTGGCGAGGCTGGAGCGGGGCGGGGGCGGCGGGGCCGGGGCTCGGGCGGACCCCCCGCCCCCGGCCGGGCGCGCATGCACAGACACAGCGGCACAGACACACACGGACACACGGACACAGGGGCACGGGGCAGCGCCGCCGCCCCCGCCCCGCCGGGCTCGCTGGGACCATGGCTCCGGGGCTGCCCCTCGGCTCCGTCCTCCTCGCCCTCGCCGCCTGGCTCGGCGCTCCCCGGCTCGCCGCGGCCGCCGGAGCAGCGAGCGGCAGGAGGGGCCCGGCGGCCGATGCGTGCGGAGGGAGGGTGAGTAGAGCGCAGCGGAGCCGCTCCCGGTGCGGGGAAGGGGTTTGCAGAGTGCCGGGAGATGCGGAGGTTCTCCCGGGCCGGGAGAGCCGCGCTGCTCCGGGCGGGAGGGACGGAGCGAACGGGCTGTGGGGGGGACACTTCTGCAACTAATAGCGCTGCCCCGGGGCTCCGCATCTGGGAGTTAATTGCGGCCGGGAGAGAGGGTGGCATTGCCCGGGAAGGGATGTTTATTGGTTTCTCGCCTGGGGGAGGGAGGCAGCTCGGAGCCGGCGAGTGTGAAGAAGTCACTCAACAGGTCCTTTACCACCAGCGCGCTCCCCTTCCCCGAGCCGACCTGCGCGGCGAGGAGGATAAAAGCGATCGCTGGGGCTTTGTTATTTTAATGATTCGAGGCCGGCTTGGGGTCTTAGCTCCGGGCCTGATCATTATACAGAGGATGTAGGAAATTTACGGGAGGGGGAAGGGGGGAGGAAGGTGATAAACGTTTTGTGACTGGGCTTTGCCTTTTGTTCCTGTTTCTGGTGTGTTTTGCTGTCAGACTTTACTCGATTGCTTTTTTTTCCTGAAGTATCTTTTAATAACTTTTGAGTTGAGTGTTTTGGTTTGTTTCTTTCCTTTTTCCTGATATTACAGCTGTAGTTGAAGCGTGGTGATCCGGGAACACTGGAGGGAACACAACTGACTTTCATTGCTTTTCCTTATTGTTAGACTGTCACTAAGGATTTTCTTGGTTTCAGATCAGGTCCTTTGAGAGCGTTGCTGCAACACACAGTTCAGAAGTTTGTAGGGCATAGTTTAGAAAGGAGAAAGCACCGGGGAATGTGTAAAAGAAGAGTGTGGAAAAACAGAGTTCAAACCCTGATAAAGCTTAAGACCTAAATCTTTATGTTGGATGGAACTGTTAAAGGTTTAGACTCCCCCATTAAGCCTCTTTAACTGAGAATTAGAAATAAAATGTTTTGGCTCAGTATGTCTATTGTATGTTCCATCAGACATGGGCAGGATACTACACGGGCTCATAACGACCACTCTATACTTGTGTCGAGTTTTGCATCAGTTATCATGTAAATTATCGCTGTTAAAAGTCATAGCACTTGATTAGTGTGTTTTGACGTTTATAGAAATGTGCAGATGCAGTTTTTTCTGGATTTGTTTTTTGCTTACATAATTAATGTAATTATGTGTATTAAACAGGAATGTATCACAATATGGTTGTTTTAAAATAGTGATTTTGACTGGCTTTTAGATGAGTAAAACTTAACTCTTTCCAATTAGCATACCCCCCCCCCTTTGTCTTTATTGCTCAGAGCAAATGTACCACCTTAGCTTATAAAATATTTGTGCTAGTTTCTGGGTTTATTATATTTTCAGCTTCAAGTTCAGGCTTCCCTGGCCAATTAGTGAGATACCTTGTGTGTGACTGTGTAGCTGCAATTTCATAGTCTGATTTTGTAGCACCGCTCTTGCGCGTGATTGCCTCCATAACCCAGGCAGGGCAGCGTTTATCAGAGTAATGACTGCAGGATGGTACCCATTGTCTCAGTTATGTGCTATTTGTCTTGGGCTGCATGTAAGTTTTGAGTAGACTTGACGTACTATTAAATGACTGATGGCCCCTCTAACACATTGTCTGCTCTGGAGCAGGGTTGCCTTTGAAGTAGTACCCCGTAGGAAGTAAAGAGACTATTTGCTCTATTAAAATTCCTTGGTATTTCCTCTGTTTAACCACAGGCCACTTCCCCTCTGCCACTCTAAACACTGCAGGGACACTGACTGATTGAAAAGACACAAGCCCTAAGTAATTGTATCCTATTCAAATAGATATTCTTATTGCAGGTTATTTATAAGTAGTGTCTAATTAATGTATGCTAAGGGCACGAATAAATGAAGTGGTTGAATTGAGGTAATTCTCAATGGCATAAATAATCTAAAAAAATGTAGTATAACTTTTAATCATTGTTTAAGGAGAAATAAAATGTGTAGCTGGGTGTGCATTTAGATACACACACATATTTTCCTCTTAATTTTAAATGTGTGAGGCACTTCCCCCAACAGATCTTTTTTTATAATATGAGTGTTGTTTTTGAAAATCTGCATTCCATTTTGCTGCATTTATACAATTAATGCTTATTTTCCTCTCACTCTTCAAAATACAGTTTTAAGTATCCTCAGTATTTTGTGACAGTAAAAGACTGACTCGATGAGAACGTATTACTGGACTATGGTTAAGAGAATGTGATGAGGAAATATTTGTTTGTTTTATTCATAGCTCCTGACGTTGGTCCTAATAGATAACATTTTCAAAACCTAAACTTTTATATATTTTTTTTTTCTTTTACAACTTGTATTGTAAAATCCATTCCTGTATTAATGACCTTCTCTGGTAATACACTGGCATTGCAAGCTCTGTCTGCAGTTGCTAAGAATTACCAGATTTCAGTGGGTCCAGGATTTTAGAATTTGCATTGACTTTGGTAAGTCTAGGATTTCTTTCATTGGTGTTTAACATAAGTTTTGATGAATCCCAACACTTACTGTTATTTCAGATTAAGGTAGAACATTTGCTTAAAGCAGAATAGTGTTGTAAAGTAGCTTTCCATATGGATGATCTTAGGACGTCATATGCATACCTTTATCCAGAAAAAATAAATCAGGGAAGGGCCTCTTTTAATCTAGAATAAGTATGTCCACATGGGGAGCTATTCTGGAAAAGCAGTCTCTGAGTTTTTCTCATCCTATAAACAAGCCATGAGGTGCACAGAGAAGACAGACTTGGGATCTGAGGATGATTTGAATATATTTCAGATTCATTTATTCAGCATTAAGCACACGAGCAACTTTACTCGCAAGTTGTTTCGTAGGTTCTAATGGGACTACACACATGAGTAATTTTTTTCATATGTTTAATTCCTCTGAAGTTCCTGGCACTGAACCGTGTTCAGTATAAAGCTGAAATTTAATGAGGCTGTATGATGAGAGAGAATAAATAATACAGCATTTTAGCAAACCCCCCCTCGTTAGCAGGCAGTTGTACCTTCCTTTGCTCTGCTAAGCAAAGCTGCTCAGACGTACTGGGGGTCCCTGTTCCCGTGCATTCTCCCCTGAAACTCTCCCTGTGTCACCTTCTGTGCCCTTTATTTAAGGAGCTTTCCATTTCCTTTTCTCTTTCATGGCAGAGCCTCTGTAGAGCCCCATTTCCTACCGTTCCACCATCAGGAGCTCTGCCTGCCTCATTATTCTTTAGGCTCATGCTGCTCTGTCACTACATTTATCTCCTCAAGCATCCCAAAGCAGACTCGTGCTCCTCTACAGCTGGAATTTGCTAAACACAGAGCTAGGTCTTACTGAAATACTTTTCCCAGCTAAAGTTTTGGCAACTTTATTTAGCGGGAAGAATACCCTGTAACATGGTAAGAAATAATTTACTAAAGTTTAAATTCCTCCCTTTCATTTGTTATTATATTCCAACAGTTTAAAAAAATCAGACTTTCTCTTGCAGAATACTTAAAAATTTTAAGAGATATTAAGCAGAAGACAGACCTTAGATGGTGCATGGTGGAAGGTGTTAATGTTTGCCATAAGGAAGTTCTTTAATCTGTGGACAGTCCCAGAGTTGGTTGAAAGCTCTGCAGACCAGATGCCAGCAGTTCTGTGTCTGCCATGTTTTTGGGATTTTTAGAATCAATAGATTTCTCTCCCCAGCATACAGAACAATGTAATAGCGTTTCAGAATTGATGAGATGTGTCACTTAAAGCTTAGTGCATTTCTCTGATTAGACATAAAGCAACATATTGAGTGCCAGGCTTTGCAAGCATGGTCAGCCATGCAGGTAGGCATCTGTATCACTTTTGTTTAGCTTAGAATTTGGCTGCAGGATCCCTCCAGGGTTCGTTGTGGAGGTTTTTTTGAGTTTCATTTATCAAGTAATGTACCAGAGAATGTGACCCTTTTTTTCCTCTGGTGTCAAAAAGCATTGACGGCCATCTGCCTGTTTAAGTGAATTTTAAAAAGCACAAAGTAGCCTAAATATGTTAGTGTTAAAATTAGCAGATGAATGTTTGCTGAGGACCTGTGAGGCTGCACAGTTTAATTCTGTGTTCTCAAGATGAGCATTCGAACATCTAGAGAAAAAATTACTGAAACATGTGCCTGCTTTTGTAATTGAAACTAACTCTCAATATTAACAACAGAATTGTTGTTCCTTGTGTGTTTGTATGAAACTGAGACATTTGAATACAGTGCTAATTCATCAGCTGTTAACAGGGTTTGTGCAGTTGAAGTTTCTTAAGACTGTTACAGATCTGATGAATTTCCTCTCTAGAACTTGTCCCTTACTTTAGATGTTGAACTCCACTCCCTGCGTTACTTCCCCTGAGTGAAGTGTTGGAACTGCTGTATTGAACTTGTTAATTTAAAATCTTGAGATGCTTATTTAAGAAAAAGTTCTGCCCTAACACATTAGTACTTTATAGTCCACTGGTGAAAGGATGTTAAGCAGCCATGATTAGATGGTACTGGCTTTTCTTTAGGTAATTATTTGGAAATGTTAATATAACATGGATGTTACTTAATTAAAACTGCAACATTTAAAGGGTGTTTAATAAGGACCAGCTGTCTTTTCCAACAGATCAGTCTGTAGATGATGAAACAAAGCTTTGATGTGAACTTGCTGGTTTAATTCTGCTCAAAGGCTCAATTTTACCCATAAATTTAGCATGTGTTTTGAGAAGCAAACAAGATAAGAGGAGTGTGAAGTATTACTGCATAACTGTTAAGCTTGAATGCCATTTTTAGTTTTTAAAAGTCAAAATATTTTTCAAGTATTTTGCTTTGTTTTTCCTTATACTGCTACCAATATAACAAAATGTATTTGAAATATATTTTTTGTGGAAGTTTTGGTTAATGCTGATGTTCCCATAGCATGTGTTGTTTTTAGATTTAAAAATGAACGTTCTGCATTAGTACATTACACCTAGAAAAAACCACATAACAGTTGCATGCTTATTTGTTATATCCTTATCTCTATATTATGAAAAATCATTGTACAGCAGTGAAAGTTACAGTAACTTGGTTAGATCAGTATATATTAAGTACTTAATTTTAGGTAATGATAATGGGAGAGTATTTTTAAGGGTCAAAATCTAAGTGCAGTCTTGAAAAAGGATTTATCCTTTCATGCATGGAGTATTTTATAATTGTGGCACTGTCCAGCTGTTTGTCTTTCTCAGCTCTCCTCAACAGGAGTGGCACATCTCGACACTCAATATTTCTGCGTGATTTTTTTCATAAAGACTTTAATCAGATGTCCAGTTTTCTCTGAATCTCGTGTTCTGTCTTACCAGAAAACCATCAATAACCCCATTTCTTATCTGTACTTAGATTCTTACTGCCATATTTTCTAAAGTTCATAAATATTTTATAACTGCAGGTTCTGAACTGGTTTGGGTTTTGCTTATCAGCAGGGGTTTTACATCTGGCTGAAAAACAGTTTGAGCACAGATTTTTGTTTGGCCACGTGTGTAGGTAAGGGCCTGAGTTTTGGAAAGGGCTTGGAGTAACCAACTTGACAGTGCAGATGCCTCTGGTGACTGTTGTCAGTGTTTGAGGTTTTGCCAAGTCTTGTTGTAACACCAGTTTTCAGTGGGTTTCTGCTTGCCAAGCTTTCCGTAAATTGCTTCCTTTGCCGCCAACACTCAGAACACAAGCTCTGCTCATGGTTCTCGTAGTTTGGATCATCATTCAGGTAGTAAGGGATAGCAAAAGGAAGTATCTGCATCCTAATTTGATGTTGTGCTCAGTGGTCACCACATTTTTCCTCGTCTTTTGGCTGTTGATGAGGAATTTTCACCCACCTGAAACTCAAAATGCTCTGTTAGGTTCTAGTGAAGGACACGTTCCAAGTGGCTGTTTCTGTACTTTTTAAGCCCCCCCCATTCCTTTGTAGGCTCTCAAGGCAGTAGGTGATGAGTATTTTCAAACACATGCATGAATTCCTTCTATTGGCTTAGAAAAATAGATTTCTGCTCCTGCCAGAGCTATCCTGTACATCAAACTGCTCTGTTCCTCCTTCACTTCAATTAAACAATCCATTACTGACCCTAGATGAGTTCCTTAATCTCTAACGACCAGGAGAGAAGAGGTAAGTATGAAATCCTTTTCTTGGTGTGTTATCGATAATTAGGGCTGGAATCATGGCTGGCAAAACCTTTTGAATAGGTTTATATTGAGAAGAAAGAAGGAATACAACAGATGATTTTAAGATCAATCTGCAGGTGTGCAGGACAGAATGCAAGGGCCAGGGATTGATTTCTTTTAAATGACCAGGGAATCCTTGCTCTTTTGTTTCACTGGTAGGACCTCTGAATAGCCACTAAGACCTTTTGGGAGAGGGTCATGCACTTCCAGGACTGGTAGGAAAAAATGACTGATAGCTCACCTACTGCATGAAAAACATATTAATGCTGGCTGTAAGTGAGCAGCATTTTCAACAAAGTCAAAATTATCAGTAGTACATAAATGGAACATATGGAATAGATGTGACAGCAATCTGTCAAATATGTGTTATGATCTTCATGTTGCCTCAAGTTAAAAGCTGTGGGTGCATGAGCACCCTTTTTAACTGTTCTTATGGCTGTGGATTTGGCCTGGGGCGGTTATTTATCAGGATAGTAAATTTGGGTTTGAGGGCACATCACTTGTGCTGCTTATTCCAACATACCCAAATAAATGTAAGAGGTAGCTTTGTCCTAGGATCAGGTGTCATAGCTCTTCTTGCAGGACTGAAAGTGTAACTTCTGAGGTGTGTTCTGGTTCATTCAAGAAGAACTCTAGAGTTGTGTGTCCATCGCTGATCTGAATCAAATTGTGCTGCCTGGTGATCTGACAGCGTACAGAGGTGCCTGTGAAGTGATGATCTCGGTGTTGACTGAAGCACCTTTTTGTTGGCAGCCTGAGGTCAGCAGGCCTGCAGTCTTTGAGCCGCTACCTGGCCTTTCCCTTTTCCTTTCCAACATGCAGAGCAGAGCGTGTCGCAGGAATGCCGAGGTCAGTGTAGTGGCTAAAAGGCCAAACACTGAAATGTGTTCTTCTGTTTTCTGTAACCTTTGTGTTCTGATGATCTCACGTTGAAAGCGTGAGCTCCTTTTGTGCTCAACCCTGGGTTGGCAGAAACAATAAGAGATGAATGAGGAGCGTGTGGAGTTCAAAGGGCTCCAACTAAACGTGTATCAGGACATAAGTTGCTATGAATGGTGGGTATTACACAACAACTGGACAACATCAGTCTAAGTCTTGGGGCTGCTGCCTGAAGGAGATGACAGGTCTGCAGTTGTACTTGGAGCTGCTCATTCTGGGCTGTAAGATTTCCAAATCACTGATTTATAATGATTGATCTGTGTGATCCTTTACCTCACAAGATTGGGTGTAATATTTCCATACCCAGTGTAGGATGGTAGCGCTGGATTTTCCTCATGGTTGGTGGGCACACCTGGATTTTAATTTCTGACCTTCCTTATGTTCTTCACTCTTATATCAGTGGGAGGGACTAGGTATTTCTGATCTTACTTCTGACTACATTCAAATCCAACCAAGCAATCAATGACTTCCCTGACTTTTTTTGTATACGGCTGTGGGAAAATTCCTGGTTGGCTGGCTATGAATTAATGAAAATCCTTAGAATGCCTCACTAATGATAGCTCCCGTGGCTTTAAAAATGCTATTCCCTTTTTTAATTTGAGGGAGGTCACAGAGGTTTTCAGAAACTAAGAAAGGAAAACTTAACATCTGGTTGTGCTCTGCTGATGACTGCTTTTGTATGAGGAAAAGTTATGGCGTCACCTCGGCATCAAACACATTCAAGGTGATCCTTCCTAAGAAGGCTTTGCAAGAACCTTCTTCACTCAAACTGTGTTGTCTAATTAACTTTGCTTTGTTATTTTCAAATGGAGGATTTTGGTTCTCCGTGGGAATCCCAAACTCATATTGTTACTTAAAATACACCCTATATTTATAAAATAAACTTATTCTCTTGAGTTTTATATATATACCACAATATGTTTATTATATATACAGATATTTATATATACACCATAAAATATTTCTATATGTTTACTAATATTTTCATTTAAGAGTTATCAAACACCAAGATGAAAACAAGCTACTGGGTTGGATTCTGGGATTCATGAAAGGAAATTTGTTTTGTGTTTGCATATCCATAGGGAGGTTTAGTTTCATCTATTTGCATATAATATTCGAAAGAGCAATCTGATTATTTTTTTAAAAAGGTTAAAAGAGAATGTTTGGCTTTTTTTCTCCCAAATAATGCTGGTTAAAATTATGTGTGAAGTTAGTTTATCTCATAGAAAGGCATAGGATGAGAATCCAAACAGTAAATCTTCTGAATGGTTAAAACTCAAAGTTATCAGCTGCTCAGTTAAACATATGTATTCCAGGTGTGACTGGCCTGGGATCTGAAAGCATTAAAAAATACAACTTTGGAGACTTTTAATAGTCACATTATCTTTTTGCATTATGAAATGATTTAAACAAACTCTATGCAGGCCTCTGTTTGTCATTTTCTTGTGGAAAAAAACACCCCGATCTGTTTTTCTTTTAAACCTGGAATACTAAGAGTTTTGCTGAGTGGGTTTGTTGTGTTGTTCTGTTTAAAGAGCTAAAATCCTACCTGTTAAAATCAGTGGCAACACTTTGACAATTTTGATGGGATTTTCTTCCACACTCCAAGGGGTTTGGTGCTTTGTGGTTGCCCAGCACTGAACTGCTGTGAGTGATTTCATACAAAAGCTGGTACAAGCCTCTCATCTGGTGCCTCTGTGTGTATGTGGGAATGTTACTGCCTGCTGAACTAGGACAGAAGTTCACAGCACACATCACTTCCACAGTGTGTGGAGAGGTTTTGGTGCATCTTCTCAGCGCAGGGCAGAGCTCAGCCAGCCCGGCTGGCAGGGAGCTGAGCAGCAGCACAAGCAGGAGAGCTGTGCCAGTGGGGCATCGTCCTGGTGTTCGCAGCTCAGCCACAGCAGAGCACCTGACTGCCGTGGCAGTTTCTCACGCTTAGGCTTTGTTGATAATTGCTGTCTTCAATCTCACTGTTGCATAGATGTGTCCTGGAACAGCCCACGTAGAGTGTTCTCAGAGTAGGAAGTGCACTGTAAAGTTGCATCTTAATTTATCACATAGGAATAACTTCCTTTACAAACAGGCCATTAGGGATAGATTCTTCCCCCACCCCCTCCAAGTGTACCTTTGGATACAGCTGCCCAGCCAATGAAGAGTTCCATCATTTTCTTATATCTGAGCTGTTAAAGTGCCAGTCTGTATCTCACCTCAAAGCCCTTATAAATCCTGCCTGTGCTGCTTCCACTTCCTCCAGTTTCTACGGGAATCATTGTTACCTTCCTGCCCAGGCTTGCCCCTAATTGTAGGCAGTAGTAACAAAATGAGGATAGAAGTTGGAACTGGTAAATTGTGCAATTTAGGCTGAGCATAAAGAGTGCTCTGTCTGAGCAAATTGACTTCAAATATGGTGTGGGAAGGGGGCGTTGCTGAACTGGAAATCTTTTTAGCAAAGTTTTCAAGCTTGTGCTGGACTTCCCCTTGAAGTCTGAGAGATATGGGGTATAAATGGGTGATTTAAGCTCCACCTTATGAGTGTGAGCAGATCCTTAGAAGCTCCGAGTGGGATTCTGAAAATGAATGGAGTGCCTTAACTCCTATTAACTTTCAATGGGATTTGTTCTCTTTTGTGGCTCAGGGGTGTAGTTATGTTTTATATTGACTCAGCAGTGAAGCTGGCTAGTGAAATTTTCACTCCCATCTGCTTTCCCTCCCACTTTGGTGTTGGTGTTTGTGCTTCCCTCCCCACCTGCTTTAGTGCACCTATTTGGGAGCTGCACTGTAGTTCATGTTATTAAAGCAGTTTGAATTGAACGTATCCTTATTTTTTTTTCTTTTCACAACTGAGGTAATTTCAATGACATGGATAAAATGAGGTCCCCCCATGCAGTAATGTTAAGTATATGTTCAGAATTGGTGAACTACAGCATGGAGGAAGAGCCAGGGACTGGACAGGGGAGTCAGGAAATCCCAAAGCTAATTTTGTGATTAGGTCAGTGTTCCATGTAACTGTTCAGATGCTTTTAAAATTCCCACCCTTGTGGTGTGTTAATTTAGATACCTTAAAAATATCTCATCAAAAGCATTTGAGGTTGCTATACTGAGCACATATGAAACTTTAGATTTTTCAAGATTTTTCGTGTGAACATTTTTAACAGTGAATTTTTCACAAGCAAGAAGATGATAATGTTTCAGAAATCACTTCAGTGTCTGTTGAAATGCAGCCAACTCTGTGGTGGAATACAGAGCTCAGGGTAACGTTATACAACCCTTCCTGCCAGGAAATGAAGAGTAGTGTATTCATTTGTAACCCAAGGGGGGGACTTCACTATACAACCTATAGTTTGTGAATGGAATTTGGACAGATTACCACTGAAATTACAGAATGACCCACTAGGTCTTAGTAGCTCTCTGTTTCTTACCTTGCTCTGAAGACAGAATCTCCTGTTAATACAGTGTCCACGAGCAAATCTGCGTAGTTATTCAGTACAGTTAAGGATGTTTCCCCATTGTAAAGAGCTTTGATTTTATTTGCTCTGTCAGAATTTTATCTGAGACCTGCTGATACTGCTTCACAAGCCATATGTTAACAGCCCCAAAAGGAGAAAGGGCCAGACATTTAGCCTAATGCTTGAGTTATGAAAGCCTATCTAAGGTTTTGCTTCTTCTGTTGTTACGAAATATTTAGCTAAGATACTTTTCAAAGAATCAGTAAATTATTTATTTCATAGTTACAGCTTTGCTCTATTGTTTAATTTTGGTTTTGTTTTTTTTTTTTTTTAGCAAATCGTGTTGTTGGTGTTTAATAATTATCTTTACCTTAGTTTACCTTCTGACAGGAGTAATTGCTTAACTACAAAAAGAGTTAAAAATCAAAAAGACAAAACAAACACCTAACTCAGCCTGGCCCTAACAGGTGAAAAGTTATTTTTCCAGGCTTCTTCAGAACATCAATGGAAACAAAACCTTTATCTTTTATTCATTAGTTAGGAATAATGCAAGTTGGGCTAGCTTAGGTTTCTCCATATAGTTGCATTTGTAAGAGTAATTCCCTAATCATGCCATTCACTTTTGGGGTTCTTTTTCAATAAGGGCCACTGGCCGTGAAATGTCATGCAGAGTTTGAAAATGGGACATTCAGCTCACTAAAGAATGAGTTGCAAGGACAGAAGTTCCTTTTTATTACATTCTGGCAGTAGATGTAGGAATCAAAGCCACAATGTGAGTGATGGAATAACACCCCATACTGTCTAACAATGCTGAGGGATGTGGATGAGGAGTGCTCAGTGCAACCACAGCACCTTTGGTTACATGGTTTAGTTATTGTTTATTATATTCCACTCAACCCCAGAAATTCCAGTGTGGAAATTCCAGTAGTTTGTTTGCTTGTATGGGAGGAGCTGAGCTGGAGTTTCAGGAGTGATTCCCCCTCTCCTGCCGACCTGGTCAGGTTTCCTTGCAACAGAGGAAATATTTGTTTCCATGTTTATATTTTAGGATCAGATCCAAGTAATATTCCTGTTTTAAGTTATCATTTATGTTGTAAGTGAAACTTGATGATCTTTGGATCTACTTCTCAATTTCCTAAAATAATATAATTTTATTTTATATCTTCCTGTTTGGTGATTTAGGATTAGCCATTTATATGTTCAGCTTAGCGTTGATAAAAGGGAGTCATGTAAAAATTTGTGAGAAACACAGGTTCAATTTAACTTTTTAATCTGTGCATTTCAATGCCATCTTAGAACTTCTATTGCATTCTGCCTTCTTAAATAAGGTGACTGCTAGAAGGGAACTTGTTCATTGTATATTGACTTTCTGCATAGAGACACTTGTTGGAAGTGATTGCTTCCTGCAGAAAAAGATCAGGTAGTGTGTGTGTGTCTTTAAAAACAAGAGGCTAAAAATTAGTGTAAATGCTTTTTTGAGTATTTGGAAATTCAAAGGAAATTTTGTCATAATTTGATCAAAGTCACATAACCTGTGGCTCTGTTTTTGTTACACATGCTGATGGTCTGTGGATAACATTACATTTTTTCAGCATGAAACTGGACACTTCAAATCCCTAAAGCAGGCTCAAATTTATGGTTAATAAAAGAATTTATTGTACTGGATGTCATCTGTTATATCACTCTGGGAACAGAAACTGGCAGTGAGCGGACAGGAAATATTTCCATTTCAAATCGCTTCAGTCCACGGTCTGGGGCAAAGTGTCTGATTTCAGAAAAATCACCGTGGATAGCGATGTAAATGGAATATTGAGAAGAGTATAAACCTTTTCAAAGATGTTTTTTTGCTTTGTACTATTTTATGTAAAAATGCTTCTTATTAGTGTCACATACTTTATTCCAGCATTGATCCCTCAACCTTTTCAAGGCAGAAGGCAGAGTGATAATGTATTTTCAGGTGAATGTCTGTAAGTACCGAGTGAACAGCACTTGGATGAGCTGCTCTGCAGTGGCCAAACCACTTCAGAGTCTCAGACCTTTGTAATTGTAGTTGGTTGGTTTCTCAGAGTGCGAATTCCTATGTGTTGGTTGGGTTCTTCCAGCTTTATGGATTTCTTCAGGTTGTCTCCTCTTCAAATGTATTATAAGGTGTGAGATCCATGGATTGGAACTTTACTAATGGAAACTTCAAGCAGTCAGATTGAAATTCCGTTATGTTTTTCATGTGTTAAGTAGTACTTAAACAGCTCTGCATTTTGAAGTATTTAAAGTGCTTAAAATAATTGTACATTTTAAATGGATATGTTTGTCTAGGGGACATTAAAACCGGGGGGGGAAGTTTTAAATTTTTATCTTCATCATGTATTAATATCTTAAAATACTCAGTTTTTCATTTTCATATTGCTGTGCATTACCATGTGGTTATAAAAGTTTGGAACCAATTGTGTATTTCCTTCTTCAAAAGATGTGTGGCAGAAGCAAAAATGTGCTTTTTTTTTCAGATGCTGCATGAGACTTAAAAAAATCAAGAGAAAAGTTAATATAAAAGACCCTAAAATAGTTTATTTTGATGATTAATTCACCTGATTTGACACCCTGTTTCAGATGGATTTAGTGTCTTGAACATCACTTTGTGGAAAGCTCAATGTTTTGCCACTGTAAATGTACCTTTGTTCATCCTTCAGTGTTTTCCATTTAAGTTTGAAAGGCTTTTCCCCCCCCTAAACATTCGTAGATTATAATTTAGGTTTCAAATGGTTCTTGTCAAATTTCTATCAGCACTTCTTACCAGTAACCCTCATTATACTATTAAAATAACTTAACCTCACACCTTATTAGTAATCAAAACAACTCAAGCAAATAATCCACAAATTATAATGTGGAAAACTGCATCTATTTTCTTTTGTAGTCAAGCCGTAGCTTCTGTGTATCAGCTCTGCATCAAGTAAATTATTTAGGTGTATGGGATTTCTTTCAGCTTTGCAGGAACAGCAATTAGAAAACAAGCCTTAATAGGGCAAGATTTATTACTTAACTTGGGCAGTTTGGAAAAGTTTTATTATCTGAGGTGTAGGCTAAAAAAAATCATTAATTAAATCTGTGTGTAAAAACAAAGCACTCCCCTCTTAAAGACAGGAAAAGTTTAAGCTATGGAGTTGTAAAACTGATTAGTTACTCTGAGTATCATTGAAGGGCATGAACCAAAATCTGTGTCTCGTTATGCTGAGTGTGCGGTGTGTTCCCTCAAACAGCTCATGTGTTTGATGTAGGAGTCTAAAATGATTTGTTTCATTTCTATATTTTTATAATTTGATTGAGATGAGTGAGGTTACAGTTTAGGATCCCCTCCTTTCAGGTTCCTCTTGGTTGTAAGGACTGAGTGTGGAATGAGTCTGGATTTCATTGGTGCTGCTTGTGAGGGGACCAGAGGTATTTCTTTGGAGCAGCACAGCAGTGGTATTTTTCCTGAGGCTAAATGCACTTTGTACCATTCCTGCATTTGTCAGAGTAGGCCATGACAGAACAGACCCATATGCCAAGCCTGCTTTTGTACATGCGGCATTTGATTTTAGGGTTCCTGTCATTTTTCCCACGGTATTATTTCCTATTATTTATTAGTAATTATTGAAATTTATAATTTCAAAGAAAGCTGATTGGACTGACAATTTAAACATTCTCAAGATGTAGATTTTCTTTGCATGGGTTGGTGGTTTTTTGATTTTTTTTTTTTTAAATTGGATAATCTAATTTTAACCAATAATACAAGAACAAAAAGTTCTCCAGGAACTCCAAGGTTCTAGGAACTTAAGAAATGGGTAAGGGCAATCCTTCCTGAAAAAGATTTCCAATGAAAATATTGCAAGGGCTTAAATAGTAGTTACGCAAATGGCACCAATGAAGTAATTTAAAGCCCAAGCAGGTTGTGTTACAGGTTGTGTCAGTGTTTTAGCAGGTATCACATTTCATGTCAAGTAGTGTATTAATTAGTATGAAAAGAGCAGTTATGAACTGGCCGTGTACGGTACAGGTAGAATGTGTAACCTTTGCTTTGGCCAACTTTCAAAAGCACTTAACATGAAATACTTAGGAAAAATGCATCTATTAAACTGTTTAACTTGTTCAAGTGTATTACAAAGTGTGATATCCATAGGGTGTGATTTTTATTAGTGGAAACTGAGTGCAGTCAGACTGGAGTTTCAGTACCATTTCAAACTTTAGATCTCTTCTAAATATTGTATCTAGGTACCCTTTATTCGTAGTTAAAAACCTCAAGGGACTTGATACCACATAGTGCCTAAAGAGTTTGCCAGTACAGATGTACTTAAAACACATTTCCCTCATTTTGTTTCTTTCCAAGAGTAAGGTTTAGCAATACTTAATGCTTTTTGAATCCAAGTACTGAGGAGAGATGAGCACACAGGAAAATTTGAATGTATTCTGTCTTCTCTTCATCCTTTCTTTCATTGTGAAAAGCCTCAGCAATCCTGATGCTCTGTATAAAGAGGTGGTTGAATTCTGAGGTAAACTTTATTCAAGGCTGGCAGTTCTCAGAAACATTCTCAAGAATGTTTCCTCAGAAAACTGTGTTTTGGGTGTTTTATTTTGTTGTGCTCAAATTCCTGGTGTTGATCATCGTTTGATGGAGCTTTTCCTGCTTGTCTGTAGGTGGGGAAGCTCCAGTTTGTTTACAGAGTGGGGCTGGTGTAGTTGGAATATTTTACTCCTATTTCTTCCAAGTATCCTTCAGGTGGACAAGAAGTGTTTGTGCAGCTTTGTGTATATTTCTGACACTTGCAAATGGAGTTTTTTTGGCTACAGATGTGATGGCTGCACTCCATAGAGAGTAAGCAGGAGTGTATAAATTCCCTGGCAGCCAGAGCTTTAAATCTGCAGCCACCAAGTGTATCTGCCTGGGTCTCTGAAGTTCAGCCATGTGGATCATCAGTACAAGTAAGCACTGGACCTTCTAATCCTACTATTGAATGTGTTACTGCTTAAGCTGTGGAGGAATTTTTGTCTTCTCTGTGGACCTGGACTAGACAGAGGCTCTGAGAAGGAGTTATTTCCTAAAAGCATGTGGTTCAGCAGTAAATCTCTGTCTGCAGAGATGTTGAGGAGCTGGGAGTAACAATGCACAGCAGTGAAGGAACCAAAGCCCACCTTTAGCACAGCCTTGTGTCTGACTGCAGGAAGCAGCTTCTGCAGCTTGTCCATTAACTGAGGGAAGGAAGAAAGGAAGGAATACTTGATTGCTTCCTAGAGGGGTTTGTAGGGAAAAGTAATTGATCTTATTTCCATGGTTTGATGTGCAAGAACTTTTACATCTAACCAGCAAGCGTTTGCAGTCATTGTGTTTGAGGTAACGGCCCGTCCCTCATCCACTTTTAAGTAGTCTGGAACAGTGGTCGTGCTGGTGTGTTCTCACACTGCAGCATCTGCCCCTCACTTCTGGGGATTGTATAATATGGCTGTGTATGGAATAAATGGGGTTGTTCCTCTTGTGTCCCTCGTGACAGTGACCGTGATGCCAAAGGTGCCTTCGTGTTGCTACTGAGTTAGGTGCCCATCACCTTTCAAGGTCTTGCTTCTCATTGCCCAGGGCTCCTTAAGTCCTGTAGCTCACAAGGATGGCAACTTTGGGAGGAGATGCTTGTGGCACTTTAAAGAAAGTTGTTTTTTTTTTTTGCTTCACCTCCTGTAAAAACAACTTCATGTGAGGTATTAGAAATACTGCTGGGGGAATCGTGAAAGATCCTTTAGAGCTACAACAGGAGGGTTTGGCAAGTAAATATTCCTGGAATAGAAGCATACTGCTTACGAATTCTCTGTCTTAATATCTCATGGATGAGTACAGTTGTGTGTTTCTAAATCCCTCAGAATAGGTTTTTACGTCCAAAATAATTGTGTTACTTCAGAGGAAGGGATTAAGATGGAAAAATCCCAAATTCTATCTACTTTAAAAGTTTTATGAGCTGTGTGGCACTTGAATCAGTGGAGTTATTGCTAAATTAACCTGCCACCAGATCCTCCAGAACCAAAATTTTGGTCTATTTATATGGTTGTCCTACAAAACCAACATATATTAGTATTCTTTACAGTCATGATCTCCTGTGGATATGTAATACTTTCTGTAGTTGCGCCTGGATGTTTCATTTGTGTAAGTGAGAATTAAAACTAGGTTTCTAAGAATACTCATTTCATATTTTCTGACTGCAAACTCTTAAAGAATTTCAGTGACCTCATCTCAAATAATACAGGAGAAGGATTAGGAAGGGGAGGGGAACACTGTGTGAATACACCAAAACAAAATAGATATGCTATGTCAAATTTTTCACATTCCAGCCTTTATGAGATGTTCTGCTTTAAGATTTCCTTGCAAGCAGCTGTTCCTATCATTTTCAGAACTTACAAATTGAATAAAGTCACCCTGTACTGCAGAGTATCTCCAGTCTGCTTGTTTATAATGAAAATCTCCAACATTGCAGTAAATGTGGGATTAAATTATTTTTAGATCTAGCAGTTATGAGTAAAACAGTTAATCCACATTTGATGCCAGTTTCCCTCAGAACTGTTAGAGGTGTTTTTGTGTGTGCACTTTGGCATTATATTGAGAAGTGAAGAGTAAAAAACTCACGCTGAAATAGTCATAACTGTGAATTGTGTTCTGTCTGAAGCTTAAAACTGAACCTGTGAAGTCAGTGCTAGTTACTTTTACAGATTTTCTGTTTCTTTGGATGAAAACTGAAATCAAACCAAGAGCTCGTGCTCGGAGTTTCGAGTTTGAAAGGTAGGAATCTGGCAGTAGAGCATTATTGGGAAACATTTATGATTTTGGAAATAAGTTCCTTTAGTTGTTTTCCAGGTGCCATTGCATTTGCTCAGCTTTAAAGGCAAAGACTTTCGTTTTGGATTTGCCTGTCTTGGAATTACTTAGTCATTTAGGAGAAGCAACAAACTTTTATGTGCATAGTCTTGAAAGGTATGAATTGTAACTGAAATATTTTTCTTTTTTTGCTTTCCTTTTTCCCTGATGCTCTGTCCTCTGAAAGCTGCATAATTTCTTAATATGGTAAGCAAAATGGATGCATGAACATATCCATATCTTTTATATCCATATTAATATAAATAATATATATCCATTGTTCTCTCATGCTTCGGTCACCTCTTGAAACCTTTTCTTGATTGTCTTTTAACTGTGTTTGAAGATCTTTGTGAGACAAAGACCGTGCCTCTCATGGCTCTTCATGCACAGCAATAAAATGAATGAAAATATGTTGTCTAATTGTTTCATGGACAGGTTAGTTCAGAAATGCTTGGGTATAAGTTAAAATTCAGTGCTTGTGTAATTGTTACTTTTAAGTGTGAGGGACACTGTAGGCTGACTGAGAGTGTGGATAACTTCGCACCATAAGAAGAAATATATTCTTTAATTTGAGTTAAATAGTGAGCTTGTTGATTTTATAGTGTGCTGTGCACTATGTTAAGCAGTAAATATGCATAAGAGTGTTCATTAACTTCTCCTCCTGCATTATTTTAGATATATGTTTGTAAACATATGTAAATATATATTGTAAACAATAAATAATTCTATATATTGTTTACAGCACAAGTCAGTGTTTCTCGAACTAATTTGTCTTGGGTCCCTCTAAGAGCAACTTCACTGTTTGCAGCCCCCTTCCTTCCTAGTCACAATCACCATTCCTGCACCTGTCTTGGCATTGCTTTTTCTCCCCCTCCCTTCCCAAACACCTCGTCTTTTCTTCCAGCTCTCCTGCCAGGGGTCATATCCCACAGTTAAGAGAGTGCTGCTTTAACTGGAGACTTTTGGCTTTGGTCCAAATACCCGTAGACATTTCGCAGTGTTTGTGGGAAGTGGCCTTTGTTTGAAAATATTTCTTCTGGTGACTTTTGGGGGCTTTTTGTTTGTTTTTAGAAGGCTTGTGATTTACCAAGCATTATTTGCACAGGAAAGTTGGAAAGAACTAACTGTGACAATGCAAACAATGGAAAACTTCTCAGGCAAACTTGCAAACTGCACAAGGGAAATCGGAGCTGGTGCTGCCCCTTCCCTGCCAGGCTTTGCTGCATTGAATTCCCGAGTTAGACTCAGAGATTTAAGATTTTCACGGTAGGCAACCAACAGTATAGATTAAACTTGCTTCCATTGTTGTTAAGTTGTGCCTGTAAGAACTGTCTGTTCCTTAAAGTAACCCGGGTCCCACAGTTTCAGTGAGCAGCTGCCTGGAGTCCTGTCGCGTCTGGGAAGCTGTGCTGGAAATACTCCTTGTAGTGTTCCTCCTCACAATCATTTCTTACTTCTCTGTCAGATGGACTAATTTAAATGGAAACTAAAATAGCCAGGAGTGAGGCATAATAAAAAGGTATTCCTGCTGGTTTGGTTTTGGGTTGGGTTGCAGGGGTTTTTTGGTTCAGGTAGGATACACTGCCTGCTGTTTGTGATCTTCAGTCAGCATGTTGCACCTCAAAAATCCCAAAAGACCCCCCTGAAACTGGTGTACACGCACCCCTTTCAGGACCACCTCCTCCTCTGGTGGGATTTGAGGCAGCTGCTGTCCCATTCAATATCCTTTCATGATAGGAGGAACTTGAGAAAGCCCCGTCCACTTGAAATGGCAAAAGAATTGTTCAGACAAAATGTAATTACCCATGTGGGAAGTGAACCATTAAAACCATGAATAATGTCATAATTTTTTGAAAAATTAGATATTTAGTGATCATGAAAGGTCAGAACAACTCTTATAGAAGCAGATTTTGTGCATGCAATGCAGGAACATTTATATCTATATCTATCTATTTGTATGAAAGGGAGATCTGAACAAAATTTGTGGTTACGCTAATGAATGACAAGACAGAATATAGTAATAACTGCACAAACCCATTCACCCAGGGTTTAGAATTCATTCTACAGTCAGTGGAGTACACACAAATTGTATAGCAAACATCAGCATGGATAATGTATTGAGTTGTATTCTCTTGTAAGAAAATTAAAATGCAGGCGTATAAATAATACAGATAATTAATCTTTTTACTATAGAAATGGCTCTAGAAATATAGAATATTTTATATAGATAATATAGAATATTTTAGCTTGGTTGAAAACATCAATAAAGCTGTAGAACAAAAAGAGCAGATGTCGAATACAAAGCTTTTGGTTTAATGAGCAATGAGTATGATAAACATTGATTATTCATCTTGATGTTAGAGTTCAAAAACAATTGTCCCTTCAGTTTGCCTCATGGGAGTGTGAAATTAGGACCATGTGTGTGTTGATTAACAACATATGAAAGATGAATCATGATTACTGTTTTGGTCTGGTGCACAAGGCTGTGCTTGAGGGGGAGTGATTTCCTACCTCCTTTACCAGATCTCTGTAATTAGTGCATCTCTCTCCGTTTCCCAGGAGCGATGTTCAAGTGGTTTCCTGACAGTGCCTATTCACACACATAAATTGCCTTCCTTGAATGAAAGAGTGTTTGCTCAACAGAAGTTGAATGTTGGAGGATATTTCAGTATTATTTGTGAAAACAGTTATTCACAGAACCATTCTGAAATCACCCATCCATTTCCATCACCAATGCTGTCTCTGGCAGGAATCGTCAGATATGAAAAATGGATGGTACTTTCAAATATGCAACACTATGTGTTCTAGAGTATAAGGAAGAGGGAAAACGTCAATAAAAATCAAGCAGATTTTTTATTTCATTCCAGTGTATTTTAATTTATGGCTCTGATGGCAGACATTAGTTAAATTTAACTTTTCTTGGAGGCACAATTAGTTCCTGTGGTTAAAAATTTGCTTTGAGCTTTATTTCTGGAAATGTAATCCTAACTTTGTTCCTCTCTGGTCTAGTAATGGGTAGAAAGAGTTGTCATAAGTGCTTTTCATTATGAGCTGTTACCATAAGTGAGGGCTGGGTATTAGAAAAATATTAACAAACAAAATTAGAGTTTGACTTCGTGTAATAGTCTTTGCCTTTTATTAATCCTTTTGCTCTTTCATGTTGAAAGATGGATGTTTAAATACAATGAAATGCCTGCACATGTCTTGAACATCTAAACGAGTTACTCATTCTTCAGGAGATGATGTGTTTTAGTGTTACTCGGATCTGTGCTGATTTAAGTTATCTTGGGATCTTAACCTTAACTATTCAGGCTGTGGATGTGGGTGGAGGAGCAGATCCAACACTGATCTCTGTGATTTGAGGTGTGTGATATGTGATGGAAATTCTTTCTGGCTTGCTTGCCCGACATAGATACAGGATTTGGATCTTAGCTCATCGTGTCTTCTGTGGAGTTCTGTGCTCTGAGCTCACACAGTGTGAGATTTAATGTGGATAATGCTTCCCCCCCCACACACACACTTTTTGACAAATAAGGTTATTTGTGATTTAATCTGTACGCATTTAATCTTTGATTATCTGTTTAAAGATCAGTGGTCTATAGCTCTTCCTAAAAGATGTTTTGGCTGTTTCCTTTCCTATGTCTTCCTTCTCAGTCGGTGTGTGTAGAAGTATGTGGACCACAGGGATTTTGTAGACAAAGCTCCAGGCCTGCTGTCCAGTAAAGTTCAGAATAACTTAAAAGCTCCATGTAAATTCAACAAATGTTAGTGGTTAATTAATTAATGATAGAATCACAGAATGGTTTGGGTTGGAAGGAACCTTCAAGATCATCTCCTTCCAACCCCCCTGTCCTGGGCAGGGACAATTAACTGAGAATGTAGAGCCCTGAGGCCATAACATCAGTGTTTATAGTTTTAAAGTAAGAAGCTCTAAACAAGTTCTCTGAGCTATAAGCCATTTAAAACAAGGGAATGCTTTCTGGAGGAATGTATTTTTTTAAACTCACAGAAGTAAGTACTTGGAGGATTAATCCTAAAGTTTAGCATGATGGAATTGTCTGGGTAGTTTATATGTTTTAACTTATAAGTGCTATGACAACTATCTGGTTCAACACTTTAGGGCAACCCTTATTCTCTCACTTTTTACTGCAGCCTTTTTGTGCCTTTTCTACACCTGGGAGCCAATTTTTACAACCATTAAGCCTTAAGTTCAGCAGAGTTTGGCTTATTTTATATCTGCTTCTTGCATCTGCATTATTAATGACTGCTGTATTGATTTATACTTCTAGTGTTGTGTAGCTTGTGATGTCACCATAATCCCAGTGGAAATGTAATTAAAGGTGTGGAGAAAAGTGTTTCCTTTTTTTTAATAGAGGGTATAAAAAAATCCCATCTAATGAATTGAAATACTTGTGCCATTTTTCTGTGGGGTTTGGTAAAATTTATATCTCTCAACACTTCAGCTGTAGGACAAAAGGAAGACAAGTAACAATTTGGTGGTTTATGTGCCTTTATAAATATGAAAAGTCTTTATAATATATATCTGCCTTTATAAATATGAAAGTTACTTCTTTGTAATTTTTTAATCAAATAATCATGTCTTTGTTTTGATGTGGTAGTAAGTTAAATGACATCTCATAAAGTTTAAAGAAACAGAAAATGAGTCAGAATAGAACAGGTATTAATAAAAAAGTTAAGACTGAAAAAAAAGACGCCTTCCTGTTTCAGGAAGCCTTTTTGTACAACAGCTGGTTCAGTGCCAAACTAAATCAGAGTTAAACAGATGAAAAGCCACCTGAGAAGAAACTGAGATTACAAATTTAACTTCTAACAATACTATCAAGATCTGAGTTGCTTTCATTCTTTAGGTAGTTTTCCTTTTTTTCTTTCAAGGTAACACCTCATACCTTGTTTTTCTTTGTACATCCCCATTTCTGACTGTGAAGTGACACCCAGGGAGTGCTGGGGCACAATCCTGACAACATCTAATTACTGCTGCAGGCCTTCTGTACTACTGATTTTTGCTGTTCACATTGTAGCAGTGAACCCAGACACAATTCTATGTGAATGGGTGTTATTTTTTTAAAGCTGCTGGTAAATATGGTGTGATTTACCTTCCATGGAATGATATTCCTTCACAGGAATCAGCAGTCCAGTTTTCAGCTTTGTGTCTGGTTTGGGGTGAGAGTGATGCTACGTTTTGTGCTTCAAAACCAGTTTCAGTGCTTTTTTGAAGGGTAAGGTGTTGCATCTCTGAGGCACAAAGTCCTTTTGGAAAGGATAGAAGAGGCAGCAGACTCATCAGCCTGTGGATGTGTCTGGATTCCTCCCTGGCAGGGCAGTTCTTCGGTTGATCTTCAGTTTGTGGCACTCGGCAAGGATGGCAGGATAGTATTATATCTTAATTAGTACTTGATAGTAGAAAAGGGTGTCTGAGGTAGCATAATGGACTTCTACAATGTGCAATCCTACTGGAAAAGTTCTGGGATATAATTATCTGAATTATTGCAGTTGCAAATCCACTGTTTCATTTATTCTTATTTAACATGAAAAATTCAGGAGGTTCTATCATCCTCCTGCTTACAGAATAAAAATCTATGTAAGTTCTAAGTAGCTTGCTTCATTCAAATTATTTTCTTGGTGTTTCTCTACAGGGCCTGTCTTCAGTGACAAAGAACAATGGACTGCTCAACATCACCTTTAAATATGACAGTAAGTTGAAAATCTGCACTGTATTCAGAAAAGTCAAGGACTCCCTCTCAGTTGTCAATATATGGCAACATGTCTTTCTTTCCAAAATGGCTCTAAGAATAGCACAAGCTCTTCAGTACTGATGTATCTTTGACATCTCGATTTGTGTCTGCTGAGTCTGGTGGATCTTCTCCTTCTTGTGTTTCACTGATAATAGAATTCTCTGAGAATTTGAAGTAGTTCCAGTCTGAGTTTGGCCTACGTCATCTGCTCAGTATTTGACTGGAAAATTGTAGAAAATTATTCTGTGAAAGAATGTAGTCACTGAAAGGTTTAGTGCATATAAACTCCTAGGAAAGGATTATTTTGAACTTTATACGTCTTTGATAAGTAATTTGAAGTGAAAATGGAATGAAGTGTGTCTTGAGGTAGAAAATGTGTAGTTTTTATTTGCCTACAGGTAATAGAAAATATAAAAATGTCTTTGCAAGGATTAATATTGAATATGAATATTGAAGAATGTCGAATAGCATCTCTGCATCTAGTCCAAGCAGTTGGAACCTTTCTTTAGCTACAGTCTTCAAGGAACAGGCCAGTGGAAAAGTGCTGTGGGTGTTTTTAGTGGAGACAGATGGGTTTAGAGCTGTAGCAGATGTGCTCTGTTTTGCAGCTAAACTAAGAGCAAAGTAATCTCTGGCATAATAACAGTGATAAGCAGGTTGCAACAATAATACTTCAGAACTCCTCAAACATCTGCTAAATGGCTGTATCTTATTGTTGGGGGTTTTTTAAAAGGTTTTGGTCATCTTTGTTGTCTTTGTCTAAGTAGGACTATTGACTACATTAGGAATTTCTCCTTTTTTGGGCAGTTAGTGGCCATCGTCAATATTAACTCAATATACAATCAAGGTCCTAATTTGCAGCAGTAATGTCTGTTTTAATGCCCGTGCAAGTCACAGGTTGTTTTTTCTCCTTACCCAAAGCAATTGCTTTAGATGCTGAGTGTAGGTGAAATTTCATCATTAAGAACATGCATCAGGAAACCGAACAATAGTGATTTGTTTAATTCTGATCATCCTGTTGTTCCTCTGTTTTTATGTTCGTTTCTGAATTTGCAGTCCTTCACTGGGAACTCTTTTTTAATCTAATTTTATCTCAGTATTTAAAATGAGCAGAATTTAGCTGTGTCAGATTGTACAAGAGGTAGGTGGTCACTACAAAAGGGGTATGATTTTTTATTTAACTATGTAAAGTAAAACAGGAAATAATACCAGTCAGAGCAGAGATCCCCACTTTTAGTTAACACAGTGAGTCTGTTTAATTCCCAGTAAGTGTTGTGTTTTTTTCATTAATTCTGGCACCAGAAACTATGTTTAACCAGTGAGAAGTATTAATTCAAAACTCTGCTGGCACTGAATGCTTCCTGGACAAAGGAGTTATTTGAGTTCTGCACTACTAGGAAAAGAGTTTGCTGATATGAAGACTAAAGAGCTCACATGATATGGAAATACATACTTACTGTGAATAAGCCAGGCCAGCACAAAAGAGAATTTGGCTTGCTGGCTGTGATTTTTAAAGGCTTTTATTTTGCCACACTGCAAGTCCAGCAAAGTGTGGTTTATGTTGTTAAAGTAGTTAGTTGGATTATTTACTCAGGTGAAACACAAATGTTTGTATTATTTAGTATGTCACTGGTATTCAAGTAAAAGAAGTGGTTTCCTGAAAAGTGTGATTTTTTTTTTTCCATGCTGTTTTCCTCCTAAATCTGTTGTTCTTTAAAAATGGGAATCAGTGACTTGCAGTTAAACTTCAGACATTTGTGCTTATGTTCCATTTTGGCAAATTGTCATTTGACCATAAAATTCTAGTAACCAGGATCCAAAATCTTGGGCTTGCTATTAATTAGATCCAGACATAGCAAAACCGAGTTACTTCAACCTTTCCATTAAAAGAGATCCTCTCTCCTCCTAAGAGGAAGCTCATGCTGTCACTGAGTTCACTCGTAGCAACAGAATTCTACAAACAGCAGTGGAAGTACCAACTGCCCAGCTTTTGTCAAAGGCAGTGTTGTACAAACTGTTCTATTCTTGTGTCTGGGACAGTTACATAAAAGACCCCTTGCTGTGGTTATTCATAGTAAAAAGCCATTTTCTAAATCTCTTTTACAGTTAATAATTTTTCTTTCCTTGCCTTTAAGATCACACCTGTGAATTAAATTCAAATTTCCTGTACTGGCGTATCATAGCACTTGATTTTTCATGTTTCTTTTCTACAAGCTCTGTACAGACAAAACATAGCATGTAGATTATCTCAGATTTTTAGAATTAATCATCAGTCAGTAATGTATATAGTCAACTTCTTCTGGAGTTTGTTGGCTTCACTTGTTCAGAAGCAGAAAGTTTGTGCACACACATCTTCATTGTACTTCACTCCAGAACTATTGAATTCCCTGGCTGTACTTCTCTTCCTGCCATGAAATATGAGCCTAAGTATTGTAAGACTTTAAAAAGAATAAAATTTGTGATTATTTGTTTTCTTGTTTTGAATGCATCAAGACATGGTTAAATTTAACAACAAAGTTGGGAATGTTTTTCTTACGTTTTGTTTCCTTAATGAAGACTAAAGTTTTCTATAATCATATGTTTGTGGAGCCGTAACTTTAGGGAATACACTGTATTTTGTTATGGTAACAAGACGAAACCAGTCCTGACTGGATCCAGTGGCAGGAAGATGGTCTAGAGGGGTGTGGCTGCTGAATGGACGGCAGAGAGGAGATGGATTTAGGCTGTAGGTTCTGTGTGGTCAGGATCCAGCAATATCGTGGTTGAAAAGCACTTCTTGAGCACCAGTTCTCAAGCTTTATGTGGTCTGTTGTTCTCACATGTGCCTGATCACTGACCAGCATTCTCTTGCGCTGAGCACTGTCAAAATTCATGTCAATCCTCATATTCTTTTGAACAAGTACAAGAAAAAGTTGCTCTCTTTTGGGAGTCCCAGCAAGTGTCATGTGGTACAGGCTATACCGGTGGTGTCAACTGGTGATTTCCTTGGGAATCCTGTGAACTAGAGCTTTGCAGCTGGCGAAAGTGGCCGTGCTCAATGATTCATAAAGTTTTATGGGGGTTTGTATTTTGGGACAAAACCCTCATGTAGATTACTATACAGTACTTACTTTTTATAGAAAATGGTGCACTTGTACTTTCACTGTGCTCAGTCTTAAAGAAATTTATGTCAGCTAGAATGTTTTTCTTGAAGTGTTTATTTCCCCACATTTTTAGACTGTACACCTTACCTGAACTCCGTGGGCAGACACGTGATTGGAGATGTGCAGAACATCACCATCAGTCAGTATGCCTGCCAGGAACAGGTTGCTGTGGTGATCCTTTGGACAGCAAATGCCATTGGTAAGTAGTAGAGGGAAAGAGGATTTTTTTTTTTGTTTGTTTGAAAGCATAGCATAAACTGAAATGAATTAATTTTTGATTTCTGTAGCATTTAGCTTACAGAAGCTGTGTCTGTGTCTTTGTGCAATATGTAATGCTCTTGAAAAGATGTAATTAGATGGAATAGTTAGTCTTGAAGAGCAATGCAGTGCCCTTGATACCTGAGTCACAAAACTGTCCCAGGGTTACACTGGCATTATCCTGAGACACTCACACCACTGTGACTGAGTTTAACCGTGTAATCAAGTAATTCTGTGATGAGAACATTGTAAAGACACTGTGCTGAGATGAGGTAGGTTAGAGTAACTTGAATAAAATGGGTGTAGTTCTGCCATCAGTTATAAATAACTGGAAATATACACACACTGGAATAAATTCCATTCCATTTAAGTCAAGTTTTCTATTAGCCCATACTGTACTAGAACTAAAGAAGTTGTAACAATCACTATCACTTGAATCTAGTAGCCTCAGAAATGATAGGAAAATGCTATAAAGGAATATTTCTATAATTTGCCAGCAAAGTGTTGTATTTCTTTGCTAACAGTGGAAATGTGAAGTTACTATAAAGTATTCCTGAGGGTGAAGGAGGCAATGATAAGTTATATTGCAGTGATAATTTGGAAGCCCCAGCTGAGCTGTGGGCCCCTCTGCTCTAAGCATTGCACAAGTATGTAGTAATTACAGCCTTTGCCAAAGACTGAATTCTAGATAGGCAAGATAGGATATGCAGGAAGAAGCGACATGTAACAATGGATATTAAATACAAGCCCTTCATATGACTGGTAACTTTTATTTGCAAAGACAAATAAAATATACTCAAATTACATAAAATACCACATTATGCATTTTGAAATATTCCTCTTCTTTAAATGCCCTTCTGCTTGTAGGGATTGAATACCTGAAAGGATTTCGAGTAATACTTGAGGAGTTAAAATCAGAGGGAAGACAATGCCAGCAGATGGTTTTGAAAGATCCAAAGCAGCTCAGCCCCAGTTTCAAGCGAACAGTAAGTGCTTTGTTTCAAGAACAGTTTCATTGTTATTTGGTTGTGTGAGGAGTCTCAGAAGTGTTTATCATCACAGAATGGTTTGGATTGGGAGGGACCTTAAAGCTCATCTCGTTCCAACCCCCTTGCTGTGGGTAGGGAACCTTCCACTATCCCAGGTTGCTCAGAGCCCCATCCAGCCTGGCCTTCAACTCTTCCAAGGATGGGGCATCCACAACTTCTCTGGGCAACCTGTGCCAGAGCCTCATCACCCTTGCAGTGAAGAATTTCTTCCTAATACCCAGTCTAAACCTACTCTCTTTCAGTTTGAAGTAATTTCCCCTTGTTCTGTCACTCCAGACCCTTGTAAATAATCTCTCTATCTTTCTTGTCAGTCCCCTTCAGGTACTGGAAGGCTGCAATTAGGTCACCCCAAAGCCTTCTCTTCTCCAGGCTGAACAATCCCAATTCTGTCAGCCTTTTCCTTGTAGGAGAGGTGCCCCCATTCAACTCTGTATTGAGATTCCTCATGTCAAAGTGGGATGGAGGGGTAGATAAAGGATTCTTAGTGTATTCATTTCTGCTTTTGATTGCAAAACTCTTGGCTTGTTTTGAAAAACAAGTTTTTCAGTTACGATCGTTGATTTTAAAATATGTTGCAATCTTGTCTTTTTTTGTAGGGAATGGAATCCCAGCCCTTTGTCAATTTGAAGTTTGAAACAGATTACTTTGTAAAGATCGTTCCTTTTCCTTCCATTAAAAATGAAAGTAACTATCACCCATTTTTCTTCCGAACCAGACGTAAGTATTGCACATGATACAGCATTGCATATTATCATTTCAGTGGGGGTCCCTTCCTCGTGGCTTTTTGGTCTTCCCATCAAAGAAATGTAGTGGACAATGATGTGAGATGAGTCTGGGTTAAGAGTGAATCACAGAATGTATTCTGAGTTGGAAGGGATCCATGAGGATCATCAAACCCAGCTCTTAAATAGAAAGTGCACACAGGGATCAGACCCACAGCCTTGGTGTTATGAGCATCATGCTCTAACCAGCTGAGCTGTTTTCGAATTAGTGGAGCTGTGTTTCTCCTATAAAGATGAGAAGGGGCTTGAAATTGTAATAAAGAAGTTAAGTTTGCAAAATATATTAGTCCAGGCATATTAGAGTCTGAGGAAAAAGTGGAGGTATTCAAACTGATGAACTCCCGAGTTTTGTCCATGTTCTTTTTTTTGTTTAAATAGTATAGCATATTGATACTGTATAATTAATAGTTTTTCTGTATATTTATAGCATGTGAATTGTTGCTACAGCCAGAAAACCTCATCTGCAAACCTTGTAAGTAAAATGTAACACTTCTTGTGTTCTCATCTTACAAAAAGTTACTGTACCTGAAGAGTCATTTTCCAATTCATGAATATCTCCTCTGACAGACTGGAAGCCAAGGAATGTGAATGTTACCCAGCAGGGTTTTAACATGCAAGTGTCCTTTGATCATGCACCTCACAACTTTGGGTTTAGATATTACTTTCTTCACTACAAACTCAAGCATGAAGGGCTGTTTAAGCAAAAGACCTGCAAACAGGTACGTGGCGGAGTTCTGCAGCTCTTGAAAGCACCAAACCTGTTAACATGAGATGTTCTTATAGAAACTTTAAAAGCTTAATGTAAAATAGTATCCCTTTTAAAATGTTAAGATTACTTGGTATTATTTGTGTACATGATAATCGTTCTGTGATAGAACTCGTCGGTCAAAACCAGGCTTGAGGGCTCCACATGGACCTGGATAATAGAAGCAAATGGGGAGACACTGTTCTCTCAAAAACCCTACAGCTAATTAGTACTTCAAACTGTAGTTTTATTGTTTTTGTTATACATATTATTTCCTGCTTTTTAATTTCATCTTTGCACCCAATTTGACCTCTTAGTAGATTACCCCCCTAGAGCTAGTAGCTCTTGCTTTAGTCTGTGTGTGCCGTTTTGGCTCTCTGTGGGTTGTGCAGCCCCGTGTCTGAGTCTTGTTACAGGAGCTGCAGTTTGCTGTGTTGTCTTCCTTAACTTTGGTTATTATCCAGTGGCAAGTTTGTTCTCACTGGCCAGCCTTTCATCCTGAATCTCTGAAAGCTATGGAGTTTTAGGACATAATGTAGAGCTTATGTATTAGGGTTTGGGGTTTTTTTAATAATTAATCATATTTTAGTGCTGCAGGCAGGGACTGTACAATTGAATGGAGTGACTTAGTTTTGCTGGTTTAGGGTGTGTTAATACAAGAGGGCATTGCATATTTGTAAATCAGTATGAATTGGTTGTTAGGTTTTAAAGTATGTGAGTGGCTTGCAAAGTGTTCTTTCTTTGATGCAGGAGCAAAACACAGACACTACAAGTTGTGTTCTCCAAAACGTATCTCCAGGGGATTATATAATTGAGGTAATACTTATAAATGGTCTTTTGTGCAACAGCTAAATGAGTATGTTAATGGTAAAATTAACTAAAATTAAAATATTTCAAATCACATTCATAAAATTGGACTTCAGGCATCCCTACTGAAGTACCTTGGGCACGTAAATGTTTTAGATGGTTCTTGACCTTTCCATAACTTTGCTTCCCTGAGTGCATAGGAGTTTCATCCGTGCCTTAAATTGAAGTGTGGACCTGCGTAATTCCTGGACTTTGATTTTTATATTTTTTTAATCGTAATTCTGTAGTTTGGTCAGTTTTTATTATACTAGTTTGTTCAGCTCTTTTAACTTTCTGAATAAGTTTCTTCACATTTGGTCACGAAAGCTTTTATAGTTATTTATATAGTTATATAGTTACATAGAGTTATATAGTTCTATTGCAGAAAATAAATAAAATTCCTCTTTTGCTTTTCCAAGCTGGTTGATGACACCAATACAACAAGGAAAACAATGCACTATGCGCTGAAACCAGGTACAAGTTGTGTTTTTTAAACAGTATATTTACCTTATTAATTTAGATTCAGTTTTAATTATGTTGGAAATGTCTCGATTTGAGCTTTTTCTGTTTGCCATAATATGACTATTGAGGCAAATATGCAGGGATTTTTTGACCTAATTGAAAGAGAGTGGACATGCACAGTTGTACATACAGGTGTGCATCTTTACACGTTTATATTTAGTGAAGTTTAGATCAATACATCATTGGAAATGTCTGTGGGAAAGTGGCTTATGTTGCACATGTGGATATGAAGAATCAGAACGTTACTTGCATACAACTGATGTGGGCAATAGTGTGGAAATAATGTAAAGGAACTGTGAGAGCAGCTCGAACACATCACCTGGCCATGTCCTTCAGTGGAAAAGGACATGGAAATCAAACCAAGCCATGTGGAAAACCTGCCAGGGGAATGCTCTGCATGCCAGTGGAGCAGAGCCGTGCTTGAGGAGCTAAACAGGGATTTCAGGATGTAGCTGCAGACACAAAAAAGCAACAGGCAAAATGGGCTGAATCCTGATGGGGATTGCTTAAGGTCGTATCTGCAGGAAGACTGTTCTTTCCAAGTGGCTGGTTCAGCACCCAGGAACAAAAACCATGTCAGGTCCAAATGACCGCTGCATGTCTTATCAAAACCTGCCATGGTGGTGGTGTCAAGTTGTTCTGGGGAAGTGTGAGTTGACAGCAGCTCCTGGTACTTGTGTTGGCCACACTAATGCTGTGGTAGTGGGGGCAATCAGCATAAAACCCACTTAAAGTGGAGCAGAAGATGGTGTTTGATCCCACTGTACATTTGAGAATTACCTGATAATAGTGTACTGCAGCAGTTTTGAATTCCCAGTGTGTAGATTTGATTATTGATAATTGTAATGCAGCTAATTTGCATGTGAATAACTGTGCTTTGTTTTCCCAAGTGCATTCTCCCTGGGCTGGACCGATCAGAGCCATTGCCATCACAGTCCCTTTAGTTGTCATTTCGGCATTTGCAACACTTTTCACAGTGATGTGCCGCAAGAAACAGCAAGGTAAGGGGGGTTATTCAGTTCAGGGTTATTCAGGTTATTCAGAACAGAGTTCCTTTTAAAGGTACACTTTTGCAACCAAAATAGTCTTAATTGGTAGGATAATTCTAGAAGTACCTTTATCTGAAGAGCTTTCTTTTCTTTTTCTCTGTCCTTCCTCCCCACAGCTTTTTTTGTGTGTTGAAACTTGTAGCAAATTCTTAATCGGTGCTTGCTGGTAATTTTGTTTTAAACACTCCAATTCATTCTCTTATTTCACTCAGAAATGTCTAATAATTATTTATTTTAAATCAGAAGGAAAGTAAACCCATGTGATGCCAATACAATTCAGAGTGCTGTCTGGAATATTACACATATCTATTATGCCAGATTCGCTCACTTTACTGGAAGTTGCCTTTACATTTCATCCTAAGCCATCTTCCTAAATTTACTACTTCTAAGACTTGGTTGCAGATGTTTTTCTAACTTAGATTCCATCCCTCCTTGCTGACTTCCCTCTCCTCTGTATCCAGGAGCTGGCAAGCAGCACTTGATACATTGGGATGTTAAAAATCCATCAGCATTTTATATAGAATTTGGAGAATCATCTGGTTTCATGAATATGGAAAAAGAGATTACTTCTCCAAACCTCACATATCTGTGTTATCCACCTGAATTTTGGCACTGAGATACAGTGCAAGTGCTATATGCCAGCTGGGTTAAATCCTTTTACCTTCTGGTCTTCTGTAGCTTTCCCTTTGCTCACACCTAGCACAGTTCCAACAAAAACCCCAGACAAATCACTGAGGATTTGCCTACAGAGAGAGTTGTTCCAGAATACTTATTCCTGATGAATTGTTCTAAATTAAATCCCTAGATGGATATTTGTATTTTGAAATACTCATGCTTTATTCCAAATTAGCTTAATCAGCTGTAGAACTAGATTGAATTAGTCTGGCATAAGGCCAGACTTTTATGTTCCAGCATAAAAGCATCTATGCAAGGAAAGGAACACTAATAGCTGTTTTGATTTAAATTAATCATATCTTAATTCAAATTAATGTCAAATTAATGTCCAAACACATTGTGTGTACGTATACACTAGAGAGGTCCTGGATGGTATTCTGAAGGGGTCTGTGTTCCTGTAGTGTAATTTTCTTACCTGGCTTGTGTTGTGGTTTAGTTTTTTTTAAAACAACAGACTTTATTAGACAGGAAACTGTTGATGATACATCCTTATGGCTTATAATATTTGAACAGAGATGTGAAGGCTGCTGAAGCTGGATAAAGGTGAAACAACCTCATTCGATTTATAAAATAAAACTTTCTTGAGTTTTCTGAGTTGTAGAGAAATAACTGCATATTTCACTTTGAAAGTGTGTCCCACATGTAGCAAGTCCTAAGCTGGATAAACAGACTGTGTGCAGCTTTTCTTTTTCAGGATGGAAAGACAAACCTTCAGAAAAAAAGTCCTTACTGTATGCATTAGTAAAGAGCCTACAAAAGTAATGAAAAACCTTATAGTGTGAACTCTCTTTTCTCTTCCAATTTAGAAAATATATATTCCCATCTAGATGAGGAGAGCTCAGAATCATCAGCATATGCTGCAGGTCTCCATGTGGAAAGACTTCATCCCCGGCCAAAAGTGTTCATCTGCTATTCCAGTAAAGATTGCCAGAAACACATTAATGTCATCCAGTGCTTTGCTTATTTTCTGCAGGACTTTTGTGGCTGTGAGGTAAACTCAACATTTCTTCTCTAAACAACTTTTCCTTAACTGAAACAGCACTCCCAAAACTGTGTGCTTGAAAATGGGGTATTTCAATCTCTGCTTTTCACAGAGATGATTTTTGTTATTTTGCTAAATATTGTCTGTATAAATTCTCTTTACTTGGGGAAATGAACAGATAATATACAGTGTAACCAAAAAAAAGGCAAGAGAGTAATGGAAAATCAGGAAATTAAGATTCCAGGACCTTCGTTCAACCATGTTTAGCTTGTTTTGTATTAAGTACTTTTTCTATTTAGTAGGTCTTGCATCTCTATAGGCAGCAGCCACAAAGAGGTATTGGTGTCTACCTTATGTGCTTAAGCATTCCTAAAATATGTACTGGGTTATAATTTAAAAGTAGTTGAATATGTCAAAACTCCTACTCACAGAGCAAAAACTGTAATTAGGGTTAATTGTTGACATTATATATTTATTTTAATTGATTTTTATTTTTTTACTTCTGTTAATGCTGTAAAATCAGTAACTCTTTTTCTTGTTTTTGATTGAAAGCTGTGAGAGTTTCAAATTGTTACTTTGACTGACTAGGCTTGGAATCTCATACCAGTTTCTAAAATATAATCACTGTGTGGCCACTCTTTCACTTTTCAAATGGAAAAAGGCAGGACAATCTTTAGTCCCTTTTGGCTGCATTTGTTCCTCCCCCACTGGGCTGTAAAAGGGGTGAGCTGAGCTGGGTTTCCTTGCAGCAAGTCTGCTCTCTGGTGCCCAAACACGGTAACACAGCTGAGGCCTCGTGTTTTTAGTGGGGTCACAGTTTGTTCATCAGTTTAAAATAGTTGAAGTAAAGTGCTTTATAAATAACTTGCTTGAATCTCCCTTTAAGAGGTGTATTTTAGCCCTGCCACACTGTACCTCTTTGGAACAGTGTTAAGGTGAGCTATTACTGCTGTAACTACAAACCATGGAATATCTGATCTCAGGCATAATTTAGAATTTATATAACAAAATATTGATGCCATCTACATACAGAAATAATACATGTTGTTATTAAAGCTGTGGAGTTTAATATAAAAAGTGGTGCTCAGTGCATAATGGAACAGTCATACAAGTACTTCTCAGGTGGAATAGGAGGGTTTTCTCATAAAGGACAAAACCAGTGGCATTTAATAGCCACTTAAAATAATAACATGACCACAATAAAAATCCTTTCTCACAGGCCAGATCAGAGCAGATTTTGAAGAATAAAAAGGTACACAAAACTACCTTCATTGACCTTGCTCAGAGTATCTCCCAAGAGCAGTAAAATGATTTCTGCCCCCCATGCACAGAATAGAATTGTCCAGTTGGAGGGAACCCACAAAGATCATCCAGTCAAAAAATTTGTCAGAGTACAAAATAAAGTGACTCTTAGAGTAAAATTTTCAGAACTTATCAGATAAAGCTGCTGCTGTTTTGCTTCCTGAGTGGGAGGACTTGATAGTATAGGCACTAATTATGTTTCTAGATATGAAAATTCTTGGCATTTACATTAACAAGCAAAAGGTGATAAATGAACGTGGCACTTAAGGGCATGGTTTAATGGTAGGCTTGGCAGTGCTGGGATAATGCTTGGACTTGATACTAATGGTGTGTTTCAGTCTAAACAATTCTGTGATTCTATTGTTTCCATTCCATTCAGCACATTATGGACCCAGATATACAATGGTTTAAGTTGTTTGAGGCAGGCATGATTGTTTATTGTGGATTGATAAGATCTAATTTGATCACATAAGGAAATTGTAATTTAGTGGATCTAGCCCCATTTTCTGTTCTTTCGATTCCCCAAGAGATATTGCCGTGTATCAAGTCCACAGTGCTTTTATTTATTAAGGTTTTGGTTTACTTTCAGCTACTTGGCTTTGCACTTACACGTTGGTTCCATAAATTTGTATTTAACACTGGTATAATTAGATGTGTTTTTCTTCAAGTAATACATGATTTTTTTTTCTTTAAAGAAAGGTTTTCCCACTTCCTGAGCCCAGGGAAATTTTCAGCCCACAAGCAAAGTTTAGGATGAGTGTGAGGCTGTGCTTATGCTGGTGAATAACTACTGACATAATTCATCTCACTGATTCCAGTTTGTCCACTGGCAATGTTATGTTAATTATTACTTATTTTTCTTGTAAAACAGCATCAGGGACAAGCTGTACAAACTCATCAGTGATTCTCAATTGTCAGATAAATACAGGCTGACTCAGTATAACTCAATTAAGTTTTATCAGCAAATATATCTCATCATCTAAAAATTAATATCAACCAGAATGCCCTTTTTTTCTTTTCCAGGTGGCTCTAGATCTGTGGGAAGATCTAAAAAATTGCCAAGAAGATCAGAAGGAGTGGCTTATTAAAAAAATAAACGAGTCCCAGTTTATCATCATTGTGTGTTCCAAAGGAATGAAATACTTTGTTGAGAAAAAGAACTGGAAGCACAGAGGGGTAACCAAAGATGCAGGAAAGGGAGAACTCTTTCTCTTTGCTGTGTTGACTGTTGCGGAGAAGCTTCGTCAAGCAAAGCAGAATTCAGCTGAGCTGTGCAAGTTCATTGCAGTCTACTTTGATTACTCCTGTGAAGGAGACATCCCTGCTATTCTGGATCTGAGCACAAAATACAAACTCATGGACAACCTGCCTCAGCTGTATTCCCATTTACACTCCAGAGATCTTAGTGTGCAGGATTCAGAGGTGCTTCCTGTTAACATTAGCAAAAGGAATTATTTCAGGAGCAAATCTGGGAGGTCCCTCTATGTTGCTATTTGCAACATGCATCAGTTCATTGATCAGGAGCCAGACTGGTTTGAGAAACAATTTATTCCCTTCCCTCCACCTTCTTTACATTACTCAGAGCCTGTCATGGAAAAATTTGATTCAGGCTTGGTTTTAAATGACTTAGTGAACAAACAGGTGATGGATGGCGATTTTTACCTGAAAACAGATGTAAATATTATTTCAGCAGGGAATTCAGACTCTCACTGTATAATTCAGCACTTAAACCTTGGAGAAGATACAGAAACTCAGGACATTCAAGGGGGTGGCAGCTCTGTTCTTCAGCCACTGTTACACGTTGTTAAAGCTTCAAAAGACATGCCTCGAGATTCTGGAATCTACGATTCATCTGTTCCTTCATCTGAATTATCTTTACCTTTAATGGAAGGACTATTGACAGACCAAATGGAAACATCTTCCATTACAGGAAGTGTTTCTTCATCATCAGGTTTAGGTAAGATACAGCAGTGTTTCAAAAATTATGTTCAGTTACTGTGAGCATATTTCTGCCTTCTCAAAAAAGGTAAGATAATATGTAAGGAGCCACATAGAAGGTAAGCATTGTATAAAGATGGCAAAACAGCTTTTGGTAACTTTAGAAACATGAATCTTTTTCTTAGCTTATAGTTGTGTGCGACTCTTAGCAAGGTAAGATTTCACTAAATTTCTATTAATAAGTCACTTCTCATTAACTGACCTATTCTTGGAGAGAATTCTTTCTTCCAAGGACTCCTTGGCAGCTGGGATTCCAGCTGACAGCTGTGTGGTTTAAGCAAGAGGGTGATATGGTGAAGCATTCTCACAGACAACCATAAATCTAAACCTGACACCCTATTTTCCTCCAGCACATAACAAAATCTTGAGGGATATCATCTGTACTGTGATTAACTCAGGTTTCAGAGTGACATCAGGCTTCTCATCAGATACAGGGCTGGGGGAATGAACAAATGGATTTCTGTGGAGGAATTTAAATGCTTGGAACACACTCTCCAAAATAGATACCCAGCTTAGAAGCCTCCAGTTAGAAGGTGTGAATTTTGCCTCAGGCTGTGTAAAAACTGATCTGGCTGTACTTAGTTACAGTATATTGGACTGGCTTCCCAACTGCATCGGTGAGGAATGTTCCAGCAATTGTGTTTATATGATAAAAGTGCTCTTTGCTGAGATTTTCCTTAAGTGGCTACCACAGGTGACTGTTGCACTGGGAGGGTGGGATGCTGTTCTCCTTTGCAGTGAGATGTGACAGTGAGCTAATTTATTAAACTTTTCTCTTGGCTAAATTAACTTTTTATTATTAATAAGATAATTCATAACTAATGTTTGATGCCAGAGTTATCTTGGAGGAAGAGAATATAGATCTCAATCTACAGATACAGCGTCTATATTTATAAGGTAGATAGTCTGTAGGACAAAATAGTTAAAACCTGAAAAAATTTTCAAGGGAAAAAAAATACACAGATTTACTGATTTAATCACTTAAACCACAAATAGTCTTGTTTTCAAAATCAGTCCTGTATTCTTTAATTTCCCACTATCTTCTAACGTAGCCTTCTGTGACATGTGTGGGGTGCTGATCTCTGACGGTTCTGGTGCTGGATGGCAGTAGGATACTGGTTTAGAATGTGTGGCCTCTCTGTAAGAATGCTTTCCCAGTGTGCCCCTCCTGACTCAGTCCCTGAGCTGTCAGCTGGGTATCCCAGCTGCAAGGGGGCACTGGAAGAAAGAGCCAGTCTTTGCGGTAATTAATTCTCCAGTCACATACCTACTTGTTAACATGCTTCAGCTGGAGAGGTTAAACATTATAGCTCTGGCTGGGAGAGTTGGATTTTAACACTGATCTTCCAATGTCTTAAGAAACCACAATAATTTCTGCCCTTTTCCCATTTACTGTCCCTATCCAAAAGCACTCCCTTGACTGACTGTCCCTCAAACCTCCCCTCACCCAAAGCACATCCTAATTAGGTACAGGATGCAAAGGAGACACTATCTAGAACTGAACATCATCTGCCTATTAGAGTGCAACCCATTAAATCCCTCTACTGCCCTAGACATACAAAACATATAATATTGATATGTCTGATAATGAGAGGAGTAAGTAGAATTTTTTAGCTTTTATTCTTGTAAGAGATGGACATGGCCAAGTTATTACTCTGAATTCACACTACCGCTTCTCTCCTGGCTACCTGTTTTTTACCCATTACTTTGTCAGAACAGACATGAATAGCGCTGTCATTGAGCATCTCAAAGCAGATCTTTTTTCTTTAAAGGACAGTTTTATTTAATCTTTGAAATTAAAATAAATCACATTATTTTTGATACTATTTACGTAGTCACATAATTAGTAATCCTTCCTATCTTTTCCTATCAGTAACAGTGCAGTTACTGTGCAGATTACTGATCTGCAAATAAAAGATTCTCAAAGAGATCATCACATTGGGCATCCTCCACTGAACCAAACCAATCTGATTGTGAGGAAGCACCAACAACCTTTACTAGGTGCATTCACTAGTAAGGCCTTCCCTAAGAAGTCCTGCCTGGGGAGAAAATTAGTACTGTTTCTTTAGAAAAGGTGTTGCTGAGCGTGGTGGTTCAGCCTCTGGGATGTATGGCAGGACAGTCCAGAGGGTTTGCATAAGTTTACTTTGTATTGTTTCTAAAATGTTGACCAAGTCCAAAATCAGTGTTTCAGCTAATGAACCTCACTTTTTTTTTTTCCTTTTATAGGGGAAGAAGAACCTCCTGTAATCACTGCTACAAAGTTCCTGGTGCCTGGAATATGTAAAGCAGAACTTCATTGCCATATCCACACTGATGAACTGCAGGCAATTGCTCCTTTATAATAGATTACAACGTTGTTATGCATTGCCACTTTATCAACAGCCTCTGTTTGTGCTTTAACTACCACACTGTCTCAGCACTAAACCTACTTGAAGGAACAAATAATCCATGAAGAAGATCTGTTATTCCATTTTTTGGTGGCCAGTAAACTTTAATCTGTTGGTCTTTTTATAACAAGTCTTTCATGATCTGAGAAATTCAGCATGGAAAAATAGAAGAGAATACATTTCAAAATTATTCCTATTAGAACTTAAATGTCATGATATTATGCTGTTTACAGATGCCTTAATCATGCTATTTTTTGGTAGAAATAATTTTGCAGCTGGACATAAAATAGCTTGGAACGTTAAGTCTTAGTAAATTTTGTAGTCCAGCCTCTAGTTTTAAGTGCTGATGTACCTGATGGCAGGAGTGTTGTAGTGAATGAAAGCAGGACTTCTTTCAGAAGTAAGATAAAATGCCAAAGGTGAGATCAAGAAATCCTCCATAAGAAGAAATAATTTTCTTTTAGAAATATTTGAGCTCCTTTCCTCAGTCTCCTCTTTCTCCCAGATGTTAATGTGTCTCAGTATTTAATTTCAGATGAGTGCATGTCTCCCTCTTCTGCATTAAGCTCCTGTCTCCCCTCCCCAGTCTGGCTGTGATGACTGACAAATAGCACCATTCTGAGGCTGAAGTGTCATTTTTATAATAGACAAAAATATAGGTCCTCCATATGCTGAGTGATACCATGGAAACAAGGTTTTCTGTTTTCTTCCTGTAAGGGCTAATGGAAAGTATACTTTAAAGAGATGGGGGAAGAAAGAGCAGATTTTATATTGAAGATATCATCCTGGATTTGTTCAGCCATGAAATGAGGATGCTTTATGAGGGAGTTCATTTTATCCTTCAGGGACATGATGCTACAAAATCACCTGTGGTAAAACAAGCCTAGACAAGCAGGCAACAGGCAGAAACACTTTGTTTTGACCCAACCAGTAAACAGAAGCCTGTGAGTTACTTTGCAGTTCACAATACTTATCATTACTTAGTGATTAAGACAGTGAAGTGTTACTGGTGTTAAGAAAAAAAGCAAAACCTACGACTGGACATGTTTATTTTACAGGCACAGAATGCATATGTCCTGTTTCCTGCAGTGTCCAGGTGGGTGTATCTTCATCCAGAATGCCCCTCCTATTTCCAAAGAGCAGCTTTTCCCAAGTAAAACCCACCTGTGTAACTGCAGTTCGAGGCACTATTATAATAAGCATGATATCAGCAAATAGGAAAGGACCCCTCACCAATGTGCCTTTGCTAATTCTGCTCGTGGAGGCAGATTCTGCCTCATTTAACCCATATTCACATTCCACGAGCAGGAGGCTACTTTAGGGAGAACTAAGGGAGAACTCCAATACCTCAAATATTCTCTCAGTTTTGGTAGAAGAGAATTAGACATTGCTAACTGTTACATTGTATTATCCATTTTAATAGCATGAGCTAGAACTATTAAACAAGTGATGATTTTGGCTAACTGAGTAGCTTTAAAGCTCCTGGGTTGTTTTCATGGGTTGTTTTTATTTTGGTTTGGTTGGGGCTTTTTTGTGTGTCAGTTTATATTTAATCATTTGAATTTCCAAATAAAAGCCTCTTGAGATTGTTGTCACAGGTGGAGTAAGAAAATGCTGTAACAATTATTTGAACATAACCGTGGATGTCAGACGTGCTTTGCAACTGTAACATGCAATTCTGTGATCAATTAGATGTATGTGTTGGATCTGGAGGGCCTTGTCCATTAATGTCACGTTCCTTACTCCTCCTGCTTTCTGAATTTCAAAGAACACTGACTGGAAAACCTCAAAACTTGCAATATCTAAGTAAGTTTTGGTAGCTTGATGTACATAGTGAATCATCTGCACCTTCAGTGATTTTTTTAATGCTGTGCCTTGGGCTGTATCAAAGGGCAAAATTCTCTGTGTTTTCCTGTTCTTTGATGTTGGAAAATTCCTGGGTCAAACCAGGCAGAATCATTTAGAGGTAAATGCTCCTCCACTAAATCCAGCTGTGAAGGATCTTGATTTGGTGCAATTCTTATTTTAGTAGAGAGAGAGTTAGGATTGGTGAGACACAGGCAGAAAGGAAGGTGGCACAGTTTGTGTGCTGAAGATCTGCTGCGCATTGAAATGCCAAAGCTGCAATTTCTTAGTTAGCTGGTGAAGGTAATGCTGCTTTCAGCCATGGGAAGTCCCAGCTCACCAAGTGTTATTTTATGCTAAACTAAAGATTGGGAAGATTTCCTTGTTCCATTAAGTTCAGTAGCAGAATTGGTATTATGAAATGAAATGCAGTTCTCATTTTGAGCTCTAAGAAAGCTGGGTTTTGAAAAGGGGCAAAGGTAGTTGCACAAAGAATCATTTGTCATTAATGATTTTGTTTTTTATTTCTTCAGAATTTGCTGTACAATCCTGCAAATCTCATTTGTTAATTATAAAAGGTCTACGCAGATGACAGTCAAATCTGTTAGGGAAGGGGGGGGCGGAAGAATTCCTTAATTCCTTCTTAGCTTAAGGTGGAAACGGTATATTGTATGTACTAAGAAGAAATAATTAATTGAAAATATAGGTTAGGACAACCCACACTTAAAATGTACAAAAGTGAGAGAAATAATACTTAATCTGATTTAGTATAGTTTTTTTACCAAGCCACAGTTCTTAAAACAATTAGAAAATATTTTGTATATTGAGGTACTGGAAGGACATAGTACTGAATTGGCAAGAATTTTTTATTTCACCTCTAATGAGAATAACAGCACAAATAATTGTAAAAGTTACTTTAACAAAGACAAATATGTTAACACATATTAAAGATTACCTTACAACTGTTTTCAAGCATTAGTAAACTCTAAACAGAATGTTTGTAGTGAAGGGGTCCCTTTAATTTCTGCTAAACTGAAGTGTGTGGACATTGTTTGGATGTTTTTTATATGTATTTTCTGGGAGGGTGGAAAAAACATGGGAAAACTGAAGGCTCAAGATAGGGTGGTGTGTTCAGCATTTTGAATGGTGAGTATTGTTGTTGCCATGACTTGTACCTGTACATGAACACATCAACTATTGAAAATAGAACACAGCTGACCTGTGCAGGAATAAATTTTTTATTATGCTATAATTTAGAAGTTAAATATCAAAATAAAATATTTTTGTTCAGTTTCACTCCTTGGGCTTTTCTTAGTAGTATGAGAAGGAATGGCTTAAAAATGCAATAGTTTTATCCTGCACACTTGGAGTGCAGTTACACACAGCACACAACCAACCAGACTTGTAAAGTGCTGCTCATGCCCTACAGCTGGAAGGGCAACAGCTATTTTGGGGGGTGTTTATTATAACCAAGCAACTGTAAGAAACTTTCTAAAACTTCTGTGTTGGACAGACTGGGTCTGATTTGATTTTGTTTTTTAATAAAACTGCCTTAATGTGATTTTATGTAATTATTCTCCCTATATCCTCTTGGAGTTAATTTCCAACCTCAACAACTCTGTGATTCTGAGCGTGTGAGTAGTGTTAGTAATTCAAAGGAGAATTTGGTGAGTTATTTCTCTGTGTCTGAACTGGACTTCTTTGAGATGCATTATCCTTATGTATATTCTGCAGCCTTAATCTGTGTATCCTCTGCCTTGGAGCCCTGTACATGAACTTTGAGAGCTATTGGCCAAAATTCTTACACCTTGAGGATGGGGAAAGATATGCTTTGAAATGAGGATGTGCATATGGATAATACATCTCAAAGAAGTTAAAGAAGGAAGCTCTCCTTTTGCTGTTGTTAATCTGGCATTCAAATATTATAGTGACTTGATACTGGAATGATACCCCCCCCCCCAAATAAAAGCCAACCAAACAAACCCACAAATCACACAACAACCAACACTTTATTGAATTATAGTGAAAAATGTGCACTGCCCACAATATCTGCATTCAAACTGTAATTGGTCACCCAGATTATTTCTAAAAGGTTTGGAGTTAAAGGCTGTACTTTAGATCACCTGAAGGAATTTTTCACCATATCTGCTATAAATTATTTTATTTTACTTGCTGTCATCTGTTGCTGCTTCTCAGACTCACAAAAACGAGAACAGTGATCAATTTATATATTTTATTACAAGATACAGTTTTGCTCTTTACTCTCCTAGAACTGATTTAATAAAGTGTGATTTACCTCAGATGTTATGGGCAGCTGCACTGTGGACAGTGTTTTAAAATTTGTAGCAGTCTGTGGAAAAAAGGGGAGATTGGTCATATTGTCCTGTTCATAAAGAGCAGAGGAAAAGGAAATGTTCTTTCCTCAGTGTCAGATGTTACCTGGATGACAAGGAATTGGAGCTTGCCCAAACCTACCTCAGTGCTCAAAGCTCAGTTAGTGATTTTTGTGTTTCATGTGGACACAGGTACTGTGGGAAGGCTGGAAGTTTGAAAACATGAAGATATTAAAGTTGTTGGGGAAGGAGGGGATTTTATAGTTAAATATAATAATTTATAATAGATGTAATAGTTGTGATAGTAAAAATCCATGCAAGAAGAAATCAATATCTGGAGAATTTTCTTCATCCATTACTAAAAGGAATTAATTTTTAATATACAGGGAGCTGTAAAAATCAAACTTTTTTCCAGACTCTCCTGGGAGTGTCACAGGCCTTGACAATACATGGGAGATTGAACTGGTGTGAGTGAGTGTATGGAATGCTGTCCTGTTGGGCTGCTGATTTAGTTGGAATTCTAACTATTTAGTCGCTACTGGTGTGCAAAAGGATCTACTTGAAGAGAGGCTTGTTGATTATCCGAGTCAGGTAAGTTTATTTCGGAATAGCCCATCAATTTGGCATTTTGTCTCCACAGGGGAAGTTGTGCATCTGTGGTTTCACGTAATTCTAAACTCTGTAACATCTGCTCCCTGGGCAAATTCTGTATTAACCCTTTGACTGTAAATCAACATCAAATTTTTAACAAAACTCCCTCTGAATTTCTGTAATAGCCAGCCAGGTTTATGATGAGATTTTACTCAACCAAAAATAATTAGCTATTTATAATCCTAATCTAATTTTGCTAGGGAACACACCATTTCTTACCAATAAACATGGAGCCTGAGATTACACAAAGGGCCTGGGAGACTGTTACACTGGGGGGTTTTTTCCATTTCAGAGTAAATTAGTATTTGGAGGCTTCACTCTGCCCTTTATTTGGAATATTGACTATTCCCAACTGTAAACCAACTGTAAACTTCATTACTTTTGACATTACAGTAAAAATACAGATCAAAACTAAAAAGGAAGTCACCTTTTTCATGGCTGAGAAATTTTTATTTCTAACCCAGTCACGGAGGATTAAACTTGTCAAAAGATTGGATGCCTTGCATAGCGAAAGGGAGAATTAAGCGCTTGGGGAACAGACTTGTTTTATTTATTTTTTACATAATTATTAAACTGTGCTTTAAAGAAAAGTTCCCAGAAGGATTTTACATCAAGAAAAACAGTGCCAGGACTACTTTCAAGGTAGGTAGCTACTACCTGGTAAAAATTATAGTGCAAGTTGTGGAACTGTAGTCATGATTTAAAAGTTCTTTTTGGCAACATTTTCCAAGCCTTTTCAGAACGCCGTGGCCACACCCTTTTTAGTAATGCTTTATTTCTCAGGTGATTAAACCAATGTCAGTGGGTCTGGTTAGGAAATCAGATACTAATAATGAGAGTGGGACATACATCAGAGCAGTTTGCTGTGTCACACAAGGCAGAAGGTTTTTCCTCATAAGTGCACAACAGGTCATATAAAAGCCGTAAGTGTTATTGTCTTCGTGTTACATGAGAAATGGGAAGGAACTAAGAAATAGGAAATAGATGCACTTCAGAACAGAGATGAGGCTGCTGGGAGCTGAAGACACAACAGAGGGTTTCACGTCTTGAGCCGTAATGGTGCTTCTTTCACCAGCCAGGCAATGGATTTGGTTAGAGACAATATTATTGCAGCTTTTGCCATTTGGCAATAACTTGCATGACAGAACAGCAGGATACTGGTCCATGTCCCCGAGTTCTGTGGCACTGCTGCAGCAAGTCATTGACTGATGGAGCCGGGTGGGAAACAGAGGATGGCACAGCAAGAACTGCAAGAGAAGGAAAAGGTAGGTTTGGATCAGACATTAAGAAATATGTTTTATTTCCTCTCCAATACCCCCCAGGGCCTTCTGAAATGTGCATTACCTTGGGGCAGACTCTGCAGGGGCCTGTTTCAGCCCCTTAGCACTCCTTGGTACTACTCCTCTGGAAGTGCATTGCTTGATCAGAACCTGGTTTGCAAGAATGACTCCTTTATAATTTTGATGAAGATCAGGAGTGACTTCATTGCTGTCAGTTACATCATACTTATTTCGAAATAATTAAAAGTGAGAATAGAATTAGACCTACTTGTCTTTAGCAATGTCTAATACTGGGGATGTACCCATAAAAGTCATGAGTCATCAACAGAAAGGAAACTGTCTGCTCTTTATTGTAGCTTTTGCAAGCATGCCAAGGTGTGTTTAGGTGTTAGGAAGGAAATCACCATCTCTTTGCAGAACAGCTGGACAATGCTCAGCTACTAAGGGTGGAGTGGGAATAATAGTGACAGTGAATCAGAAAAGCAGGGCAGGATTCATATTTCTAAACTTTAACCTCTACTACTTTACCTTGCTACTACTGCAGGAGACCTACCACCTACATTTCACTTGAATTTGCATAAGTTTAAAGTTGTGTAATTGTTAGTATTTATTATTACACTGATCTAGTACAGATCTGGTCTGTACACTGGTCACAGACAATAAGATTATCACAGTACAAATGCATACTAGATAGTCCCTGATCTAAAGTTCTCATCATCTACTTGCTTCTATCTTCACATTGCTTTTTTTTTTTTTTTCCCCCTGATCAGTAGGACTTTTGGGTCTATTTCCATACCATTTCTTTCATCCAAAGCACACATGCTGTTACCACCTGTCCCGTTTTTGTCACTACTTTCTCCAGGCTTTTGACCTAATGGAACCCACTCCTGGTCGCTCGCTGTTAATCTCGTTTGAGATTCTTGGCGTGTAACTGGTGCCCTTGGCCTTTTTTTGGGTCGGTCTGACTTCTGAGCTGTTCTGAACACCAACGGGACACGAGGGATCCGGGGGAGGCCGGAGTGGCCAAGCCTGGAGCCCGTTTCAGAACGCCTGGAGGCGTTTCAGAAGGGACGCGGAGCGCAAGTGAAGGCCAGGACGCCCATCAGCGGAGCAGCCGGGAGCAGGGAATGAGGAGCCGGAGCGGGAAGGGCGGGGAGCCGGGCGGGGAGCCGGGCGGGGCGGGTGGAGAGGGGCGGGCGAACACTCGCACGGACACAGACACAGAGACATCCCTCCCTGCGCCCGCCCTGACAGCGCCGGGAGCCCTGGAAGCCCCTGGAACCTCCTGCCCACCCTTCGCCGCCCTTTCTTGCCCTCGCCGGCGGCTCTGCCGGGGCCGGGGCGGCAGCTCCGGGAGCCGCATGCCGGGAGCCGAGCAGGAGCAGGAGGGGGCAAGGTGAGTGCTGTCCCTCGGGGCTGGGCAGGTGGGCGCTGCCCGGCGAACCTGGAGCGGCTCGGCTGCTCTGGGGTAGCCGCGGGCAGCCGTGGCGAAGCTGACCCGGACTGGGGGACCCGCCGCGCCTTGCGGGACCCCGCACGGAGTGGGGGCGGTTCGGGAAGGGACTCCCACCAGCTGCTGGTGCGGGGAACGGGACGCGCCCTCCTCCATCTCCTCTGGCCCCGTTCCGGCGATGCGCCGTGGAGGGGGAGACACGGGGGGACCGCACCGCCCGAAAGTCGCCGCACCGGGGTCGGGCCGGGCCGGGCAGGACCCGCGGGCTCCGCTCGGGACCCGCAGCCCCGTGAGGGGCCCCGATGGGGCGGCACCGGGCGCTCGACCCGCTGCCTCTCGGGGCTCAACGGCCGGTGTGCCTTTATTTGTTTGTGGGTTTTTTTTAAGAACTTTTAACGTTTGTTTAGTGGCAGATCTTACACGAGTGCGGGTTTAGGAGGAAGGGCCGCCCCGAAGCGCTCGGAGCTGCCGCCGCCCTGAACGCCGCGGTGTTACCACGGACCGGCGGTGCCCCTGGTGCTCTTTGCCTTGGCGGGGCCCGGGGCCGCTCTCGGCCCTTCCCTCCTCCGCGGGGGAGGTTCGAGCCGAAAGGAAAGTGGAAAAAAAACAAACCCGGAGCGTAATGACTTACACTTGTGAAGCGAGGCACGGCAGCCTGTGCAGGGGCTGTAATGAGAGACAGCGCTAATTAGCGAGGCACGGACCAGCGAGCGCCCCAGTTCGAGGGGTTGGTGCAGGTGAACTCGCGGTGCGGGGTCAGTGTGTTACTGCTCATCCTGCGCTGGGCTTGGCACGACTTCGTGATTTACTGGGGAACCATTTACATTAAGGCAGGAACTCCAACTTTGGTAATGAATGTCTTTATTTTTCTTTATCGTTCTTCCATCATGTGAATGTATAAATCTTCATGTATACCTTTTCCATGTATGTATACACTTATTTATATAATTTCTAGTTAAATGTTATCCTTTAGTGCATTTTCATAGTGAAAGGACAGAGAATATTTGTTCATCCTAAAACACTTGTCATAGTATTAATTTGGTAGCATACTTAGTTCTGTAGCACATACAGAAGTCTGTGAAGTGCAACAAGGTAGGATATGGATGTTGTATCTGTGCACAGTTGAATAGAAGGTTCAGAATAGGAGAAGACACAGGATTTGGAAACAAATGGAGTTAAAATATTTCCTGCAGAATAAAAGGGTTTGCAGAATGTAGGTAGCAGAGTGTGTGAAATGGAACTGCCCTGGGGCAAATGAAATAAGGGAATGCACAGGAATAACTTTGGCTTGTCCTTAACTGGATTTAGCCCTTCTATTTTAAATTTTGTATATGTGCAACATGGTGCCTGTTTTCAGTAAATATTTGTTGCACAGTTTCAGTAAACAGAAAACCATATTGTTTTGATCAGAATCCTGTTCAACTCCCCATCGGAGTCGTGCATATCAGTTCTCAGTGTGACGAGGCCTCGTGACCTGTGAAGACACTGTAACGTTCAGTATCATTCCCTGCGCATTCTCCCAGACCTCCGCTCTGTTTTGAATAGCTCACTTCTTCTCAGGACTGCTTTTGTGTAGACAGTTGTTCTGGCGTCAGTCCAAGTGGTGGGAGTCGTATGTGCACATGATTTGGAGGTGTATTATGTGGAGTTGCTTCCAGCAAGTGGCCAGTGAGGCCACATGGCCCTAAACAAAACTGTTTTGTGTTGCTGCTCATGAATTGCAGTGGGCAATACCTGCTTCTGTTCGGGAGTTTATGTGTAAGGTCTTCATACTAACTCAGGAGCTAGTTTTTCTCATGTTAAATCTTTTGCTTTAGGTGTTAAAGAAAATTAACCTGACCTCCTAAATTTTGTTGGTGTTAGAGTTTTGTTTGTATGGAGTGCTTTATGTGTGTGTATTGTATTGCAGACAGCTTATACTCAGTGTACAAGTGTGATTTGGAGAAGTGATTTGTTAAGAGTTGCCATTTTATTCCTGTATAATATGTAGGGAAACTGGGAAATTATAAGCTTGTGGAAGACTAAAAGGCCTGGGGTTCTGTAAACCACACATTGATTTATTTTGTTTAACTTAACTAGTCTCTTTGTAAGTTCCTTTGGTTTTTTACCAAATCATGCCTCTTAATCTGTGAGGCTGTGTTGTGGATTCCAGTTGCCCAGCTCGTATGAAATCTGGAATTAACAAATAGCTGCAGTCTTGCCCAAGTCTTTAGGAGACTATAGAATTACTGTACTGTGATGGAAAAAGGAAAAGAAAGGATTTGGTAAATATGCTCCAGTAACCTCAACACACACCTGTGCTTTACTTTTGACTGTAAGAGTTACAAAGTGGCTGTACTGAAATAAATGGTTCTGTAGCTTGTGACTGTGGTGGCGTCCACCCCCGAATGTAACACAGGGGATGTGCAAACAAACGCAATGTGTTCTCACACCGAGTGTCTGCCAGGGTTGAACGTGCACCGATGTGCTGTCAGGTACTGCAGTGTGGGCAATGATTAACTTGCAGGTGCTCAGCACAGCACAGGATCCAGCTGAAGGGGTTTGCTGGTGAATGGATCAGGCTGTTAATACCTAAACACAAGGGCATGTGTGCCTGGACATTTATTTACTTCCTAGTCACGTGCTATGAGTAGCTTGAGGATTTCAGATCTGAGAAGGTGTTTGAAGTAACGTGTATCTTATACAGACCACTGCTGAGGGCAGTACTTGAGGGCATGGCCAGGAGTGAAATCCAGCAATTCCCTCCAAAAAATTGTTTAAACTGGACAAGAAGCAGAAGCTTTATGTTCTTGACAATAAAAGAAAGAGTTTTTTTGCCTTTCATGTTAAATCTTTATATATACAATCAGAAATGAAATGTAACTGGAAAGGTCCCCTATACTGTTGTTTTTATTTTTTCCCTTTCTGTATAATTACCTCATAGTCCTCCTAACACTGCAGGTGTAATCAATGTGTGGTACAACTTGTATTTAAAAGGATTTACTGGTTTTTATACCACTGAACTTGCATGAACTTGGAAAGCTGGCAAGAATTATCTGGACCCGTGTGGTTTCTGTAGAACAAGACCAGCTGCTCTGCTGGTATCATCTCTCAGACGTTTTAGTTGTTAAATAGAATACAGCTTTCATTAGTTTATTTTAAACATTGCACCATTTTTCCCAAATAAATTTTTGGGGTTATAACTGGGAAAAGAGTATGTCCATTACACTGTCTGTCCGGAATCCTGCTGATTTTATGTTAGGTATAACAGTAGTGTTCCCTCAGAAGGTTTTGTCTGGAGCATCACCTACTTCTTGAAGACCACAAGGAGCTATTTGGACAGCTTGTATTCTGGGGGCGACTGACTGCTTCTGCCTGTGTGTGGCCCTGACTGATGCACCCACAGAGCAGGTGGTTGGGAGAGGTTAGAGACATGTAGGATGGCAGCACCACCACGTTTGTACTGACGTGTGCTTATGATGGGGACATCCCAAGCCTGGTATCCCCCTGTAGATAGTCAGGTCCTTATGTCAGTATAAGCCCGAAAAACTTTGCCTACAGAAATAGGGGCTGTCAAAATTAGCATTTCTTGATGTTCCACAGATAAGTAATTAATATCCTAGAAAAAACTCTCTCAAGTGAGTTGATTGGTATGTGGAGGGGTGATCTTGCAAACTTTCCCCATGTAGGTTTGGATTTTGACTGTGTTTAGCAATTGCAGGTGAAAAGCTGGAAAGACTGAAAAGAAGATAATTTTAGCACAACAGATCTTTTTGTCTACCATAGAATTTATTAAATAACCAAGAAAATAAATGCAAAACCAAATTGAAACACTTCAATGTGCAGCAATCCTGAATGAAATAATCATGATTATTGAGACAGTGGGCTGAAAGGACATTTTAATGTTTAGGAGGAAATGTGACACCCTTCCAGGCAGATAAAATCTTGAACCTGCTGCTGTTCCCTGGTAGTGATGACTCTGAGAATGGGGGAAATGCATTGTGTTTATCCCAACTGGGGTGGTATTTCTCTTGGGTTTCATTTGTTCTTAATATATTCTTTTTTTGAGGATAAACTTTACTCTGAGGGAGACAGGAATATGTTGAAAGGATGAGAAGATATGAAGAAATGGGGCAGTGGTTGCATTAATTTTACACGCATCCTGTATCTCGTTTTTATCTCTTTTTTTTTTTCTTAGTCTGCCATTACTCTGAAAAAGACTCAATTTCAGTGCTAGTTTCAGAAAATGCATCTTTTTTGTTTAGTAAATTGTCCCTTAAATTTGCTTAGCTTTGCATAGCCCTTCTAATAGTCTTTACAGAAACAGCCCAAATATTTCTGCAAATAGTTTTCCTCTAGATAAAATCAAGATTTAAAAAAATCATAGAAAAAATCTTTCTATTAGTTATTGTTACAACTTTTGAACAACAACTTACTGTATGCTTTCAAATTCAGAAGTTTGAAGAGGATAGAGTTAAATGAATCTCAAATTGCTGGCTGTATGAGTCACTAAATTGGGAACATAAATACTCATATTCTTTGGAAAGAACCTCTCAACATTGTTTTCCTGCATAGTGTCAACTGCAAAACACAATACAGTATGTTTAGCTTCCAAGGAGTTGTATTTGCATTTGAAATCATAGTTTATGATAAAAGTCAGATAACTTTTTGCCCCTTTTTGCTTGTCCAACTGACTAAAGGCTAGCACTAGGTCTCTAGTAGAAGCTACGTTATTATATTGTTGTGTTTTGTTTGCTTGCCCGGTTGAAAAGAAATAAAAACTTGGAGAGGGAGAAAAGGGTAGAGAAAGGGCCAGTGCTGGAGAACTCTCCTTGAACACTGATAAAAGGGATAGGTTGTTTTGTTCACTGTCTGGTGCTGAAGCCAGATCCTGGAAATAGGAACATCTGGATCTTTTAGTCCCGAGAGAAAGAGATTTCTCTCAGAATGACATATGTAATTTCAACATCACTGACAACAAAATCCTTCATCTCTGTTTCTTGAATAGAATATAGTACTTTGTGTTCTCTGTGTTCTGCCTAAACAATATATTCTCTTTAAAATGTTCTGTTCAAGTCTGCTAGTGTTTTATAGTTTGAGATTTTTTTCCCTAATCAGAGAGGTTTAGTTGTGTGTTGTTAAGACACAGAGTACTGAGGCGTTAATTTTTTTTCTTACCTGATATGTCAATCAACTTCCATCCCTAAAGGTGACACAGAAGCTCACAAACATTCCATACTGGGCCCTACACTGCTCGAGTTTGAGTTGAAACCACTGAAAGACTGAAATCTTCTGGTAACTTGGCAGACTGGTGAATTTGAGAATGGTGTCTCATATAGGCTGTATTTCTCCAGCATGGAGGATTGTTCCATGTCAGGGCTCTGGCTTCAGCCTGGAATGAACTTGTGTTTATTTGTTTATTTAATGTTGTTTTTACCTTTTAATGTCCTCTGTGCTGAGGATAAATACAACATTCCTGCTATTTCGAAAATAAACATTGTCTTTTACATACAGCTGGTTAGACCGTCTCGCTGTCTGTGCCAAGTGTGTGTGTGGGGGGGAGAGGGAGCTAAACTTGATACTTGCTGTGAGACAGGACCGTTAGATTATTTTAAAGCTTCTTCTCTGTCATCTTGGGAAGGTCTGACGGACCCACCAAAATGTGCAACGTCTCTGAACTATTTCCTACAATATCTTTGCATATACACTTGTGTACAGTGCCTATATAAAACTTAACTGCACTTCTGAAGAGGAGAGAAAGTGGCTGTTTTTAATAAGATGCCTTTAGAACAGGAATTAAAACTCTCAAAAGTATGTATTTGAAAAAGTCCTCCAAACCCTCATTCCTTAATGCATCAGGTGCATTTTTAGAGAGGGTAAGTAATGATATGCCACATGTTCATGGAGGTCAAAACTTACTTGAAATAACCATGGTGTGTGTGAAACAAAGTTTATGGTATTCTGGGCTTGGGTTGAAGTGCTTATGCAAGGTGGAATTCTCAGCACTGGCTGCTACTTTGAGTTGTAGATGGGGAAAATATTCTTGAAGAGCTTCTTGACTTCTCTCTGATTTCCCTGACGTGTGCTGCAGTGGCATAAAGATGTTTTTCTGAGGTTTTCAGGTATGGCAGTTGCAAAACAATGTGAAGGGAAGTTTGCTTTTAGAATTTGTTGTTATGCAGTTAAATAATGAGGTTTGGTTTAAAGTTTAAATCTGCCCTTCAACAGCTGTTTGCCCAGGGCGGGAGCTGGTTTGGAGCTGAGTGCTATCAAGATGGGAGATTCTGTGTGCTTGCTGACTTTGTGTGAGGAACTCTGAGAAATGAAAGAAATACAACAGTAAATATGTTCATTCCCTAGAAATTACAGACTTGTGTGCAGCTGGTAAGGAAATGGGAAACTGGCCCTTTAAGGATGTTACAAACACATGCTTGCTAATTGGTAATCTGTGTTCAGGTTTTGTGAGCATAGAGACATTTGTTTGAGAGAATGCTGGCATGTAACACTCAGTTTTTTCTTTTAGTAGATGCACATTACTCTGGTGATGCCATTGCCTTCCTTTTCATTAAAAGGAATAATGATTTCTGCATTGAACGGTCTCAGGGTTCAGTAAAGCTTTTTTTCCCCACAGTTCCCTTATCAACTAAGTATAACAAGAGACTATTTCAACAATGCAAAGCATTTCAGTGAAGGTGAGGAGCTGTGGGAACATGTTTCATCAGAAGATATTAGTTATTTTTGCTTTAACTGTAGTGCACAGCTGTTGAATGATACATTATTTTTTAACAACCACTACTGTGAATATCTTCCTTGTCTAGAGATACAAACAGGGAGTGGAGGGAAAGGCAAAAAAATATTTTTAGCCCGAGGATCAAAGTGTATCTACACTTCATAACACAGGAGGAGGGGGGGGTGGGAAAAGGAGGAGAAGATGGCTTTCTGTAGGGAATCAGTTTTGACAAGACTGGCTAATACCCATTCTGTTAGATGTAAGTCACAGGCAGGTTTGAGCCCGTGACATGTTGTGAATTCAATACTTTTCTTGAACCTTCTCAGTTTTTCTGTTCAAATGATCCTGCAGTGCTGTTCTGTGCAGGTTTTCAGAGTGCTGTGCTATACTAGATTCTTTACCCCCCTCCTTTATTTTTGCCCATTTAAGGGCAATTGCAGAACTCCCAGAATTAAATAGTCACGAATAAAATACACTTAAACATAACCCACTTTTCAGTTGTTGAGCTAGTGGCTTACTATTGCCAGGCTTGTCTCTGCCATTATGTGGTGTAAGAATCTACTGTAAGGCAGATGGACTGATAATGCTTCAGATAATCAAAGTTACTGTTTTTAATGGAAGCATAAAAATGTATTTCTTTGTGGAGATAATACGAGAATTTTGGGGTGCCTGCTTATTTCTGGGGACTCCAGTGTTAAGTCAGCTATACTTGGCCAGAGGAGATGAAGTAAGCTGTATTTGAGATGTCTCCTCAAAACCAGCAAGGATGTTTCTCCAAGGCTGCTTCCTCAGTAAGATAGTGACAGTAGTGTTAATCATAGCTGCTATAAATAAAGTCTTTGACATTGTTTTCCTATGTTTTTGTTCTGGAATTGCCTTTTGCCCACTTCCTGCTATTACAGCACAGCACCATCTCTAGGACAGCACCTAATCCAAGAGCATGTCCCTGATCTGGAACAGGCAAGGCTCAGTGTGCAGAACCTGAGGAACATCTGAGGCAAAGTCTCTTAAATTAATATTCGTTGACTTGTCTTGGCATCTGGCTTCTAGTTGTTAAGAGGGAAGATGATAGATTTATTTTCCTCTTTCAGGTTTCATCATGTATCTTGCCTATGCCTCAAAGTTCAAGTCCAAACAAGAGTTGGATGTTGATATAGAAAGAGGCACCTGTGAACAGCATTTTTTTTTTCTGAACATTGCTCCTTTGCTTCTTTGAATTGTACTTTGTTTTCTAAGATGTTGTTATTTTATTACTGCAGGCTGATTTCTGAGCATAGTGGTAGTAGTCTGATTGTGTGTGTAGATATATATATATGTATATGCAAAATTTTCTTTTGCTAGTTTTGCTAGTTTTTTGTTGTTTGCTTTGGCTATAAGCAATGTTTTTCAGAGACTATAAGCCTTACAGTACGATGTTTTCTTTCCGCAACAGAAGAGTTCGGTTTTATTTTGGACCTACTGAAAAACTTTGTGTTCACTAGAAAATGTCCATACAAATATTTTTGATGCTTGAAAAAGTATATGCCCCTTGTACATCTTAAAATAGAAAAGTTTCTATTTAAAAAAAATTATTTATTCTTAAGGAGGGGTCTTAAGAGCAGTGCCTGGCACATGAGTCAGGAGAGAATCTACAGGCTGAGAATTTTTCATTGAAATTGCTTTCAAGTAAGGGAAATAGTGGTAATGTTTTGTATCCATGGCTTTGGAGAGTGTTGACAGATACTGATTTTTGTCATTTAGAAACTGAAAAACTTGTGGTATTTTGACAAGGCCATAAAACTTGTCCATTATGTGGGGATCAGCTGTTTAATTACCTGCTGCTCCTGGTAGAGAGGGAACTAGGGCCTGTGCAGACCTGTTGACAGAAGAGGATGACAAAAGAGAATCCCTGCAGCTTGTCTGACTCATTGCTGTCCAACCTTCGGAGTGGGAATGAGGATTGCTGCTGGATGGCAACATTTGGTCCCAGAGCTTTGAGATGCTGAGCATCTCAACAGACAGGAAGCAGGAGGAGGGTTTGAAAGAAACTGGCTGATGTGGACAAAAAGCCACTCAAGGTGCCAGGAGTTTGTGCTCCAGCAGAGAGGAATTCCATGGTGGGTATTGCTGGAGTATCGTTCGTATATGGGTGTGGGAGGGAAGTCAGAGGGATGCTCTGTACCATGTGCATCTTGAGGGCGTGGGAGTGTGTCCGTGGCTGCTGCCCTGGGGGGGACACGAGAGGTGCTGTGGTGTTTGTCACTCCCATCTGCTGGTGGCAGCTCAGGGGAAGGATCCTTGCCCAGTGTTGTGTCACTGCCCGTCCCAGCTCTCACCCAGCCCGTCCCTCCTCCTGTGGAGGATGAGATCTTGCTATTAGAAGGAATAAATGCTGGCCTCTTGATGCCCTCCTTTGGTGTTACAGAACACACCAGAAGGGGATCTTTGCAAGGTGCTGAGGTTGTTGAGGAGGAGTACAGTGTGTTACTGACATTGTCAGGTATCAGGCTGGGAATGGGAGGGAGTTGATAAGTTTGATAAGATGTGTTTGTATTTTGTATTACATGATTTTGCTTTGCAGAACATCTGAGAATGTAAATTGGGTTAATGCCATATTTCATTTATTGGCTGTTAAATCCGTGTCAACGTTTATTTATTGTTCATAGGAAAGTTCATAACACAGTAACTTTTATCACTTCTGTCCTCTGCCTTTTGCTCCAGTTTGAGAGTGAAAATCTCAATGCAGAGATATGTGTGGAGTGTTGGTTTAGTTGTTTCCAAGGGTGGGAAGGGGAGTGCCAAAAACAGGTTTGGGTTTTTTCAAAGTCATGCATTGAACAGTACCAGTGCTGTGGTACTGGCTCACAAGAGAACAGGGCAAGCTGTACCTTTTTTTTCTGGAACAGCAATCTTGTTGTTTTGTAATTTCAATCTTACAGCTTCCAGCTTTGAGAATTAATAGGCTACTTTTACCCTTCCCCCTGAACTTTTGATCTTACTGGTACAGGTGATTGCAAGAGGAGGTAAAACTCTTGTTGCCATAACTTGTGTGATCATTGAAGCATCCGGGCTTTTCCCATGGTAGGAAATTGCTTCCTGAAGAAGGGGAACTTTGCAGAGGATGTTTAAGTACGGGCTCTTGCAGTATTGCTTCAAAATGCATTTAAGAACAACTCCCCTTTTCCTGCACTATTACAGACCAGGGAGGCAAGTAAGAATTTAGTTTTCAACACCTGCTGCTGCTTCGAGAATTATTGGGGGTTTGTGTGGATGTGTTGGGGGGGATTGTTTTTGTTGTTGATTTGGTTTGGGTTTTTGTTTTGTGTTTGTTTGGGTTTAGTTTTTGTTGTTGGTTTTTTTACTGGCCCTTTTTTTCCAAATGATCCAAATTGAGAATCAGGAGTAAATTTGAGGTCAGGCACAGATCCAGAAAGAAGTCAGATGACTGAGTCTCTGTTCCTGCCTTCACAGAGGTGAGGCTTTTGTTGTTCTCCCATTCAGAATAGATTTTTGATCTTTAAAACAGGATTTCTAGAAACAAATTTGCTCAGAAATAAACTTTTCTGTTAGGAGGGATGTTAAAAAAAATGCAAGATTAAGAACCTGTCCTTGTAAGTCCCTTCTGTTTGTTCTGAAGTGGCAGTGCCACGTGCTCTGGTCACACAAACAAGATGTTAATTCCAGTAAGGACCAAATTTTGGTTGCAGATTTTGGGATTTCTGTCCAATAGACACGCTTGCCAGGGATGTTTATCTACTCTTGCATGGACAGAATTTTGAAACCAAGATGGGCATTCTCTTCAGAGCACTTCTTTTTTGAAGATTGGCCTTGTGTCCCATCAGTGGCAGGCAGACATGCCTTGTGCTCAGCCTTTCACGCTGTCCCTGAAATCAGTCAGTGTGATTTTGACCCAGGTTTCACACAGGTTAAACCAGCTTTTTAATGGTTCTCTGTGCCTTCTTGAAAGAAAGCAAGAGATTATTATCTTGACAAGCACAGCCTATTTTCTGGTTATGTTCTAGCAGGTATTAATTAATATACAGTTGAACCTGTTTTCTGTTAATCAGTTAGGTCTTTGTGCTGATCATAATAGAAACCAGGTGTCAAATCAAGTCAAATAATATGACTTTGATGGCTAAAAATATTTCTCCCCCTCCCTCTCTCGTAAACGAAAGGGGGAAAATAAAGCTGTAGGGCTAAGAAGTTTCATGTTAACGTTGTGGATCCTGTTACCAAAAAATAATAGTGTTTCATGGTGGAATTAATTTGCTGTATGTAGGGTCTTCATTTGTTCTTGCCATGCAAGTCGTTTACTGGAAACATCTTTGACCACATAGACCTTTTGGAAGTGTTGTAACTTGGGAATTGCTGTGGCCAGCACTGGAATATCTCTGTGCTGTTTTGAGAGTGACTTCAACCATGAATGAATTGCTGTTTTCTGCAAATCAGGAAAGTATGACCTTAAGTTATTAAAATATGCTGAAAAGCTTCTGTAAATCTTTACGTATCAGAAAGTGAAATTTTCTCCCCCATGTTGAGTGGATCATTCCATGGCAACACTGGCTGTGACTGCTGGTCTGAATTAACAGAGCTGACACGATGCACAGCCCTGGATTCAGGCTTGCTGACATCAACTCTCTTGGCATGTATTCAGAAAAGTAAACAAAAGACAATCAGTGTTGAGTTTGGCATAACTAGCCAAGTCCATAAAACTGCCAAAATCCTTCTCAGTGTATTCATCCAATTAATCCCATTGATGTAGGGCATTTATTTGAGTAAAACATACTGTATTTGGTCTTAAAAGTTATTTTTCTTAAAGTTTTGGTTTTCTAGCTAATTAGTAACCACAATCTTCACTTATGGAGCATTTTTCTTGTCTTTTTGATGTTGTTCTTTTGTAGAAGAAAAATGAATTCTGAAAGCTCAGCACTTACCATGAGTAGCCCTGCTGTAATAAACCAGTGTACCAGAGGAGGAATGGAACAAGAAAAAGTTTGGTAAGCTTTACTTCTAATTTGCTGAGAGGTTAGTAGACAGCAATATTGGGAAATGTAGTTTAAAAATTAAGTCAAATAATCACTTGTTATAACTGATGCACGAATTCTGCAGTATTTAACAACAGAGAAGGAAAAAGGGAAATACCTTTTCATTGTGGTTTTGAGTCTTTAGCAGGTGAGGTGGTACAGGGTGTCATGGGGACTGGGCCGTGGAAAAACTCCTGTTCACTTCAGCAGTGCACCAGTTGTACTCATGGAATCCTTCATGTATGGCAAATGTCTTCATCTCCCCATGCTGTTGCTGTTCTGTGCAATGCTGGTACCAATCCCCTTGAGTGCTGTGCAGGCTCCTGAGATTCGTGCCCTGGGAGATGTTAAAAAGCCAACAGTTCCCACTTTGTGTATAAAAAAGCCTTGCTCTCTACCGGAGGTAAAACCGACAACGCTGTTGAGTGACAGATGTGGACAGATGCTTACACTTTATGACAATATTTCTGTGGCAATTGCCACTGACCATGCAGTCTTTACCACCTGATTTGGTGTTTCCATGAAAGGAAGGGGGTGTTGAGAAGGCTTTGAGACTGTTTCAGCCAGGTTAACGAGAGCCTTTTATTGGGAGCCTGATGATTTCTACTTGCTGTTGGTTACACAGTGTTTTTTTACATTATTTATTTACTATGTAGAAAACAACCAAGTAAACTCATGACAGGAAGCATGACACCCATATGGGCTACAAGCTAACTTGCATTGTTTTTGTAGTCTGAGAAATACTTTTGAAAAGCTAAATAATTAAAGAAATAGTAGCAAATGAGTATTTCCTGCTGGATGCTTGTCAGGAAGTCATATAAAAATCTTTTCTTTTGCTTTTGTTTTTATGTAGGATTAAATTAACAGCATCATAGTGCTGGAAAATAGTTCCTTTTAAACATCTCCCACTGTCCTACTCTATTTTTGGAACATCCTCAACAAAACCTTTGGATGAAGGGGCAGGATGAGGAAGATTTGTGGGCTTCCCTCCTGACTGTCAGATATGACAAGGGATGGGGAATTGACACAAACTGTTCGTTTGATATCTTTTCCTGGATTTTTTATCCTGCTTGTGGTATTGAACTGGGGCCAGTTGTGTTTAGTATTTTTATCAATGATCTGGGTGAGGGAATTAGTTTAATGCAATTCAATGTGTCACTGAGATGCAGAGAATTGTTTCACACTGTAGGGTTAGTTTAATGCAATTTACTTGGAAATGAAGATTTCTAGAACCACTAGAGTACTTGCACTGACTGCTTGTATAGTCACCACTCTGTTTGGATGTGTGCTTGATAAATATTTTCAATTGGTAAAAAAATGTGAAATTCAAATTTGAAATTAGAATCTTGCCTTGTAGTGTGTGACAACTCCTGGGAGTGCTCACCAGGGGCAGAAGAAACTTGGGCTGACTTGACACTGAAGTGTTTATTACTGAAAGAGAAGTTGTTTGGTTTAAGGATATATTGAAATTTAGCTCTTCTGCAGGCAGAGTATTATAGGCTGTCACAGGTTTTGTGAGATGCTTTTATATTTAAGTACTATGTGTTAGGCTGTGGCAGGGGTATGAAGAGACAGGTATGAAGAGACTTTCTGTAAGTTGTGGGGCTTGTGCTGAATTACATAGAGGTAAAAATATTTAAGTCAACTTTTGGTGTGCTTTGTACTTCCATGACTGTGTTTAAACCCACATATCAGCCAAAAATATCACTTTCACTTTTGCTAATTCCTTACATTGTAACTCAAAATCTTGTTTGTTAAAAAAGAGCATCATGTTTGCAGTCAGTGGTGTTTCAGTTGGGTCTTTTGAATTCAGAAGCTCATTAGCAGAGTGATGCATGGCTGGTATCGTGAATGCAGGATGGGCCTGACCTCAGTTCTTTACTCTCTGTGACTCAGACATTAGTTGGTGGGTGCAGTAAATACAATGGCAAAAAAATCATTTAGATTTATGTGGTATATATTTGAAGATTACTAAACTATTGATTTTTATTTGCTGTTCTGGGGTTCTGAGAATGCTAGAGCTGAATGAACATTATTTTTCTCAGCCTCATGAATTGCAAGGTTGCATTGTCTTGCTGCATCATGCATCTATTACTGTTTATTCGTTGTCTGATTTTTGAAACATTCTGGTGGTTCTCAGTTTATGTTCATGCAAATGTGACTATTGGTAAGGACTGATGTTAGTCAGAGCAAGATTAGGAATGCATAATATTAGCAGTGTAAAATATTCAATCAAGTCAAAAGCCTCCACAGAGAAAAGCCCAGAGCAAGACCTTATCAAGCATTTAAACATCACTTATGATGCATGTAAAAGGCTTTGATGTTGCATAAGGCCCTCTAGAAACAGAGGGGAGAGTAAATAATTGACAGATTCCCAGTTACCTTGTTATAGCCATTTACCAAGTCTGCCACTCTGGTCCATCAGTGTTTTGTATCTGCAGAGTTTGATGCCTCTACCAGATAAAAAATAACTGCATTCTCAAACTTGCAATGGCTCACTTTCTTCTGTTGCTTTTTCCCCCCAACACACATAATCAAGATTACAGCAGCAAAAAAACCGCTGGCAGTAGCCCCAGTGTGACTGCTGTGAATGCCTGATAGCTGAGGGTGGCACTGCAGAGCTCGTGTGTGAATCAAGTTCAGCGGTTCCCGGTGAGAAGGAGCGCTGAGGAACTCAGCTCATACTATGGATGTTGTGACCCCTCACTGTCTGAGCTGGTGTGGAGCAGCACTGAACAAATTAAGGCTTGAGAGACTGGAAATTCTAGAAGCTCCTTGGCAGATTCTCACTTTCTTGATGTTGAAAAGTGCAAGAGAGGAACTGAAGATAAGGGATCAAGTGGGAACTGTGTCAATTCATCCACATTTAGTAGGAAAGGAGCTGGCTGGCACGTTGTTTTTCAAAACAAACGAGCAAGAGAATTGGAAACTTTCCATATTTTGTTATTGTGTGGGGATTTATAGCATGCTTTCTCTAGGCTGGATGAAATCTTGCTAGTCACTCCATCATCTTATTCAGGATTAAATACTTCCTAACTTAATCTTTTTAAAACTCACATTTGAAATTTGGGGTTCTGGGTGTCTCTCATGACAGAGCACGTGGTGCCTTGGCTTTCCATTTCTGTCTCCAAATACTCTGCCACGTTGCTTGCATATTTCTATGCCAAAGTTGCCATCGCTTTTAGACCAAATTTCTCTGAAAACTGTCTATGTCATGAATAAATAAGTCTATAGATCTTTACCAAACAAGCATTGTTATATGTGAACTCCTGTGCTTTCTGACTTTGTATTTATGACTTGGCTTAAGCTGAGCTTGAGGACAGAAACTTCTTTAAGTCTTTTTGTTTGTTTTTGTCTTATGCTGTAACAGAGATGCTTTTTGTTTCAGCTTTCCTTTCCAGTCTGAGGTGGAAGTACTTTTGTCATCTATAACGGCACTAATCTTGACTGAGAGCAGTGATGTGCCAAGAACAACATTAAATGCTTTACATACTATCTCTATTATTATCTATCTCATTGGGAGTATGAATTACAGTCAAGTTTTTCACACTGTGCTTTAATAGAAGAATAATTTGCTTTTTGATAATTTACTCTAAAGAAATTGTCAACTTGTAGCTTATTTTTGGTGACTTTCTGGGGAAGGAAAGGTGTTGAAATGCCAGTGCGTACAGCAAGAAGGAAGACAAGCTTAGATACTGAACAGAGATATTACAAAAACTAATTGTAAAACAAGCTCCATAATTGCATACATTGAAGGACAGAAGCTTAACTGTCATGGTGTGCACGTGTCTGGGGTGCCCACATATGGGTCTTGTGAAAATTTTGGAAACTCTTTAATATAGGAAAAGTAGTTATTTTGGGGTATTGTGCAACCTGCATTTGAAGCGTTTTGTTTTTTTGTTTTTTTGTTTTTTGTTTTTTTTTTTTTTTTTGATTTTTTTATTTTTTTTTTTTTTAATTCATCTGTTTAAAAAAACAAATAGAAACAACAGGGTCAACGGAGATTAAAAAGATACTTGAACTGACATGCGCGTGACTCTGAGTAAAAGCAACATAGGAAAGCAAGGGTGAGCAGCTGAAATTCTGCACCTTCATGCTGAGGTGGTGTGTAGATCCCACAAAGATCTACACACCACCTCATTAAACCACTAACTTGTGGTTTAATCACACAACCCTTCTTCCTTCATGAGGATCAGAACAGGGCAGCTGAATTGCTGCATACTGTAGCTCAACGACAGACAAGTGCTCAAGCTGACTCCTGACTTGTGTGGGAAGTCAAGTTTCATGCCATAAATCACCATAATTCTGGGGCAGCCTTTGCCAGCTGCTGGTTGATGAAGGAAGAATTATGTGTCTGGAATTACTGTAAGAAGAGAAACGAGTTTCACAACTTTCCCTGTTTCTCTATATCCTTGTTTAATCAGTAGAAATGAGTCATCCTGAAGAACTGAATTAAACTGGCTCTAGTCAAGTGCAGTTTAACTGCAGATGTTTGTGATTACAAAAGGCACATACATGTTTGGGGAATACAGGGTTACAGTGTGTGCAAACAGCAAAGCCCATAAATTACAGATTAACACTTTAAAAACTAATCTTATTTGCAAGAGGTCTGGAATTAGTTGTTTTCTAGTAATGTCTTCTTACAAAGACAGAAAATACTTTTCTTGGAAGGCTGAAGAATATTCAGGATAGTTAGCATAACATAACAATTATGACTGACTATGTTTAATAAAGCACATAAATATTTATAATGTAGATATATATAGATAGATAGATAGATAGATATAAATCACTTCTATGTTACCTAAGTTCCCTGGTTTATTAAAGTACTTCTCTGCCCATAAAAGGAGTAGTAGAATTGAAAATTGTTACAAGGGAATCCCTTACATTGGGACTTGCAGCCTGAGAGCCAGTCCCTTAAAGGAAGTGGATGAGGATCCAGGAGAGCAATGTAGGACATGGAGAGGGTGACTCATGTCAGGTCCTGCAGCACACCCACAAACAGCCAGGGATGAGAATGTGCTGAAATGGTTAAAACAAGCACAGTCACCAATTGCTGCCTTGCCTCATGCACTCATGAAATGGGCTTTGTAACAGAAGAAAACATGCCCTGGAGGCAAGTACAAGTTTAAACATATGTTTAATCATCATGTCTTACAAAACTAAGTATGGATTGCATTTCCTCATCCTGCATGGGATCAAAAAACCTCTTGACTGCTGCCTTGAGAAACAGAAAGCAAAGCGTTCAGGTTGCCCGCTGGCCTGAGCCCCACGAGGTGGCAGCGTCGGTCCGAGCGTGAGGCTGTTCCGGGGCTTCAACTCACTGGTGTCCCTCTCTCTGCTTTCAGGTTGTTCTCCTTCCCCCTTCCCACCTTGCCCTTTTTCTGGGCCCACATAAAGCAGTAGAAGCAGAGATGAAAGTTCCTGATTGTTGTTTCTAAAGCCATCTCACTAGGCTGAGGCTGCTGCTTGTAGGTGATATTTGGTGGGATTTATTTCTTCTTTATTTTCGGTGAGGGATCATCACTCACCAGATTCCTGGATAAAGCTGTCATCTGCATTTTGTACATGTGATTGCATTGTCTCTAGGTCATAGTTCAAGTACTTTCTGTTGATATTATGTCTCTCAAAACATTTGCTTTATGATGATACATTTGCTATGTATGACTCTCTTGTGCTCTACCTGCACATATTTGTGGAACAAATATTTCTGGAATACCTACCTGGTTTCAGGTCAGTGTCAAGAAACTTTTATCCAAGTAAAACGTAATCCCATCTTTATGCTGCCCTCAGTGGTATTTTGTTTATAAATGTGTGTTAGTGAACAGACTGCTGATGTGGCTTTTATACTCTGACGTACAAATAAATGGAATGTTCACAGAGAGTGTAGAGAGAGATACATTTTTTAAAGAGATGAAGAATGTTTAAAAACTATAAATTTTAGTTACTTTGATGTAGGAAAGAAGCATAAAAATCTGTCAGTCCACCTGTCTCTAGAAGTATCTTCTTCCATTCTTTTGGGTGGATTGCATTGGTGAATCTAGAAAAGATAAGTGACAAAAAAATGGCACTTTGGACTGTAGCAGTCACTCTTTTGTCTGGAACAGGAACCACTGGAACTGAGAAGCTGAATCTGTATAGCTTTATTTAAAGAACCAGGCTTTCACATTTTGACATGTTAAAATTTCTTTAAATTTATTTCTGTTTTTCCCCTCTGTGAATGAGAGAAGTGTATCCTGGCAGGGTGATAAATAACACTGGTCTTTAGGCTTGGATCACTAGTGTTAATAACCAATACACTGTGGAAGGAGGCCCCAGCATCCCTGACTCATGTTTTGGTTGTTTGCAAGTTGAAGTTATAGCAGATGAAAATGTCTCCTTCAGTGCAATCTTGCATCAAATAAATCAGTTTGCATAGTTTAGAAAAAGGGTGAAATTTGTAACTTCAGTTTTAATTTGTGCTGTGAAGCCTCATCTTCTCATTCAGATATGCAGCATCCAGCTGTATATTCTTTTCCTTCTCTATTACCTTATGAAAAAACCTACAGTAATTGCAGAAACAGTAAACACTTCTATTTGAAAAACACAAACAAGCAAAGGAAAACATTGTTTTTCATCCTAGTTGTTGTGACTTAACCCCTAACAAATAACAATGATAATAGTAATTGTAATGAAAACGACAGGAAGAAACAAGGGGTGCACAATTCAGTTGCTCACCAGACTCTGATCCTGCCCAGCCCATCCCTGTGCAGTGATCAGTCCCCACCAGCAAATTTATACACTGTATCCTATGTTATGGAATATCCCTGTGGCCAGTTCAGGGCACTTGTTCTGGCCATTTCCACCCCAGTTTCTTGTGCAGCTCCTCACTAGCAGAGCGTGTGACACTGAGAAGTCCTTGGCTCAGGGTGAGCTCTACTGAGCAACAACCGAAACATCAGTGTGTTATCAGCATGATTCCTGTGCTAAATCCAAAACACAGCACTGTTCCAGCTACTCAGAACAAAACTATTTCTGTCTCAGCTTCTCTCTTTGGGTCTTTCCAGCCTCAGTCTGTACAGAACAGTAAGATAAATATGGCTCTATTTTGAAAGCTGTATTAATGTGTTTCTGTTCCACAGATTAAAATGCAAGTTGTATGTGACTAGATAGATGAAAAATAAAAAATAGCTGCACTCAAGATTTTTAAAACTGAGGTCTCTTTGCAATGTCATTCACATCCAAAACTTTACAGTGTATTATTTATTACTACAGCAGAACTAGAAGATCTGGTGAGTTGTTACAGGGTGTGCTTGGGCATGTTTTCCTCTCATATTCCTGTTTTTGCTCTAATTTAATGCAGTGAGTGAGTCATGGTAAGTTAACTACAAATCAGTGAGAGATTTGTATCAAAGTGCAGACAGGGAAAGTGATGCTATGCTTTTATTGTATGTACCCTGGTATATAGCACCTTTTCTGTCCCATTCAGAAGGTTTGGGCTTATTTTTCTTCCCCCAGATATCCTCTTCTTTTTCTGAACTGGCAACTGACCCAAGGAACTCGTTCATCTTTCTCCTCTGTGCTGTGTTGTCATGAGGGCACTCCACAGCAAAACAGAAAATAGGGGGAAATATCCACCAATCTCCATACCAGTGAAAAAGAAATCAGGGAGAAAAAATAGCATTTAGAAGATTAAGTTACTTTATCATTAAACATTGAAATTTATTTGATAATCTGCTGGTTTATTATGACTAAAATAACAGAATAATAATGAACTCCTCCAACTTTTGCCATCCACTCATAGAATGTGATCTGGTGAAGTTTCTATGATGGTCCAGTTAATTCCCAGTCAGTTCTTGTAGAAGATAAAGCTATCTCAAATCCATTGTGCATTATGTGGTTAATCCAGAGAGTTGTGGTTAATCCAGAGAGTTATGGTTAATCCAGCTCCTTTAATAGTCTTAATAGTCTCAATATTCTGTGATTGAACTAGTTTTCCCTCCTTAATGTTTCTTATTTAATCTGCATATCATCTGGCATAAGGCAACGTTTGCCTGTCACAGGGTACTGAATTGGTTCTTTTGCATTTCATTTCAATAGAGATTTGAAATTAATCATGAAAACTTCATTCTGATTTGTATTTCGTTATATTTGGAGGATGTTTTAAATTTATGTATAATGTGTATGTATGCACCATTTACAGCATAATTGTAAAATAAAGTAAAACTATTGGACGCAGGGAGAGGGGAATTTAAAGGGAAGGTTGCCATAGGTGTTACGTTGGAGAGGTGGCTCAATATGTGTCCCTTCCGAATCTTGTCATTCTGCGTTTACTGGAGTAGGGGAGTTGTGAGGACATGGAGCTATCGCTTGCCATCGGGGTTGTGTGTGTAAATGGCAGAGCACGGGACAATTCCCGGCGGATCCCGGAGCGGGGATGGTGAGGGCGGTGCAGGGCCGTGCTGCTCCCAGCGGAGGGCGGTGTTTGCCGCCAGTCACTGCACTGGGGCTTTGCTTTAACAAATGTGTCGCCTTTTCACTCCATTTCAGCCTCAGCCGAGCTGCTCCCGCTTGCTGGTGTTTGTCTTTTATTTTGGAGGACTTAATATTGCAATACTTAGTTGCTTGGTAGTTTTTCAGTGTCTGTATCATTTCTTCTCTTTGAGGGTTATGTCCAGCTGGTTTTGCTCACAGTGTGAATGTGTGGTTTGCGGGTAAAGACTGGACCTTTCTGCCCAGTAGTGTCCTTCAGGTCTGCAGTTTCTCCTGTCAGGCTGAGGAGGTTTCTCTTACAGCTCTCAAATAGCCTGTTTACAAACACACAACTATGAAATGTCCGCTTACTCTGGGCCCTGTGATGTGCAAACACTGTATGTGGTAACTTTGCAGTCATAAACCCAATAGTGATTTCTTACCTTCTTCTCCTGATGTGCAGCTTGATGCCGCTGAAGCAGCTGTCCCTGTCTCCCTGGGGAATACAGTCTATGACTGTTAAGTCTCTTTGTTTTCCTCACAAACACCACAGGTAGGACGTGAGCAGGTTTTTCTCTTACCATGCTCCTGCCTCAGGCCTTTCAGCAATTGGCTTCTACCCACAGAAACAGCATTGTCAAAAAGGGCAGGTAGGAAGATTGGCCGAGAGCTCTAGAACTGGAAAAAAAGAGTTGTTCTGGATTTTGGATCTCTGGTATCCTTATTTAAAGGAAATAGTCTTGTGTTAAGCTCCATTGGAGTTCCTGAGTATTATTTCCTTGTTCTTTTCAAATCAAGCTGTTTCAGTTAGTGATTAAAATATTTTTTTTCCCAGTAAGGAATCTGTGACTCTTTTGCCACGTATTGCTAGTCCCAGGAACTGTCTAATCTATCCCAAAATCGCTGTTGATTTAGGATTTTTCATCTGCTGGGTGAATAGATGGAGATAGTTAGTAGCCTGGTGAAACAACAAGCTGTGTTTCCCCTGAGGAAACTGCTAACCTGTTTTCTCAGCCTAACCAAGCAGTTTAGGAATTGCTCAGGTAAACAAAACTGTAGTGCTGCAGAGCAAGATTTGGGACCAGAATGCATGCCTGTTGTTTTTCTTTGTTACAGACTTAGGGAAGTGGAAATTTTAACAAAGCACATGAATTTCTTTTGTTTATAGTGCTAACTTATGTAGGAAGTTTTCCTTGTAGGAAAACAATCTCAGTTATTCAAGTACCTGTATTTGTTTGAAAGTCAAATATCTAAAATCTCAGATTCTTCACACAGTACTTCCTAGATGGTTTTAGATTTCTGTAAGAATAGAAAAGGGTTTGTGTGAAGCTGTTGTAAAATTGTAGTAACACCCCATTTTTATTATGTGTTAATGTCTATTAGCTGTTGTAATTGGTGTGCAAAGAAAGGCTCTCATTATATCAGAGCGTGCTCACAATAAATGTCTTTTGTGGCAATTTAATGCCTTAATATCCTTTTAGCAGTCAGTTACATCTCAAATGCACTCTCGGGCGATTTTTTGTTTGCGAAGGCTTTTGCTCTCAGTGAACTCCATTACAAGTGTACTGCGACTGTTTATATTCTACTAAAGCAAAGGTGTAACTGTTTTGATCAGGTTCCACTTGAAGATAACTTCAAAATACTCAGATGCTTCTTTGCTGCGTTTTTTTCACAGTGCAGTTGAGTTTAGAGTGATCATCTTAAAGCTCTTTGTTTACATATCAGAAATTAGTGTTTATTTCCTTGTGGATAAGGTTTAGTATTCAATATTTTTCACTTGCTAGTAATTTAAAATTTTTCTCTCTTGAGGAGAGCCACTTGATTTTATGAACCTTGAGGGGAAAAAAGATTGCAATTTTCCCCTGAGCAGGGTGGTTGATTCATTATGACAATGTAAAAAACAGACTTTTCCCCCCATTCCATAGATTTACTTAAAGAAAAGAAGTTATGAGACATTTTGAGTTTAAAACCCCAACCAAATACCCCCCGCCCAACTTGTGTCTTTCTCAGCAGGACATCAAGGGTGTTTGCTTTGCTTTTCAAGGTACCCAGACAAATTTTTGCAGAAAGGTGTATGTGTGTGTGATTTGAAGAAAGCCTGGTTTCCTCAGGAAATGATATATGAATGTGCTCTCGTTCTCTTACCAGTAACTTTTCAACTCATTGCCTAATTTCATTTCTTAAAAGACTAAAAAAAAAAAATTCAGAGCAAATAAACTACAGTTTTAACATTATTAAGTACGGGTTGGGGTGAGAGCCCCTGCTTAGTATCAGCATGGCGAGGAAGGCTCCCAGAGAGTGAAGCCATTTCCCTTCTCGGGGCAGGAGCCCAGCAGCAGGAATGTTGCTCTGAACTGCCCACAGCCCTCTCATGACAGGAGCATCACGGGGATGAGGAGAGCTGAGGTGCAGGACAGAGCTCAGGGGCTGCAGCCACAGGAGATGATGTTCACCAGCGCTGCTCAGGAGGTGTGTGCGGGCAGCGAGGTGATGCCTCTGCTGTTACCGTGTGTCTTCGAGGGTTAAATCCCCGTTCTTTGCGTTCTGATGGCAATCGAGGTGTCACATGCCACGCATAGGGTGTGAGTGCTGCTTCACCTAATGCTGGTACCACGCTGGTCTCTTGGAAGTGAGAAAGCAGCTTTTGTCATCGGCCTTGACCCTGAACAAAGAGCCCGTGCTGGAACATCAGGCTTGCAAACTTGGATCTTCATTGCTGTGCCGCTCCTTCCAAGGCATTTTCTCAGTTTGAGGTTGTCAAGGTTGAGAGATCTGCCTGTAGGGCTGTTAGATAACATTGTCAGGGAATGTTGCAGCATCCTGAAATCCTTGATGTGTTTAATGCAAAAGACCCCACTTTAGTTGGAGGTGGGGAGAGTATCAGGTCAAGTGACCTCTTTTCATATCAGCTGTTCATAGAATCACAGGGCGTTTTTGATACATTTGGAAATGAAAAGTGCTGTCCTGAAAGCAAGAAGACTTTCATTAATTGAGAGATATAAGTGATTGGAAAAAATCCAACTGTTTAACTGCAGAAACATACTTTACATATTTAAAAGGAGTAGAATCATTTAATTTATGTTCCTGTCACTGATGGCTCCCAATAGTAGTTCTGGTATCAGTGACCACAGAGGAAACCATAAATACTTTTGCATCATCATTGGTCAAATCAACATCTGTTTGATTTCATGCCTGGTGGTTTGACCCTCTTACTTCAGCTGCTGAAGTGACAAGAAAGATTGTCCTTATTGCTTTCTGTATTCAGGCTGAAAAAGCCTGTTCTCCTTTTATTTTATTTTATTTTTTTTTGTGATTAGGGAGCTTTTAGTTTTATTGCAGTATGTCTCTAATTAATATACCTCTTTGAAACCCACATACTTGAACTATCAGTAGGAGTAAGAGCAGAGGTAAATGTGCCCTAATTTAAAACATTAAAAATGTTTTGGAGGAAACACAATAGTGGAGAGTGCATAGAAAAAAAAAACAAAATCTGCTGAAAATAAAGGAAAAAACTGTGTAGTTCTGCAAGTGCTAATTTACTCCCTTGTTGGCTTAACCCATCACTGCTCTGTTTTACAGCAAAATCCCATTTTCTGTCTGATCCACTGGTCTCACTTCATGTGTTGATGCCTGGTTTTGCAGGAACTGTAGTAATTAGGAAGGAAAGAAAAAGCATGTGTGTGCGTGCATCCATTGAAATACACTTGATTTTATATATATATATATATATATATATATATATATGCATTTTGGAAAAAAAACTGGCTCCAAATCTCTCTCCTACCAAGAGATGCACTTTTTAAGGAATGTACTTTGACCTGGGACAAACAAAAAAATATACACTCTGTCAGAGCCATCACTGGTATCATGTTATTTTTTAGTTATAGGATTCTGTACTTGTAACAAAATTGTTTTAACAAAATTTCATGTATGGTCTTGTAAAATGGTTGTGGGCTGAAATTAATGTAGTTAGTGTATTCGTATGGAAGAGACTAGAAAACCTAACTTGTTGCTGGCAGAAGAGAACATTTTCTGTCCCAAATTGATATTTTGAATGTAGCTTTAATGGCACGATGGTTTCAACAGGTTTTACTCCATTGCATTCAGGGTTTCTATAGTAATTCCTATGGCAACAGTGATGCAGAAAATGTTCCCACGGGAACCCAGCTGTGAATAATAACTAACTGAAAACATTTTGCTTTTGCATCTCAGGTTAAATATCCCTTCAGTGAAAGTGTGGGGTTTTTGCTTACTTAATAGGAAGTAAGTTTCCTACATAAAACAGATATGTTGAAAGGAATGTCTGGTTTCAGAGTAGAAACACCTTTTAAATGTATTGCTGAAGTATCATCCCCAAGACCAATGAAGTGTCTTAAACACGAGGTGTAAAATTTGGCACCAGCTTCAAACGTTTCATGTTGTAAAAAAACTTCCAAAGCCCAATTTGTAGTACAAAATCTTCTGATCAGGAATTATAACTTAGTTTTTATTAACAGTGTTATTCATTAGGTAAATGGTTTACATAGCTCTTGAAGATAAAACTATCCTGATAACCTTCTGACCTCTCTGTGCAACAAAGGTCAGGCACATGGTCAGTGTTTGTTGATTTCAGTGTCTATTTATAAATTGCCTTCAAAAACTCTTCTGATTTTTACAGAAATACATTTGTCAATGTTTGTATTAAATTAAATATCCTGCTATCAGAGGATGAAATATTTGTTGAAGCTATTTGTTGTTAAATCTAGCTCTCCCTGTATGTGTAAACTGGCCTTTGTGCATATAGTTGCCTTGTTTGTATTTATTCCACTTTCATTCAGAACAAAGGGGAAACCATTCCAGTGTTTATGATACAAATAAACTTTTAAACTTGAAAGCATTTTAGGGCTTGATTTGGTAGCTTTACTGTCATGGAGTAAGACAGAATGGTTATGGAGCCCAGCAGATTTGTGGCTACTAGAAAAACACCTAATGAGTTGTATTTAAAAAAGGGGAAACTAAAGCAATAATATTAAAAAGACTCTGCTAATTCTTTTCAAGATCTAAAAAATTATGTTAAAGCTGAATAAGAAAATTGCGAAGAGCAATTTGTTAAATATAAGAAAATAGTTTCCTAAGCCCAGGGGTCTGGTGGTGTAGTAGTTGTCTTAGAGTTATTTATGCAACTTAATAGGAATTACTGTGCAGATGGAAATGGGGTGAAATGGAGGTGAAATCACTATTTGTTTCATTTGGGTGCCTGTGGTGTGCAACCTGCTGGTAAAGCAGCTTACAAGTGAAAATGTCTTTGTCAATCTAAAAGTTGCATGATCTTGATGACTTGTATGTATATATCATATACTACTTTAAATTGTGATTCAGAGCCTCTTGTAGTTCATTTTGGTGTACATAACATAACTTCTAAAAAAAAATTAAATATACGGGCAGCTTATTAAAGAAAACTGGTTATATTTGGTATATAACTACTAAAAATGTTTGCTTGACCACAGATGTTTCAGCTGTGAGTGTCTTAAATATTTTGAGTGTAGTTGTGTTTATTGTACCTATAGGTAGGTACCTATACCAAGATTATGGATTATATAGATTATAAGACTTATATAGGTACCTATACCTACCTATATAGGTTTTATAATCTAATGAATTGGAAGTGCTCTCTCCCAGGTTTCAATGAGTGCTTGTCTTTAAAACATCACCCAAAGGAAAAAGAGACAAAGAATCATGACTTGGGATTTTGCTTTTTTAAAATTTCTAAGTAAAAAGCTCTAGAGCCTGACCTGGACATATTTTCCAGCCTTAATGATTCTACGATTTCTGACTTTTTTCCACTTCCTAATGTTCTGGTTTTTATTTAACTGACAGTGCTGAAAATGTGGGAGAATTTCTGTTGTCCATGTTGTATTTATGTCATAATAAAATACTTTGTTGTGTCCTGAGCAGAGCCCCGGAATGCTACAGCATTTAACCTTTGGTGAGATTTTTATATCCAAGTTACTGAACTAAATGTGACAAAACAACTAAATGGAATTTGCCACGACAGCCTCCAGTTCTTTAGATGTGGTAGAGGGCAGAACTAGTGCAGACACAAAACTGTGGTGTAATTTGAGTTTTCTGGAGGGATAGTTACAGCACACTGAAGTTAAGTCATGGGAATGACTGTGTACACTTGGAGAAGTTTAGTTTATTAGCTCTGGTGGTGACAGGCCGGTTACAATCCCAAGATAAGAAGTTCTGGAATGTCTGCGTAGAAATTGCAGGAGTGGTTCTTGTCACTCAGTATAAAACCCTTCAGGCAAGAATAATCTTGCTTGGTGGAGCAGCATTCCAAGTGTTACAGTGCTCTATAACCAATCACATTTAATAAAAGCAGATTTCCTTCCTTGACTGACTGGCTTAGTGCCAGATCCTGGAGAGTGAGGTGTGAAAGTGTCACACAGCTCTCTTGTAAAGGTGTGCAGGAGTTTTTTTACTTTTCTACACAGAGAAGCCTCTGAATTGACTACAGGCTTAATGGCATAATGATCCTATGAGACATCTTTGTTAGAAACCTACATTTTGGGCCTTTTCAGTTGAAATACAAACTATAGTGCAGAAAAATAGGAAGTTGCAAACAAAGCATAAGGACCTAGCAGTTCGGGAATTTAAAAATAGCACACTGAAGTGACTTGTCCCCGAGTCAGTGTTACTTTTTTTAAACAGCATTGCCCTCGTTATTCAGTCCTGATCTCCCTGAGTGCCTGTTAGGGAACCACAGCTTCACAGGAACTCATGTTTACCTTCAGAAAGAGCCAGATGAGGTGAATCCAAACAAAGGGGGTTTTCAAAAGCCACCCATTTCCTTTATCAAGAACATGATGTAATGGCACTTGAACGGATTTGGAGGTTTAGGAGGTTCTCTCCAGGCTAGCTGAAAGTGCTGTTTGGTTGGATTTCACCAACAGCTAAGAAATCCCTTGTCTGTTTTCTCTGAGTGAAGGTGCTTGTTTCTATCTAACCAGTAAGAATCCAGCCTTTTTAAGCTAAATGGATTTCGCAGCCTTTTGTTTGAAAAGAGACTTCTTGTCTTTTCTTGAGTATTGTGCGGTTTTTGCCCCAGGCTTTGCTTTTTCTGAGGCTTTCCTGATGGGGGCATTTAAACCTTTACATCACATCTTATTTTTCCCAGTGGCCCAGAGTGTCTTATCTGGCTGTGTCTGACTGTTGGGTGGAGACGAGCCATTTCTTTTGAATGAGTTGTTCTCTCTGTAAATTCTGTAAAGAATTGGGCGTCTGTGATACAGAAGTGGGGGTGAGATAATGACTAAGAATTAACAAACCTTATTGTTATTTCTTCTTCCCGATATAATCGAAATGATACAATAATAATTTTAGGCTGCATTGTTAAAGTAAGCCGGTTAACAATCTTGATAATCTCAGTTTTTACAATACTCATGAAATAGTGATATTTTGTTATAGAAACAGGACACAGGACTCTCTTCTCATTCTCCCCAGCATTAATGCAGCTGCACCTTTGTCACACAGCAAAGTCTGGGTCCTCCTGTTGGCCAGTGGCCAGGGATTTCTCTTTCAGGTGTGACCAGAGTTTGTGTGTGTCAAGGGGGGATGTTTTTACAGTGGTGTGTACTGATGGAATTTATAGCATTAGCCTACAGTAACAGATGAAGAAATAAATAATATTCAGAGCTTCAAATCAAGCCTGCACTTCTTCAGAAGGTGAAATGTTACATCGTTAGGAACAGCTGACTTTTAAGTCGAACTGTGGAACTCCAGTTGGCCTTCGGATTTATTTTTTTTTTCATCTTTCATAAAACTAGTTTTAATTTTTACAGGAAAGTAATCAGACAGGGAAATGAAAAAAATGCACTTTGTACCTTCTTTGGGTTTTATTGGTGGTGGGATATTTTGCAGTGGGGTGCATTGGTTCACAGCGGAACTAAACATGTTGTGAAGAAAGCCTGGGAAAAGAGTAGGTGTGGGACAGCTCCTTGGTACGTGTACCTGCTCAGCAATGCTCTTGTGTGCCTAGCCAGAGTCACAGGGCTGTTTTTCTTTCTTAATGTGTTTATACCAGTTCGTGATAGTAGGACAATAAAAGATCGTTAACACTGAGGAAATCAGCACAGCGGCTAAAAATCAGTCATCTGTTTTTTTTCTCGGTTGATATTTTAGTTTCTCTCAAGATATTAAGTGGCCTCCCCACCCCCAGTTATCTCGCAGTGAGAGCTTGAAGAGCTCCTGTCTGCAGGCTCGGGCCTTGGCAAACCAAACGTGCACACAGTGTTTGGGTTATTTTGCCTTTAGCAAGAAAAGCATATCAAATAAGCTCTCCGTGGGAACTTAAATACTTTCTGAGCCAAATTCTGTTGTATTAGATTTGTTTTAGACTTCTGGAAACAAATGAAATTTTCCACAATCTCCTTTTAGTGCCAAATTGCACAGGCCTAGAATAAAAGAGAAACTGTATTTGGGATTTCAAGTGGACAAGTCAGTGTTTTTTGTTAAATAAGTCAAAGCATGGGCTTTTTTGATTCTTTTAAAATTAGTACCAAAGGTACATTAATTTATTATTATCTGTAATTTAAAATATCTAGGAGATTCAGTATTCAAAACTCTTGTTCAAAGCTAAAATTCTCTTATGTCTCAGGCTTCACCAGATAAATCACTTTGACATTTTCTTATGTGTAATTTAGTTTTCTTGTAGTTTTCTTGTGTGTAATTTAGTACCACAACTATCCCAGTGTATTAAAATAAATGTGCTTTTGTGAACTGTATCTTAGTGTACAATTTTGATAGGTTAGGCAGACGACATTACAAAGAACAGTTCTGAATACTAAGTACTATTTATTATTTAACAGTATCTTTGTAAACTATTCACAGCTGTAGTAACAACCTTTATTTTTGCAGATTGAAAAGGAGTTTTACTTAGCACAGTTTGTCTCTAAGTGGTCTGAGCTTTCCTTATATTATCTGAGTGAGTGTTCATGTAGATTTGTGAAATGTGCTTTTATCTGAAAACGGATGTAGCAGCTGAGTATTTTAAACAAAACATGCACAGCTTGGATATCTAAAAAAAAATCCTCTTGTAGTCAGTGATTCTGTGCGCAGATAAGACTGGAGGATCAGATGAAGATGTAAAAGTTACTTGAGTTTAATATAAACTGCCATAAGTTGTTCATTTATCTCATCATCATGCTTCAAGGCAGAAAATACACTTTTGTTAGTAAATGTAATAGAAACTATAAAAAATTCAGTCCGTGTTGGTTTTAGATTTCTTTATACACTTCTACTTACAGATTGTCATTATATAATTACCCTACAGCATAGTAGATGTTGCACAAAAGGGTTCCGCTCATTTATTCTGGGAGTCACGTTAATCTGGTGTCTAACAACTGTGTCTACGTAAAGATTTCAATAGGGATCTATTTGTTCAACAGATACTTTTATTATAGATCCATAGTATGTGTGTGAGAGAGCCTAAAAGGAAACCCCTGCACATCCTGAGGACAGAAGCTTTTTCCTCCCCAGGCTACAAAAGAGTAGTAGGAGCACCTTGGTTAAAGCCAGTGCCACAGCTCAGGGGATATCGCCAGTGGCAAAAGTTCCTGCAGTAATCAAAGTTTTTTGTTCAGTAAAATTCTAAATTACTCTTACTGAACAGCAGGATCACACTAGGAAAGTAGCAGGTGAGCAAGTCAGTCTAATTTGGTCGTTCCCTGTAACCGTTTCAGGAGATCTGAGGTACATCGGAACTACGGAGACTTGAAGATTCAGTTTCCAGGGTTTGTGTTGCCAAGGCTGGAGCTTGAAGATCAAATGGCAGATAAACAGTTAAAACTGCTGCTAATGAGGAGAAGGAGGAATTTCACACCCAAACAAAAAGACAGGCTGAATGTTGAGGATCCCCACGGGCTGCCCTTCCAAGGGACAGGTCTCTGCTTGCACTTCTCACACTGGAGGGACTTGGTTTCAGGCTTCTATTTCCAAGGCAAACTTTCCATAGCGATCCCCAAGCCAAGCTCAGCTGGCAGGTTTGGTGACCCCCTCCCTCCCGCAGTGTTAAGTGTTCCTTTCCAGCCCCACCCTCTAGTCCTTCATTCTTAAAACTGCGGTACTGAGGAGAAAGTGTTTTGGAGTCTTTTAGCTGAAAGAGATCCATGTGTAAGTCAGGTGTTACAAATTACAGCTTTCAGACTATTGTTACAATAATGGTAGGGAGGGAACTCCTCTCTTTTACCTCACACATTATTACTTGCTCCCTTTTCTCCGCCGTGATCGAGTCTCTGATAATCTTTGTGGTGCATTTCACACGTGTTAATCACAGTGCTTGCAGTTAGAGGGACCATCCCTGTCTTGTCCTTGACATTTGAAAAAGCCTTACTGTAGTACCTGAGTGATTTATCTTAGACGCAAGTGCCTCTAAAAGTCAGGTCTGCTCATCACTGTTAATGCCTATTAATTTGACACCTCTTTTTTTCTTTGTTTGAAAAAATTCTGCATAACTCTATTTCTTTTTCAGTACAGTTCTCACTGATGTTGACAGATGGGAAGCCCAAGAGATCAAAATAAGATAGTGAAGGACCAAATTGAAAATGGTAAATCAGGTCTTGCTTTTGGAAGAACTATATTTTATTACCTGAGGTGCAGGGCCAGGAGTTAGACTTGATGATCCTTGTGTGTCCTTTCCCTCTCAGCATATTCTGTGAAATTTATTGCTTATTCGACAAATTTAGTGCTTATTACAGAGTTCTGAGTTCTCGTTACAGAATGATTGTGGAGAGATAATTTTTAATGCAGTCTTCATTTCCCTTGAAACGTTGTCTAAAATATCATAACACCTGCTATATCAAAGTTGAAATGTCTTTTATTTCCCCATATTCAGCTTAACTATTATAAAACTAGTGCAGTTCCTAGTCAAATGTTAAAATAAATGCCTGAACAACATTAAAATAGAAGATAGAAGTGCTGAAATGTACGTTTAAACATATTTTTTGAGAAATGACTACTCAAAAGAGACTGGGGCATGGTCTGTTGGAGTCCTTCAAGAACTATAAGCAGCAGGAACAGCTCATGTGTTAGTTCAGTGCTTTAACTGCAGAATATCTGTCCTGTTATTGTTGGATGGTGAGGTTTGAAAAGCAGCCATTTAATTTGCTGGGTTTTAACCAAGTTTTTGTGTCCCTGTTATTATTCGTGGTAGCTTCTGTAAGGTGTATAATTGCATGGTTGGAGTTGCAGTGTGGTCAGCACTCAGGTCCTGCTGCCAAACTCTTGGTTGGTCTGGTCAGCTCCAGCAGGTCAGTCGGGCTTTGATCTGGCTTCATGTGTAAACGCTCAGCAATGTTTGCCTACCTTTGTGAGGTAATTTAAGATCCTCCTGGTGAAAAGCACTCACTAAGAGTGAAGTGGACAATGTTATGGTTCCTTTTCAGGAAAAATTGTACAGTGATAATTATAGAGTAGGAGAAAGACTTTTTTTTTTTTTTTTGAAGTAGTAAAACCAGAAGTTTGCTTCCAGTTTTTAGCGTCACAGCAGAGCACGGCTGACGCGCTTTGCGCTGGCGCTCCGCGTGGCTTCCCTGGCAGGATGAAAGGCTCTTTGTGTCCCCATCCAGTGCTGCTGCAGCCTCCACCATCCTGCACCACGTGGCATAAGGGCATCCTCACAGCTTGTTTGGGTCAGGGTTGTCTCTCCTTGTGGAAAATCAGTGGGAGTAATAAGCTGTTGACAGTCATCAAGTCAGTGTGTCTCTGAAGGCTCGTAAGGCTGCCATGTCCCTTAGCTCTCAGTCTGAATTAAAACCTGTAACTACACTGAAGACAGAAACCTGTCAGATGTACAGCCAAGGAAATCTGAGGTGTCTTGGTGCTTGAAGCATGTTTGTGTTTTTCTTTTCTCCTTCTGTTGTCATTCTGTTGTTGATATAGAAAACAGGGAAGCTGAAAAGGTAAACACTTGTCTTTTCTCATCTTGCAGGCCGAAACAACAGCAACAGAACAATTTTTCCTTGTTTCCTTCTACCAAGGGCTGGAATTTCAGAGGGGTAAGTTTAGCATTGTTTTGCTCACACTCCATAACATTCTCACCTCCTTCATTTTGTAACGTAACTGTAGTTAAAGCATGATGTCCGAGGACTAAAATCATGGCAAAACAACTGGACTTGAACTTTTCATTTTGTGCCCTCCTAAAAGGCTTTCTAAAAAATATCAGATTTTTTTTTTTAAATGTGATGGGCTGTATTGTTGTGAGGGGTGCAGGAGATAGTTTAAGGTAGGTTAACCTACAGTGTCACTTAAAAAAAAAAAAGATGTATTTTCATATCTGAAAATAAATAATGAAAACTGAACTGATACCTATAGTTTAAGCACTCTCTTACTGTAATATATATATTTGTAAAGTTATCTTGTTGAAAGTTTGTATATGTGAATTTTTCAGAAGTACAGTTGGAGAATCATAATAAAAATTACATGAGTCTCTTGCAGAGCAGAAGGAAATAGGTTTTATTTCTGTTTGATTGGCTGAGCAAGGAAATACAGAAGCATGTGGATTTCCACAGTAACTGACTGAAAAGATACATGAAAAAGCAAAGCAAGTGACACTGAGAATCCTGATATTTGCTGGTGTTTTTATTGTTGTCTGGTTCTTCAGGTTTCAGAGATCTGCTTGTTACAAAGGTTAACTTGTTCAGAGAGGCGTGTTGTCCCCTCTCTGTTCCCTATGACCTGTGAAACCTTGCACACCATTTGTTGGAAACCTTGATGGTGGTGTGGTGTTCAATGGCAGTGGTGTGTTTGCCACGTGTGTAAGAGCTGTAGCCTGGGATATAGTCTAGGAGAGGTTGTCACTGCATGTTGTATCTAAGTCATAGTCATCTTTTGGTTAAAGGAAAGGCTTTTCTGCCTTGCAAACTTCTTTTGGTATAATAAATAGTATATTACCATTACCTGTAATTTGGGCTGACTTGTACTTAGGAGAGCATATAAATTTGTTTTCTCTGAGCTTCTTCCAACAGAAAATTTAAGTAGACAGACATAAATGCTTTTCTGAAAGGGTAAATGACATTGACTGGCTTGCTGGTCTGTGCTGCTCAAAATATTCGTTACCGTATCTGGTACTGACTCTTGCATTCTAATTTGGTGTTTTAAATAGAGCATCCTCTATCACTGACTGTGAGGGAAGAACCTCTATCAGTTGTTCACTTGATCTCTTTGGATGATCAAGATAGGTGAGCACTGGAAAAAATGTCTCAGTGTCTGTTGATGTTTGCAGTGTCTGAGCATCAACTCTACCTTGATGGATGGAAAAACTGTGTTATAAAAAACCCAGTGAGCAGACTTGAAGTAACAAAGGTTTTCATAGAGATGGTGAATGATAAAAGGTTAGCTTTGATGTCTTTGCTCCAACAGGGCTAAAACCTTATTGGGTAAAAGAACTAAGTTCATGTTGACAGTGGAGCAGAGCCACACTTGAGTATGACAAACACAACTCTAGAGCTGACTTACACATGGCTATGTTTTTTTCAACATCTATTCTATTTCCATAATACATAATATAGAACATCAGGAGACTATAATACAGGGTCTTTTTAACAGTCACAAAAAATAAAAAATAATCAAGTGATTAAGCACCAAACTGCAACACTGTGTTCATCTACCTCACTTTGCAGCCACTTCACTGATTTTGAAGGTCTCTGTATCACATTGATAAGGGCACATGTTAAAGCATCTCTGAACATACACCAACGTAAACCTCAAAGGAAGATAAGGCCCAGATGCTACACATTTACCAAAGAAACTCCTCTGCACTTCATTTCCTCTCTTTACTTAAATTTATCAGAAGCAGCTTATTTCCATCCTGAGCAGCTCTCTTGAGCCACATGAAATCTCTTGAGCCCTCAGAGATCACATTAAATTCTCTCAGTAGGGATTTTCAGTTAAGATGATATCATGTGTTTCCACCAATGCCATCATTTTTAGATAGTGGTAGCAGTTACTTCCAGAACTTTGGACAGTATTTAGGTATCAGTGGGGAGAAGGGAGTTTCTTTTCCTGTTTGTTTTTTTGGTTTGTGTTTTTATTTGTCTGTTTGTTTTTGTTCAGGTTTTTGTTTATTCGTTTTTGGGGTTTGTTTGTGTTTGTCATTCCTGATTGTTGTTTTTGTTTTTTTTTTTTTTTGAAACTAAACAAATCAAACATGGTTGAGATTGAATTTAGACTTAGAGTTACTAAGCAGTGCAATCTCTCCACTATATGCTCTTCCTGTGTATACATGAGGCATTAGGTCAATTTAGGCTTTGAAGAGGTTTTACAGTCAGGTGTCCAAAAAACTTTTATTGAGGGATTTAAAGGGGTATTTATAGTCAGAATTGTCATTTCAGAGGATCAAATAATAAATAATGAATGTAAAGAAGGCAACAGCACAGATCTTGGCACACATATCAGTATTAATGGCAACCAGAAAATAAAGCAAAAATAGAGTTAACTCTCACTCTTCTCACTTCCATGCCACCCTTCCCTTCAAACCTTGGTGCAGACAAGTGGCCTTCCTCAGCACCACTGTCTGGTGCCTGTACATGACAGGTCAATATGCTGCTCTTAGTGTCTATGGAAATAGAGTGTTGTGGTGCCATGTAGGGTGGCAAACAGTTCCAGTAATAAAGCATTCCTTCAGATGAGGGTTACATTTGTACAGTCACCCACGGACAATTAGACGTCAGGATTAAAGCTTCTGTGGGGTTTGGCTGGTTATGATCCAGTCTTGAGTTGCACTCTTGAGTGCTATTTTTTTTCCATAGTAAGACTCAGTCTTGGAAGTCAGTCTCACAAATAAAGTTCTGAATTCAAGAACACTAAGAAACTCTCGAGTGTTTGAGACTTCAGCTTCTTTATCCGTCTCCCTTCCTGCTCCCTTAAAATGACCCACTTTCTGGTTTTGCTAGCAGCATAAACTTCTGGACTTAGATATGTGACTGGAAGTCTTTAGATGTTTTTTTTCTACTCAAGTATTCAGATATGTTTGCAGAAGTAGTGACACATGTTGGTCCCAGTGTTGATATGATGACGCTGGAGATGACTATGAAGAAACTGCCAGACAATCAAAAGAACAGCAGTTACCTGATTAGTGAAGACTGTTGGGGCTGTCGGCAGAACTGGAGGGAGCTGGTTTTGTCTGTGCTTATCTCTGATATGTCTCTCCACTGTTCCACCAAGAGAGCATCATTTCCTGCATGCTTTAAACAAACAGCTGAACCATTGAGATCGTTTCTCTATTCCCCACCCCTCCACACACAACAAATTTGGCTGAAGAACTTCAGTGCTAAAAATAAATGGTGAAATCTAAACCAACATTTTGTAATTTAAATAGTTTGAGGCATGTGTTTAGTGTGCAGTTGGCTGAAGATTGAAGATAATTTATTGCAACTAGGCTTCTTCCTATTTCCTCCTTTTTTGTTTTCTTTTTAGTTTTGCAAAAGCATTTAACTAAAAAGCTGCAGATGTGGTCACTTGTAGGAAAGGCTGATCTAATTTATGAGAAAGCTGACATAAAAAAAGTGTTAAACATTCTGAAAGTCAATTTTAGATGTGTAAGTGGTTTCTTTGCTAGTTTTACTGCATGTGTGCTTGCGGGGGAAAAGGTGTCTTTCATGCTAAATGGGAAGAATTCCACACTTTTCAGACAGTATTTACAAACCAGTATATTTATTTTTGTGCAGACTGGGAGACTTCTGTTATTCCCTTCAGGGTGTACAAATCTCAACAAGATAAAAATTGCTAAATGAGAAAAGTTCTTTCCTAGCCTTAACTTGATGATTAATTACATAAATTACATTATCATGTACTACCATAGAAAACCTCTCTGTACCTCTCCTGGATTCTGACTGGATCTGTATCCACTGCTACTCGTTTGCTTAAGCAATGATGTTACCTGTAACAGAAACTTATTAGAAGTGGTATCAGACAGGCCTTTATTCATATTGTTGAAACCAAATTATGCACTTCTGCCTCTAGATCAAATGTGCTTGAATACCATACATACTTAGTATGTCCAATATGGTTTCAGAACACAAGTTATCATATACATTAAGAAGCACTTGCGGTTTTCTGTTATTTTAATGTACTTGTATGTACAGCAGGATGGTGACTTTGTGTCATTGACAGCATATTGTTTATGTGATTACTTTGTGTAATCAGAGCATGGATGTGAGTGGAATAATTATACCTGTTATGACTTAACAGTCAGAGACCAGTTCCTTCCCAGGAATAGGGGGATAGGGGGACTCCGTCTGGCATCCCCAGCCTCCCACAGCTTCTCTGCAGCTGCTGATCCTCCCTTTACATCTGTAGAGTCCCTCTCTTTCTTCTAACCTCCTGTAGCAGGTTAAGGAGATGCCAAGTGGACGCTTAACCTCCCTCATCCCTCTTTCTCTTTGAAAATTTCCATATTCCCCATCCTGCTTTCTAAGAGATGATGCATTGCTGTGCATTGCTCACTCCTTTTAGATCTCTTTCTCTGTCTCCTTTCAGTGGGTTCCAGCTCTTCTGTCTCAGAGTTCAGTTGCCTCAGCCCTTCCCTTTCCCTGCCTGTCTCTGCTCAGCCTTGCTCTCAGTCAGCCTCTGTGGAGCTGCTGTTGTGCCGCTGTCCAGCACTGACCTGTCTTGGGCCAGAATGTCTCTATCCCTGATACTAAAAATAGTAAGAAGCAATTCTATACATCTGTTCTTGCAGTTCTTTCTCTGCAGCATCCCTGGAGCAGAAAAACTTTACTTCACCCTGTGATAGCAGCAATATAAGGGGCAACAGGAGCACTATAAATATCCTTCAATGATCTACAATTCTGACTAGAGCTTATAAACTGCAGCAAGTAGACACCCTGGACACTGATTCTTGCTTGTAAAAGACTTGGGTTTGATGTCTCTCTGCTTATTCTGTGGGCAGAGTTTTAAATGGTTTAGCTTGTTATTGGTTTTCTTTTTGAACAAACCACTGGAACTATTGTTGATTAGTCACAAGACTAATTTCTCTTGGAACAGCAAGGTTTATGTTGGCAAACAATAGAGATGCTATCAGAAATTCATTGTGCGGCATTTGCGTAACTGGATAGCAGTCAATTCCATCTGCAGTTCCAAAACACATATCAGAATTGTTTATTCTTAATGTATACACTGAATTTAAAAAACAACTGAGGGTGACATTGCCTGTGAGACAATTTTGAAGATTTCAAAGTTGTATTATTTCAAACCCATGTGCTGACTCAGTGTGGTTTAATTACCATAGTGTGTGAGGTTAGGTTAGTTAGGTTAGTCTTGGCATGCCAGAATGTTTTATCTGAAATTTCAACAAAACATGGTTTGTTAATATGTTAGTTCTTAGGTCTATAACACGTGTCCATATCTTTCTGTAGGATCAATGGGTAAATTGCAAGGCCCTTTGCATACAGTAGTACAGCAAGAATCATGAACATGTGCTAGAGAGACATCTGTGAGTTGTTTTCCGGAGATGAGTTACGAAGGAGGACAATGCAGGCTGGCCTAAAGACTCCAGCGAGGTTCTGTTTGGGATCCCGTGGCTTGGGACATTTTGTGCATGTTTTGTGAGCTGTTATTGCTCATGCTATCTAATTTAGAGAGGGCTGTAATACTTAGGACTCTGCAGTGGTTTCACTAACTCAATTCAGGAGCTGTTTTATTAAACTTCCACTGCTTGTACATGTGAAATCATCTGTGAGTTAAGTACACAGCCATGAAACCTGTCTACCTAGTTCACAAAGGTGCTTTCAAGTTAATTACATGCAGTTATGAAAAATACACTTCAGATTCTGTTTCTTGGGGCAAGAATTTCAAGTAGTGCTTTTACAACAGCTAACACATTCTTGAAGAGACCTTCATAGACTTTTCCATCTGCAAGATCCATCGTTTGTGTTGCGAAGGGTTGATATTCTGCTTATTACAGCTCAAATATTCAATTGATATTTTGAGTTTTTCTGATAATGAAAATAGTCAGATACCTCCCATTTGGAAGGATTTCTTATAATTTCATGTTATCTTTTCATAGAATTGATGGTTTTTAAAAAAATATTTCATAAGGTCATTCTCTTAATGTTTGTAGGATTTTATTTCATGGATCTTTTTAAGTGCTTTGTAACAAATTTATTTTTGTTCCGGGTGTGGTTTGTTATTTATAGTAGAAATATTCTGTATATGCTATTAACCTGTCATGCCAGCTATTTTGCACATACAAACAATACTGAGCTAGAAGCAGCATGTGATAAAGCAGATATGTCCAACTGTCATTCTCTTAGGCTGAGTTGGATGTTCTGTTATATAGCAGATTTCCTGTCTTTAATCATAGACTGGGTGTTACCTTGTACTCCTGCTGTCATTTACTGTTCTTTTCTTTGTTCAGCAGCAGATGAACTTGACCCCAGTTCAATTTAACTCAAACCAAACTCTGCCCAATTCTTTGTATTTATTCTCCCCCACCCCCCCCAGTGGCTGCTCTTTGAGAACACGTGATATGAATTTACTGTTTCCTATGACTTTGTTTCAGAAACTTGTAATGGTCCAGCTGAATTCAATGCCACTCAGTGTGAGAAATCAGCATTTTAGAAGCAATTTTTACCCATATATTGGTGTTTATTGACGCTACACTGTTTCAGATTCAGATGATCCACATGCTGGTGGACAGGAATGGACTTGAATTGCTGTTTTGTTTGCTTTTCTTCTTGAAAGCTGATGTTGTGGTTAGAATGTACACAGCAATTAAAAATTATGGCTGTCTTTCAAACTCTGCCACAAATGCATAATAAGAATGAAATGATGGTGTCTTCTATTTATTGCAGCCTGGAAACAAATTTTCTTATTACAGTAGCAGCCAGCAAAACAGGTCTCCATTTTGCTAGATATCATGTAAGCCTAATAATAAACTATTCTTTCTGGAAAGAATTTACAAACTAAACATATATAAGAACATACTGTAACATTTGTTAAATAATACTACATTAATTGTTTTATAGTAGATTCAGATCTGTTGAAGCTCTTAAAAAAATCCATCACCATGAATGAAATTTAATTCCTGGGTTCTTCTACGTGTTTTGAAATGGGATATCCCAGTTTAATTGAGGATGCAGGGAGCATTGCATATAATATGATCCTAACATGATTTGAGGTGATGTTCTAAAGATCTGTAAAATGCACATTTAAAAATATTACTACATTGGTTTTGGTGCAAAAATTTACACTGGCGCTGTTTCTTTCTGGATTGTGGTTAGCTGTAAAGCTTTTCAGAGAGAGTTAAATTTAGTGTTCTTAAAACACTCATAATGCACAATGAGAAAGCAGTTTTAATCTATGTGCCAGCAGACACTTCCAGTCCAAAGCAGCCCAGTAGCCTTGTGAGAAGGTCATGAAATGAGGGCAGTTGTAGCAATCCTAAGAAGATTAGATTGCATGTCCTGACTGGAAGGACACTGGGAGGAGATGAGAGGGGAACTGCAGCGCTTCCTGAGGGTGCTCAGCTGGGCAGTGACTGGTGCAGTTTGCTGTGGCACTTGCTCCTGGACTTGCCACAATCCTAGAAATAAAGATAAAAATTATTCTCTTCTCAGTGTCTTCAGAAAATCACGACAAACTTTTCCCACACTCTGGGAAGCATTATCTTAGAATTCTCCATGTCATTATCTCTGGGAGTGTATGTGAGAAACCACAAACCTGAGTACAATAACACTTTAAAAAATTGCACTCCTGTATTGAATGCTGGCTGAGGTACTGCCCAATTCTGATAGCAGAGGATTAGGGTTTCCTGTAGGGGGTTGAAAGATGGTTTAAGAAATAACTTAGATCTACTGACAAGTTAATAAAGACAAAGTCAAGAATCCTTGAAAAAAAAAAGGCAGGCTTATATATATGGAATTTATATGTATTTCCTTTGAAAAATAGACTATGTTCTGCTGGAAAAGTCTGAAAAGAAGGTGGCTAGGTTGGGTTTTAGCTCATCTTTAGGCAGGGAAGACAGGCCACCAGCATTTACATTACCCCAAAATGGAAATGCTTGAATAATTTTTTGAAGTCTTGCGCTAAAATGTCTTCTTTTCTGAAGGGTCTTTCAATTAGCATTTTCTGTCTGCAGAGATGTCACAGCTCCTCTTCTCAAAGGAATGGGTGGCTCACTAGTATCAGTTTCACCTTTTCTCTTCCTCCGAGCTCAGCAGAAACTTTGTGTTCTGAAGAAAGATTGCACCACCTCACTAAGGGCTTGTTTTCTTTTAAAATGAAGTTCAAATTGCTGTTATTTTCTTACACAAATTTACATTTATCTCAAAGTTCTTGCCCACTGGAAGCATGCAGCTGTCAAAAACAGCTCTGTGTTTGTAGATCTGAGCAAGTCACAAAAGACTGAACAAGATAGGGACAGATCAGGAGTGAAGTGTAAGGATGCAGGGTATGTGAACTAATTATATATGTGTATAGATATATATAGTTAAAATAATTTACAGGATATAAGAGATTTAATAAAATATATTATTGCCAAATAATTAAAGAAGAAAGAAGATAGCTGTTTTTAAAATTACTTTCATTGTTTGCTCAGGCATAATATCTTAAATCTTCATATTTATTCATGTCAACTTCTTAGTGCATTTCACATTGTTTTTCCTAAGGTTTAGTACATTTTTAGACTGAAATAATCTAATGCTTTAATAGAATCTTCAGACACCTATAAATAATTTACTAAAGCAAGGTTTGAAGCACTTCTTTTGGGGTGGAATTCATCCTTAAGTGACATGTGCAGATGAAGCTCTATTGGTTTAGAAGTGAGATGACTCAGCTGCATCCACTAAAGAGCTGAATGAAATGAAAATCCCAGATTGCCCTCATACCTTTTTCAGTGCTGAAACTATTGTGGAATACCTTCCCTGGAAGTAAATACCCTAACTTCTTACACAACAGACAAGTGTATGTGATTTCTTTCAGCTTCTGGTAGCTATGACTCCTACCTGGATCTCCTTTGAAACATATAGCAAGGAAGCGTGTAAATATTGAGGGTGCTGCAGAACACACCCTTTCTCTGTCTCTGTAGATAAACTGTGCAGTAAACAGGAGCACTAATTAAATGTGTGTCAAGCAATTGCCTCTAACTTGATAAAGCAAAGATTTGTCAAAGTCTAAATGGCATACAGAAGTGTGATGCCCGATCTTCTCATTGCATATTTCTTATTAGTGGTGGTGTTAACAAAACGTGGTTTTAATAGTTAAAGTAGCATTCTGTTATCAAACAATACTCTGGGGGGGGGGGGGGGGGGCGGGGGGGGGGGGGG
>JAWWES010000024.1:12517339-12595165 GCA_035583135.1 Lophotriccus pileatus
TATATATGTTGGGGATTTTATGTTCCCTGTGACAAGTTTCAATAGTGAAAGAGATGATCTGTGATAAATTTTTTGCACAAAATATTTTAAGTTGTTACCTGGTGTACTTCATGCAGTTCTGACTTAAATCATGTTTAAGAAAGGTATCAAAATTTCAGCAGGCTCAGAAAGTTTATTAAGAAGGTGAAATAAATGAAGAGCTAGTCAGTGAATAAAATTAGTTTAATAGACATAATAAACTTGAATTCTCAAGTTTTATTAAATAACTTCAAACTGGGACTGGCTATTTTTATTTGCCACACTATCAAATTGGTGTAGCCTTTCTGGATGTAATTAATATGCATATTTGTTATGGGTATGTATTTTAGGTAAATTTTCACTTGAAAATTTATAGCAGAAGAAAAATAAATGCCAGTTTTTGTGGAACACAGGGGAAATGCATGTTTGAAGTAAAATCACTCCAATTGTTTAGCCTCTGCTAATATTGCTGCGCTCACTTTGAAACCTTTGAAGTTGGGTGCAAATTCCGCCTCCTGTTCCGTATGCTTTGTCCAAAATGGATATAGCAACATGCAATTTCACTAAAAGTGGTGTTGTTTTTATCTGCAGAAAAATCCATTTTGGGTGCAGCCATTTTCTCTATTCTGTGTGATGCTGAAGAGCAGCACTTGAGGCACTTACACCAAAAGCCACATGCAGGAACCTGTCTGTGGTTTAAAGGTACAGCAGCACAGACTGGGGGAAGGCAGAGCAGCAGCAGAGAATTACAACAGGTTGGGGTGACTGCAGTTTATGCACATCAGCCAAGTGAATGACATATGAAGACCTAGTTTATGGAGATTATTTCATTCTGCTGTTTGTGGTTGTGGTGCTGTGATCCAATCTCCCTTTTACAATGAGAAGCTTTGTTGGATTTTTAAAAACAAACAAACAATGAAAGCCACAAGCCTAAAAATAAGTAAATAAATAAATAGTAATAACAGTGTCATTTGAAATGAATCTGCTTTTCAAGGGAGAAAATTTCATTGTGATTTTTGTTCCTGGAAAAAAAAGTCTTCCCTCTTACATACACCAATGCAGCAGTTTGGGTTGTTGACAGCTGTGATTAAATGGTCAGCAGCAGCAAGTACAGGTTGTTGCTGTCCAGGCAGAGGAAGTCCCCATGTGCAAGTGCACAAAATCTTTGAGGGTACAGTTAGAGCATTAAAACACCCCAGCTTTGATTATTCTTGCTTTTACAACTAGACCTGTAATAAGCTCCATCCACACAAACATACAAGGCTTGGAGCTGCAAAGTCATCACCTCAGATTGCCAAAGGCAAAGGAATCCAGAGATTATTTGCATGCTGACTGATTATATTATCTGGGGCTACAAAGAACTGGATCTGACAGAACCCAGCTGAAAAGCCTTTGTGAGAAGAACAGAGGATGAATCTAAATAGTGTGTGGACTCTTTTGAGTTGCATCTTAAAGCATGGCAGTCTGCAAGTTCTGAGAAAGGATTGTATAGTAGAGATTGCTGTTCACTCTTATAACGGAAAACTCCTATGGAGTAAGAAATAAATGTAACTTATTTAGCCGTATTTGATTTGGACTTCATAATAAATTGTGAAGAAGTTTCAGTGTATGTAACTCTGCTAGATTCCCAGTACTGATCCTCTCCCCCATCTTCCAAAAAGGGGAAGGAAGAAGGCTAAATAAAGACAGAATAAATACCAGTCCTCAAACAAAGCTTTGCTACTCCTTGTCCCTACAGCATCCCGTACATGCACACCCATTTCCTGTTGTTAATGTTAAACACACTGAATATAACTTTCATTTCATTGTTCACTTCAGTGTTCATTTTCTGTGGCATTGACCCGGAAAATCTCCAATCCATCATAATAAGCACTGCAGAACTCGGGCTTGCTGTGGTGAGAGGAGGGTGAGAAGGAGCTGCCATTTTGGCTGGCAGGGATGTGGAGGAGGGTTCCTCAGAAGGGCTCAAATATTTTCAGTGGCAAGGTCTTAAGCACTGTAGATGACCTCACCTCCCTCTCAGCTTTCTGCTGTGCTGTAACAGACTCAGAGCAGAGTCTGTTTTTTCCTTTGTTTGTTTCCCTTGCAACACCAGGAACAAGCAAGTTCTGTTCCTCACACCGGTATCCAGGGCTCCTGCCAGCTGAACATGTGCAGGGGGGGGAAGTCAGACCTTCCACGCTGCGTCCCAGGTTCGGTGCAGACTCTGCTGTGGGGTCACCCCTGGCTGTTTCTCCCTTAAAAATACTAGAGTTAATGTTTAGATTTTTGTGTTGCTCTTGAGAGGACGAAACCTGGAATGTCTCTGGTGCTCTGAACAGTAGAGGGCAGCGGAAAAATACATGGAAACCAGTTTGATTATAAAACTAAGGAATTTTTGATCGCAAGTTCCTTTCGCTGGTATGACCTAAATAACTGTGGTACTGAAACGCAGGGTAGCAGGTTCTGTTCTTTTGAAAACATTTTATGTTAAAATTCAGTATTCTGAAATTAGGGTCCCAAAAAGCATATATAAGGCGTCGTTTAGCTGTAAAAAAGCAGCATGCTCTGGGAAAATTCACTTTCAGATGTGTTTAGCTTCCCATGGAAGACAAACTCTTGGAACTGTCAATGGTACAGCCATGGAAGTGAAAGATGGAATAGGGAGGCAACACTGCTACTGGCATGAAGGTGAGTGGCAGGTTATGGTAAAGTGAAAGGGCTTTTTAAAAGATGATGGAAGACCCGTCTCTCTCTGAAAGAGCTTAAACTCTAGGGAATGGATTATCACTGGTTTGTGCAGTTGTAATTGGTTATCTCAGAACCAAGGACCATATTCAACAGGAATGAGGCTATTTCTTGCTGGGGACTGCAGAGATGTTTGTGTGATTAATATGATATCTTTCCCTGCTGTACAAATTTCTTTCTAGAACTGTGCACTGTTTCTTTCATTCTACCTCACTTCTTGCATGCCTTTTAATATCTGTCTTGTACTATTTGTGCCTCATCACTGGACTCTGTCCTGACTTCAGGCCCTTCATACTCTGTGACACAACTGACTGGGAGCTTGATAACTTTGAGGACATTGGAATGTGATTTGAAATGGAAACACTGAAAACTTGAAACGTATAACACAGAAGCAACAGTAGGTGGAATTTTTGGAGTCATTAAAGGGATAAATATGGTCTTGGCAAGAGATACCTTTTAAGGCTTTTTAAGAGAGAGATCAACATGTTGGTTGGATGGGTGTGGACGCACTGACAAACTACAAAGTATAAGAAGTTGAGAATTCTGGTGTTTGAATATACTTTTGAAATATTCTTTTGAACTTAGCAGCTTCTGAACAGGTTAGGGATTTAAGAATTAGAAGGGTGCATGGAAGTGTTCATGCATAATTATATATATACCTGTGGATGTTGCTGATAAAAAAGAGAATTTATAAACCAACTGGATTTTTTTTAAAGGAATCTTGTATAAAACCAGTGTGAGTAGAAGTTCAAATGGAAATCTGGATTATTGTTGTGATTTGATGTCTTTCTATAAAGAAAATGATGGTGTGCTCCTACTTTATTCCCATCTGCTTCAACACAGGCTGTTATTCTTAGGGCCATCAACAGGCTTTTCGTGTGAAGGTTCCTTGTAGATTGAAAGTGCTCTCAGCTGGCTAAGGAGATACTGATTGCTTTTTAAAATTAAAAGAAAAAAAATCATGTAATAGAGCTGCTTTTCATGCAGACATAATCTACCCTTTGGAGGGTGACTTGAATCTTTTCTGGCCTGTGATATTTGACTTTTTATTAAATATTTGGTCAGTTTTCTCTCCTGCTTCCACAGTAATCCCTTTTGGATTTTTTATTTTTACTCTATTTCTTCAAATGGTCTTTTTTTGATTAGTTTTGGTTTTTAACTCAGTCTGATAAAGACATTGTCCCTGATAAAAGTGTACCATAAACTGGAGAGGAGCATAAAGCCCAGAGAACAGTGAATCCCTTTCTGCCTTTTCCTCAACAGTAAAAATGATCCAAAACTTTGTTAGCTATGGTTTTCCCTTTTCTGTATTATTGCAAATCACGTGTGTGTGTGTGTGTGTGTATTCTTGTATATGCACATGTATATATTTTTATATATTAGTGTGTATGTGTATATATATGCATTTCTACCTATTTCCATTTATTGAGATCATATAACTCATTATTTACAAAGTTGTTTTCTTCCAATTAGCAATGCTGAAGTGTGTTCAGATGTATGTTCTGAAAAGACCATTTTAAAAATATTTTCCTATGAAAACAGACTGAACTACAAACTAATTAAATGGGTTTCAGTTTTTTCTGTGTTTTGGACTTTTTGTTTTGGGGGGTGGGAAAAATCCATTTCAGTAGAATGAATGGATCCTCATTTGTTAAATGGATTTCTGTACCAAAAAAGGGCTTAAAAAGTAAGTTGTTTTGCATTCGATTTTGAAATGAGTCTGTTGGTGACTTAGAAGGTCTAAGGGTTTGATGTGTCTATGCAAATACATTATCTTGAACTGTTATTTGTTTTTATACCAGTCTGTGTGCAGACACATTTCTAAGTATTTAAAAGGGATGATTTAACAAAAGTCAGTGATTCTTCTGAAAAGCATTTCCTTCCATGTCACAGGATGGGTTTTGTCAGGATATTTTTGTTCATCTTTGCATTTCATTTCCCAGGTGGTACAACATAAATCTGTGGATTGATAACTAAAACCCTGTGATGAAGAGGATGTTAATCCAGCCTTCCTATAACAATGTCTTATTGCTTTAATTCCTTTAATTAAATCACTGCTTTAATGTATAATTGAATATTTTACCTTCTCATCTCCTGTGAGATAATTATGGAAAGCAACTCTTTCCTGCTATGTTAAGACCAGGAAGTATCCTGTCTCTGTAACTATGGATGTAGCCACAGCCTTTCAGGCAACAGTATCACAAATTTTAGGATTCAAACTTATGATAAGAGAAGTTTTTTCAGAGGTAGCCATTCAGATGCATGTAATGCACCTGTGTGGTCTCTCAGAAAACACACACACATTTCTAATCAGAACATACACTTGCTACTTTTTGTCCTGCAGATGTGCCCCCCTTTCTTAAGATCTCCAAATACTGTGCAAAAAAGGGGAATTATTGAAGCGTTTCAAGCTTTCCCTTTTTCCCAGCAAGTCAAATAGCTTCATAAAGTTTTTCAGTTTAGTTTGATTCATGTGTGTGCACAAATTCTGCTAAAGCCATACTCTGCAGGTGGCATTTGTCCCTTGCTCATAGCCTGATGGCAGCAATCCCAGATTTTGCATCAGTGTATCCATGCAGTGCTGCAGGTTGGCATTCCCATGGCAAGCATGTGCCCTGGAGGTGGTGAGTGAATGTGGCTGGGATAGGGACAGGGCAGGGCCTTTCCTGGGGTGGGTGATGCTCCCAGGGCTCATCAGCCAGCTCTGCCTCTGCATTTTCCCAAAGCTGTTACTCTGTGCTGGGCTTGTGAAAGGTGTACACGTGAAAGTGGTGAGATCACAATGCAGTGAAGTTTGCGTTGCTTGATGTGCCGTGTGATTTAAGACATAAACCGGAGAGCAACATTTAAGGGGTGATTTCCTTGAACGTGGGAGATTCAGAGGTCAGCTGCACTGTGCTATGGCAACTGAGACAGGACTTGTAACTCCTCTGGGGAAAAGCTCCTCACAAAGAGCAGGGATTAATTTAATGAGCACCTTATGCTCCCTGCACAATATCTACTGCAGTCTTTGCTTCTAATCCACTTATTATGGGCAAAGAAATTTATCTGGTGGCTCAATTATTGGATTTTTTTTTTTTGCCATGGTATTCCCCCTCCCCCTTATACAATGGTAATAGCTCTTGAAACTCTCAGAAAATTTACAACATTGATCTTGCCTGCAGTAGTTAATATTTAACGATTTCTGTATGAAATGACATGTCTTGAATAATCACTGAGACAAACTTCCAGAGAACATAAGGAGCATAATACTGCAAGCTTCCAGAGAACAAGAATAGCACAGTATATGTGTTGTTTGGTAGATTATTTTGTGTGTGTGGATGTTACTTTTCAATAAGTAGAAGATCTGAAATACAGTGAGGAGTGATCCTTTGATTAGCACAATAAAGTAAGAGCTAGAGCAAGAGATCTACTTTGTGCAGGCTGTCCCACACTTAATATGTAGTTGTTTTCCTTAGACTTTCCCTGTCTTTTCATTGCTTTTGGTCTGTACATCACAGGTGATACTGATCTGTTCCTTGTGAGTGTTTGGGTATTTAGTTGTATAACCACAGACGCAGTTTCTCAATAAGATATGAGCATGTTAATTACTCCTAATTACATTTTCTGCAGAATAGCCTTGCCTTGGATGCTTGTCCTCAGGGACACTGCTTTGTCCATGATACCTCTGTGTTTTGGACCCATTTGAATGTAGCAATTAAAAGCCCACACATAGTTGTTGTGTAACTTGCCCTCTCCAGTAAAAGGGCTGTCCTGCCTCATTCAAGTTCACTTTAATCCTGTAGCCTTGCCCAGTGGGCTTCTACTTTATATTATGTAATTTATAGTCTCAATCTGCTCTCATTAGAGTTGGCCTGAGTTGGAAATGCCACCTTCTGTGTTAATCTGTAGCCATGTGACTGCAATAAGAGTCTTTTAATCAGTTATTTAACAAAGGAGCTACCTATTTGTTGCGTGTGTGGTCATTTGTTGCACTCCATTAGCAATGAAATCGAGTCTATTCCATTGTGGAAAGCATTTTTTATAATTTCAAAATGCATTTTTATTTAACTCATGACCACTGGGGGGGGGCTGGTATATTTTAGTTTAATAATTTATTTTTTGTGAAATAAGAACTCAGTGTAGAATTCAGTAGAATCAGTATGTGTAGGTTTTTTTATTTTGAGTAAAACTAAAGGATGCATGCATTTGTGTCCACTGAAGTCTAATTAGGTTTGAAAAATAGTCTGCAACACATTCACTGGGATCTTAGGAAATGCCACCCTTTGGGCAAAGGACTGACCTGACAGATTTCATCCTTGTTTTGTGTTTTTCACAAGGAATTCACACTGACTAACCCTGGAATAGTAATTCAGATTAGTTTATCCTGTGGGGGGAAAAACCCAACCTTATAAAAGACTGATACAGGATAAGCAAATATACTCAGGATTATTTTAGATATTTCTGTTTGTTGCTCAGTGTGGTCTGGTCCAGAAATTTCTGTGTTTTAGTCAGTCCTTTAACTTGTTGCTAAAAATCTGAACTGTAATGGTAAAAGGGATTTAATTGTGCTTAGTCTGAGGGTGAAGAATTACTTTTCATTAAACACTTCTCACTGGGTAATGTTGTGACAGAACTTATGGTCCAGTTTCTGGATAATAAAGATGTTAAAACCCAGTTGACTTTGAAATTACTGTCAAAGAAAAGTGTGAGAAGTTACTTCCTGTATTTAAATGTGATTACACAAGTCAAAGATCTGCTGAAAACTAGTGAGTAAATATAAAAGTTTTTAACACCTACAGTTTAATTAAAAAAATAAAAGTGAAATCCAAACATCAGGATTTTGTGATAAATATTCCTTACCTGTGCTCATTAGAGAAACAGTTCTCAGAAACCATATGCTTGACCCAGGAGATTCTGTGGTTGTTTCACTGGCTTGATGGAATAAAACCTCCAGGCTTCACAAGAGCTGGGAGCATGGGTACTGCAGAGGGGAGACACAGTTTTGCTCTCTCTCTGTTTTTTTAATAATTAAAAAATGACTACAGTATGTGCAACTTGTGCCTGGTAGCTGATCTTTCATCATCTCATCATCTGGGAGCTCTGTATGCCATCTGTGTGGGTTTTTTTTTTTCCTCTCTAAATTGCTCATCTTTGACTCCTGTAGACTGGAAACTCTGATGTGTGAATGCTTATCTCTGGCTGGCAGTGAAAGACAGCACAGCTGGATAAATAAGAGTCCTGTGTTCTGTGATTTGTCTTGTTTCCTGAGTCTTCCTGACCTGGTAGAAAATGCAGAGATCTGCTAAATGGAATTTCATACTTATTTGAAGGGCATGAATATGAATCTTGTGGTGAAGCTGTGAAATGGCACAAGGGAGGGTGTGCCATTTGCAAACCCAAAACCTGAATATAGAGCAGAAGTGCAATCCCTGACATGGATAGTGGAACCCAAAGACATGTTAATGTAATTCCTGCAGGACATTTCGCCTTTTATCCTCACTATAGTGACTGTCTGGGAATAGTGCTTGATTGCTGAATATATGTTTTGGAAAATCTTAAGCCTAGACTTTCAACACAAAATACAAGTTTCTCCTCCTGACAGTCTCATTAGTTACAGAACTTTGTATCAAGTGCCAAAGTATGATTTACAACATGAAATAATTACCTGTTCTTTTAATTTGAACTAATTTTCTTAACTGAAGAAACTGAGCAGAAAAAGGAACAGCATTTAATTTACTAATGTGCTAATAGGTAGCTTTTCAACTTGTGAAAATAGAGCTTATGCTCACATACATGATAATTATAATGATGATGAGAGAAAATAATTAACTATATATACACACTTGTATTTATTTGTATGACTTCATTATGTGCACTTGTTTCACGATCAAGCCAATGGTAGGTGGTATTATCAACACTGAGCTTTTCATTTTGTTTTATAGAAAAAACGAAAACAGAGTACTCAAGATGAAGATACAATCAGTATCTGCAGCCTGGATACAAGTGTGAGTAATTTCATTTTCTTTTTTGCCTTTGCTCCCCAACCCCTTAAGCTAAAATACGGTTATTAGGGGTACTCTGAAATAAACCTGTTCATCTTCTCAGCTGTATTGTTTTCATACATTGCATGAATAAGTTGTTCTGCTTATTGTGAAAAAAATGAATTTGTTGTATTACTGCTCTTATTTTCTCTGATAATATTTATAAAAGAAAAATGAAAAGTTATAATGACAATTTATTGTAAAGTAGCACATCTCTTGTTAGTAAATAATTATCAGGAGAAAAGGGAATTTTGAATGCAGGACTTAAATCCAAACCTTTTATGCATTTGCATGGGTGTATGAGAAATTTTCTCTCACTTGCCAGTGGTGGTTAATGCTGCTGTTGTGAAACTGTGTAATGGGATGATAAGATTGTAAGACCTCTGTGTGTCAGTGCTGAAGTGATGTGCTCATCACATCCAGCTCTGCGGCCCTATCACACACTTCAGATGTGAAGGCAACACCAGAAAAGCCACACAATTTATAATGTGTATAAATGTGTATGTGTATAATGTGTATAATGTGTATTTTTCACTACAATTACTCTGACTTGTGAATTTTTTAGTTGTTTCTGTAAGTAAAGGTGAAATATTGACTTGTTTTATAACTTAAAAAAATTACTGCAGTGACACTGTAGTCATTTTTAGCTTCTTTTTAAAAGTAAGCTCTAAGGACCAAACTCTATTGATTATAGTGGATGTTGAATCCAAGTTTTAATGTGGGTAATTATGCAGTAAACTGTGTGTTGTTTTTCCTGTAAAGTTGTGACAAAAAGGTACGCTAGCAGTTATCATTTCAAATCCATTGAACTTAAATAGATGTAGGAAAATAAACCATTCCTTCTGGTCAGTGTTTTCATCAATATTTTCAGTGCTTTGTTTACAGTCAGCTGTTGAACCAGTTTTCCCTCTTTTTAGCCTCTCATGTAGTACAGACAGAAAAAGTAAGTTTAAAAACCAGAGAATAAACACTGCTTGTTTTAACAGTTTTATTTATTAGCAGGTGTCAAAGCTAGTGCTGTGGTTTCTTTAGTGGTCAAATTTCCATTTTGGTTTGAAGTATTTGTGTTCTTTGAAGAGGCAATTACACTGAAGGGCTCACCTGCCTGGATGGCTGCAGACATGCAAGCTCTTGCAGGCACTTCAAGTGAGCTGGGTAGAATCCAGCACCGCTCTGGAAATCAGAAACCCACAGTAGCCTGACCTTGTCTGTGAGCTAATACTTTAATGTTAGGTAATCCCATTAGACCTTATATTGGGCCCAACTTTAAAGGAATTGTGTTTCCTTTAGAGGAGTTTTAAAGGAATTGTTATTCTTCAGGGAAAATTCAAAATTGTTGACACTTTATTATTATTATTATTATTATTATTATTATTATTATTATTATGGACAAATTGATAGCTTGTTAGATGTGTTACTCTGATCTGGGATGGAAAATGCTAGGTTTAACTATTTTTTATGTTTCTGTAAAGCGTGTGTATTTTATTCTTTTATAATTAAGAGAGTGATGATTAAGCTTCTTGTGTAGAAGCTGTTATCTTGCTGTAAAAATACTGGGATGAGTATAGTTCTGTTTTGATCAGTAGCTAAAGATGTAAAAACTCTTTGAAAGGTACAGTTTTTGTTAATAGAGGAGGGTGATCTAATGTGGTTTACCTCTGAATTTGGCCCACAGAAACACAGACAGGTATTCTGATTCCAGGAAATGCTGATGATCTTATGGGGTATGGCCATGGACTGTACTGGCTCTTATGTCTTTGGAACTTACTTTGCCCTGAACTCTTCTACATGATAATCCTACAGATTCCTGTTTAGTACATGGTAGATGCTGTCCCTCATCACTGACAGGAATTGCTGTTAAAGGCTGCTTTGCCTCAGGCTGTGACAGAAGACTTGAACTGTCATGGTGACTTGGAGAGGGAAGGTGCCTTTGGCTTAGAAAATGAGCCTGGCATGTGACTTCAGAACAACAGCCTCAGGTTTTTTAGCTCTAGATGATGGGTCAAGTGTGCCCATCAAAACTTGGAGCTGTTGACACTAAAACAAGTTGGGCAGGAAGAATGACCCATTTTCTCATGACTTGTGTTCCTGCCAACTAGATTATAATCCTCCTGGTAAAGGAGGACTCTCACCTTTGTGAGCCTCCTGGACATGGCAAATAAACTTTTGTTTTTCCTTTCACATCATATTTTGCTGATGGATAATGATAAAGGCAGTGCTGAGCATGCATCTAGATTGAATACCGAGTGTCTCATGTCATTAGAAAACATTGGAGGGTCTTTTAGCTACCCTGTGGAAGGTTGTGGCACAAAAGGGACCGTGGGAATCCAGCAGTCCGTGGCTGAATACTCACCTGTAGAGGCATTTTGTTCTCTGCTTGTGCTTGAATGCTATTTATACTGGGGAGAGATGTGTCTCTTGTTGACTTGTGTTTTGATTTTAGAGAGCCATAGCTGACATTCTAAGCAATTAGAGATTTTGTTACAGGGCAGAGATTTGCTTGCCTTTTGTTCTCATGTTTGTGAAGGCAAATTTCAGAAAGAAGGAAAATTTCGAAAAAAGAATCGGTTTGTACCTCACAGAAACCAGCTGTGGTGCTGTGCAAATCCACCTTTTCCTGCTGTGCTTTCTCCACTCTTCCTATACCAAGTAACTTATGCCCAAAAATAGGGGTGTAGGGTGGGGCTGGTTAAAGGGAGAGGGGGATGTTGATGAGAAGTATCTAAAATAATTGAAAGTGTGGAACAGTTTCCATATGGAAAACAGTCAAATATACTGAAACTTGTGTAAACTGAAATCAAATATACTGGGAAAAAATCGGTGGGTGATTAGTTCTATATATCAGTGTACAGTTATTAATTCTCTAGTGATTAAGGGCACAAAATAAAACTGTTTGTAGGTTCCAACTAACCAAACAAACCAAAAGGGATGTCTCTTTACCTAGCACGCAGTGGCACAATTCTGGCATGGGGTGTTCTGGATACCAGAGGTTTTGCAGGAGTTCAAAAAGCAAATTGGGCAAATTCATGGAAGAAAAACCCGTCAAGAGCTATTAGAGTGAGTGAGGGCATCCATCTGGAGAAACCCTTGAACCTGCATACTTCTGAGTCTGGAGAGGGAACTGCATGTGCATCACTAGGTGCCTACTCTGCTCTCACACTGCCCCGGACAGCTCTTTTGTACTACTGCTGAGAAATGGTGCTGGCCTGAGACCCATCCTTAGCCTGTCATGGCCATTCTGAGAAGACTTCCATTAGCCCAATACTCACCTCCTTTTCTTCCAAGCACTGACAGTTTTGAAATGACTTAATGAGGGCTCTAGGCTTAATTGTAGCATGATATAAATAACTAAGTGTTCAGATTCTTTTGTCTAGTAACTCTCTTATGTCCAGAAGATGTGCCAAATTGTTTATATGCATATCTTCAATGAAAGCATTTATTTTCTAGAGCAGTGGCTAAGAATATAAAAATTTGAATGTATGTGTTCCCAATTACAAATTGAGATTCTAGCTGGGATAATGATATATCATTAAATTTTTACAGACAATAAATCTCTCAGGCTGTGCAGTAAAATTGGTTGGTTTTTATTAAACAGCATATGTATTTAACAAATAAGTGTGTAGACTTTTGTGTGCAACACACTGTCTAGTTTACATGATGAGGTGAACGATCCTGGTTGTTTCTTCCAGCTCCTTTAGCTGCTGATGGAAAAAGCACGTGCTGCAGTCACTGCTGTGCTGCTGCCCAGGCAGCACCTCAGGGCTCTGCCTCTTTTTTGTACTCAGCAGTGGAAAGATCCAGCCATCCTTACTGTCTGAAGTTTCCAATTTGTGTAAATGTATCTGTTGGCCACCTTTGTCCAGGAGAGGGTGGGGGATAGCAAAGGAAGAGGGTGTTAACTATTTAATGACTGGATTGCTTCATACCTTGGAAAGCAACATACATATGGGTCTCCTGCCAATTTACATCATCATCTGTCTACAATCTTTTTATAAAAATGGGGTTTAAATTTTTTTCTGGGACTGACCATTGCCAGACACACCTGTCTTTTCCATGGGATTCAGTCACACAGACAGAATTTCCTTTCACAGGAAATGCTGGTTGGAGCTTTGCTGACTCAGGACAAGGACTGGTAGCCTAAGCATGTTAAATGATCTTTGTATTTGTTTAGTGATCTGGACTGTTTTGATGCTTCAGGAGTTGATAAACTGGCTTATTAAACTGACTGGTTGCTCTTGGCTCATTTTATTGCCAGCTTAAAGAAATGGATTTGCAAATCCCCTCAATGTCAAATAGTTTGTGATAACTTGTGGCAGATGTGACCAGCAGACTGTGAGGCCTGAGTGCAAGAACATACAAGGCCATTGCAATCAGAAGTTGGTATTTAAAGGAAAATGTGCGTATTTTCTCACATGGCTTTGTTCATGTTGGCCTCATGTTGAATTAATTCAGTTAAGAGACTTCAGTCCATGCAGTTACTCAGCCAGTGGTGTTTCATGCTTGTGCTCTTAAAATGATATGTGCTAGATGTGCGTATGCATATTGGTTTACAGATATTATATAATTAACATGGCTTACACACACTTGAGATTTTATAGATATCCCTTTAAAGCCTGAGGAACTGGAACAGAGAAACTGAGACAGCTTGAAAGATCACAGAGGGCTAAGTACTTTTTTTGTACTTAAAACACCCTTCATGAGCTCTACTCTGTATTTCTGCGTGTTGCAGATACTGTCTCTCCTTTGTTAAATTCTGAGCAGCTTCTGAATTATTTCTGTTTGTGCTTTTGCTCCTTGTTGCTGCTGTGACTTTTGTTCTTCCCTCATACCCAGACTTTGAAATGTGGCTCTGTGGTCTGTGCAACCTTCATGTGAGCCTGGTGTGGTGCTGGAGGAGCACAAGGGTTGTGAGACAGGGAGCCAGTTCTACAGGTATATTCCATAAGTATTACATTTAGTTTATATATCACACTGAGCAAAGTGCTGATGGACACTGGAATATGTGGATTAGTCCACAGAGCACTCAGCAAGGTAGTTAAAAGCAATGCATTTTTAATGGTTATTGCAAAAAGGGTAACTGCAAAATAGTTGAAATCTTGTGATAGTAATGATACCATGTGCCTCATGAGTCTGAACTCTATGAAATCATAATTAACTCCAGAGATATTCAGGGCAAAAAGCTGGTAAAACCAAATGCAAAACTTGGACTTTTCAGAATAAAATTACACTTACTTGACCAAAATTTTGTTCAGAAAAAGAATCAGGACTATAGTGTGCACTTCTCCTCTGCAGTTGGTTGTATCCAAATTTGTTGTAAACTCATGGAAGTCGCTCTAGTTTTTTTCTTACATTGAGGAGAAGGAGCATACAACAAATGTATGATAAACTAGACATATAAAACACTTACATAAAGAAGGCAAAATTTCAGAAGGTTTATTTATTTTGGTTATGTAGAACAGTTATCTTTACTGAACATAAAGCTCTTCCAAATGGTCACTTATTTGTGAGTGAACTGGAGAAGTCTTATGGCTTATCTGTCAACTTGCAAGTTAATAAAGTACACCCCAGTATAAAATACAAACAAAAAGTTACCTAGACTGAGGCTACATTTGCATACACTAGATCAGAGTTCATTATTTTTGATTGCTTTTAGGCTGAAGTGATTGTTTCTTATGTATTTGAGAGTCAATATAACTGAAACATTATTTGACCTAATTAAACTTAATTATAAACTCAATAATATTTGATTGCTAAGGTGGGGCGAGCTAGCTTTATAAGCTTAGAGAGGATTACTTCTACATCAGCTTATCAGAGTTGAGATAATTAAAATATATATTGTACCTGGGTCCTTTTATTTCTATAAACTGTAGCCTGTTGTGTGTTCATAGCATAAAAGGCCTTCAGCTTGCCCAGTAAGATGTATACAATATATCTGAATTATTCATGATTTCTAATATCACACTGATATCATGGGCAGTCAGTGCCCCATCTGGACTCAGACTTCATTATGCGGTGACTGTTCTTAATCCATTATTAATCCATCATATGATTGTCATAGACTAGGCACTGTCTGCTGGTGGTATTATTTGGAGTAATGTCATGTATCTGTTTTGTTATCATGCTCTGTTTTGTTATTCTCTTGCTATTTCTCATTAAACAAGGCCTACAAGTGCTCTATTGGAAAAATGGATAAACTGCTGGTCATGCTGGATTGGTAAAACTAACTTTTCTTACAGTTTAGCTCAGACTATAACAATGTCTTACTGTGACTCACCAGCATCTATTTGTCTGCTCCTTTTTAAACTCATGTCCAAGGCATAATTTGATACAACATCCTTTCCTACAGTGGAGAGAATCCACTGACCTCAGGGAAATTGTTCCCTTTTATTACTTTCTTCTTTTCGGAAACTGGACATGGAAGAAAACATACTTTGACTAATCAACAAATATGGCAAGTTGAGTTCAACTCTGCCCGTTTGCAAGACTATGAATTGATCCTGACTGTGTCAGGGTTCCAGAAGTGTTTTTTTTGCTTCCTATGCAGTGTTCAGATTGTCTTAATAGTTCTGATGTGCTATGTATTTCATATAAAACAAGGTCTGTTCACAAACAAAAAAAGAAAGAATATCTGAGAATATCTGTTATTTAAGTCAGATCTATAACTGAAAAAGGACTGAAAAACTGGAGTCAGAGAAGGATAATGCGGTTTAGGAAGACAGGCTACAGTCATTTTGTCTTTGGTAAACTAATAAAGCTTTAGGAAAACAAATATTGTTGCCAGTGAGTCTCTGAAGTTATGTTTTATAGAAAAGTAATAGTGTACACGAATAAGCAATGTTTATAATAATAATGTACATATGTATTTAAAAACTTAATATTCATTTATGCCAGCATGTTAAAAAAATTGTCAATTAATTGAAAAAGAAAAATACCGGTCCTTCTGAATACCATGTTAAAGAAATAATATATTCTTTGTAATGAAATAAAAGCATGACCAGAATGAGCCCTGTGTTCTGGCAGAATTTCTGAAGCTGCATCTTCAGGCGAAATGAAGGGAGAAGGGAGAGAGGGGCAGAGAGACTTTCAGACATTGTGTATATGGAGTTTATATAGAAGGTATAAATCAAATCTGCAATTTGTCGTTTTTCTTCAGGGAAACAGGAGTTGCTTATATCTGCACTGACACACAGAGATCTATCAGTGCTTGTCCCTGGTCTTGTACTTGGTGCTTTGGTGGCAGGACCCACAGCTCTGAGTTGGTTTTCTGGATTTCCTGTATCCTTCAGAGATTTAGGTCTTGTTTTAATAAGAACATGTAGAAGAGACCAGCTTGCCCTGTATCTTGCCTTGGTACTCCTGTGAAATGTGTTTTGCAGCAAAGGGAGGATACTGAAGAAGAGACTGAAAGAAAACTACAGGTGCAGGTTGTTGGGACACATGTGCCTTGTGCAACAGCACATGAACTGGTGTGCTTCTGAGCTCCTGGGACAGCTGCAGGACTTTCTGAACCCTTTCCTAGTATTCCCTTTTCTAGTTCTTTTTCTCCTCTCCTTCAGCTTCTTGGCATGGATGTCCTTTGATTGGAGCAGAAGAGATTTTTTTGGTGGAAAGGTACTATGACTGTCTTGTCTCACTGCCTGACCACTTGCAAATGTTAAGGGCATTGTCCAAACACCTCTTGGCAGGGTTGGGCATTGACCACTGCTCTAGGAAGCCTATTCTAGTGTTTGACCACCCTCCCCATAAAGAAATGCTTCTTAATGTCCAGTCTAAACCACCCCTGGCACAGCTTTGAGCTATTCCCACGTATCCTCTCCCTGAACCCGAATACAGCGGGATAATCACCTCTGTGGATAATAATCACCTCACACCTCTGTGTGAGGCTCTTTGATGCTCCCCAGGATGAGGTTTGCCCTCCTTTGCCGGCTCCTGCTGTGCTGCTGCTGCTGCTTTGTGCACAGCAGCTCTCCAGCCCCTCCTGTTCCAGTCCTGCTGTGTCTCTGGTTCCAGTGGTGCTGGAAAGGCAGGTTGGATCTGGTGGAGCCTTTGTCTGGTCCTTCTCCGCAGGAGGTCAGTGGACAATAGGGAGAGCTACTGAAACCACTACAGTAGAAGGGAAGACCTTAAGGGGTTTCCTTCACCAAATTATGTAAACCTATTGGTTTGGCTGACTTTGAAGTGGTTTAATGGTCTCACTGAAATAACTGCTGGAAGTCAGAGGAGCTGTTTAAGTGCTTGAGGTTAGATAGGCCTGTTCAAGTGCACTGCAGTAGGAGCTGTAGACTTTAAATTCCATGCATTTTGTAAAATCTTTAAGATTGGAAGACGCATCATTAAGGGATGTATCTCTTCTTATCTGGAAAAGGAAGCACATCCACTTGCTACTTATGATCTTGACTAAAAATAGCAGAGTTGGACTAAACTAGTTATTGTAATGGTAAGATGTGTAATGTGTCTTAAGACATGTAGAGGAAAAAGTGGTAGCACAAATTCCAGAGCTAAGGTTGGTTGATACATGCATAAAGATACAACAAGCAATAAAAATGAAATAGATATGCCGAGTGAAAAAAAAAGAAAGTAATTTATTGTATAAGCCCTTTCCTCCGCTTTGAGGTTCTTTTTTTTTGTGCAACTCTTGGCACTCTGCAGTCTCTGAGGGGGAAGCAAAGCATGATTTTGTGTGGAACTTGTTGGTTCCTAAGAAGTGATTTTTCTTCCTTTTTTTTTTTTTTTCTGAGGAGGCATGCTCAGTGTTACTGCCCAAAACTGAAATGTGCATAACTGTGGAGCAAGAAAGACGTGATAAAACTCCCTCCAGAAATCCAGAGAGGCTTTTCAGATACTGCAAAGCTATAGCTTATACTTTTGCCTTTGGGTTTAGTTGTTGATCAAACCTTAAATTGTGATAAATTTCTGGGAGCCATGAGAGACTTGTGGTACAAATCTGGAAACAGATTATTCCAATTCCTAGATTAGGTGGGGTTTGGTAAGATGCCATTTTTTTCTTCCCTTGACTGTGAAAAGAGAAGAAAATGAAGTAAGGTTTTGCCTCCAAATTAGAAATGTTTCACTGGAATGATCCACTCAGTCTGTGTGCTTTGCTCCAAAACAGCAGCAAATGACCTGAGTGAAAAATACATGAGACAAAAGAGAACTTTATCTACAAGAAATACCAAGGTGTTATTTTTATGACATTTGCACATAAGACTCTGATTCTGTCAAAAGTAGATGTAAGTCTGTGTTGGATTTCAAAGAACTGGTTTGGATAGTGATGGCACTGTGTGCTGGGTTCAGTTCAGTTGCCTGCCTGGGAGGCCTTGCAGCTTGTGCTGAGCTCTGGAGCAGGATATTGGACTGCTTGGAGCAGGTCCTTGTAAGCCCTCTTGGCCACCTCTGCATCCACTGCAGTCCAGCATGTCTAGTTTTGTGCATGGTATATTAAAAAGTATTTTTAAAATCAATTTTCTTTAATGTATTTTCAATCTTAGCACACTCTTTATAGGCAGTATTGTCCATTTACTGTTCGTATCACGTTGCTGTGTAGCAATTTGATGAATTGAATGTAATTTTCTTGGCTGATGCTGTTTTTCTTTACGAAATTCCACCATAACAGAAACTGGCAATTGAAGTTTGAATTCAGTTTAAGTTTCTTTTGGGTTACAGAAGCAGGCTCGGCATTTGCTCATTTTCAACATGGCAAATTGGGAGCTTTTGTGAACTGAAATGAGCCAGATGTTATTGACAGCTATGAGGTTGGATATCCATTAAGCATTGTGTGTGCTGATTGGTTTGCTGAAGATTTGCAGAGGAGATTTTCATAATGAAATTGAATCAAGTAATGAGTTACTGTAATTTGGTTTATTTAGAGGTCAAAATAAAAACTGGTATTAGTTCTATAGTGATGAATATTGTATAATCCAATAAATTTTCTAAAATTAAGTTTTATACATCATTATTGGTAACTGTATTTTATACTGAGTCTATAATATGGACCGTGCAGACATAATTTGTAAGAAAAATGAAGGCTCCATGAAGCAGTGTGCTGTGTGTGGCCTTGACTCAGAGAGTTGAGTTTTTCCAAGTTATGTTAAACTTTTGAAACCATCTACTTCTATTTATTCCATTAGAGGGAACGGATGGCCCATTCATCCTCCAGTAATAACTGCTGGGAGGGTTGGACATAGTCCAGCACTTACTGAAATCTCAAGTGGAAGTCAAGTCAGGATTTCATTGGATTAGCATGGCTGTATATTTAAAGTCCATAAATTCCTGCAATGCCAGCTACATTTTGGCTATGCCTCTAGAAGTGACCAGCCATAATAGGACATAAAGTCTGTATGTAAAGACACCAGGATGCCTCTGTACATCAGAGCATTAAGACAGGCCTTGTGAGGGCACATTGTCCAATCCATCTCTCTCGATGGTTGAATTAAATGATTATGAAGTTATTCATTACAGATAACTTTGCAAGGTTTTTTTTAGAAGCCTCCACTGTTTCTGCAGGCAATCCAGTCTAGAGCTTTTGTATCTATTGTTAGCAGGGTTTTTCTAGTCACAAACCAGTTTAGGACATTGCCTTAGTCCATACATGAGCATTCAGATCAATGTAAGACCATAAAATCCACTGGACAGGTATGGGAAAGGGATTCCATACTACACTTTTCACTGTAGCCAGAACTACTGATAACCACTTATTTCAGGTGATGCCTTTTGCTTAGGTAGATCAGAGGAGCTCCTGTTTGTTTCCGCAAATGCAAAGTTAATTTTATCAGCATGTTGATCTGATTTTCATTAAATAATAGATAACATCTGCCTCTTATACCAGACTTTATTTTTTAAAACAAGCCACATCTTTGCAGGAAAATTATTATTGAATAACTTCTTGAGCAAGAAATTAGGAACAAGAAAAACAAAGACAGGCTTGCTGTTAAAAATTTTCTAGTAGCTACTTTCTAGTTCTAGCCAGTGAAAGTAGTTTAAAAAAAAAAAAAAAGATCAGGAGTTTCACTCAGATATCTCTGGTGACATGGTCTACTTGGCTTGTATTTATTCCATCACGAGCCTTGAGTTTTCTGTGGAACCTTCAGTGAACCATCAGACTTCTGTCCTGATCAGATTCTTGTCTGAAAAATGCAAGTAATGATGCATGTTTGTTTTCCTCAGCTGCTGTGTGACCACAGTGCAGAAATTCCCGGAGCAGTGTCCTGCTCTGCCATGGCCCGTGGCTGCAGTTGGAAGGGGGATGTACCAAGGCCGCTCCCTGCAGAGCAGTGTAGGAGGATGAAGTGTTACACAGAGATTTGTAACAGGATTTTACGTAAAAGTTTCACTGGTTTGCTCTGGGCTAATCTTAGAATGCCATGGTAATCTTGGAAAATTATCTCTGCATAGCAGTGATTTCTCAATTCATTTGGTAGCTCTTAGGTAGCTCTTATCTCTTAAAGAAGTGTTTTTGTTATTATTTCTACCATTCCATTAGCACTGTAGCTCTGTAATCGGGACATCTGAAGGGGATCTGCTTACAGCTGCTGACTCACTACCCTGTTCCCTATGCCATGGTGAGGAAAGCAAATGGAAGCTCAACATGTTTGGAAATGCTCTAAGAGCATTTTGTGGAAGAAAAAAATTAATAGGTTTTTTTTATACAAGTGTGTGACTGTGTTTCTTGATGGGATATTAGTGTGTCAGTTCTACTGATGAACAAAAATGCAGAAAAAAAAGAAAAAAAGAAAAAAACTAGCAGAGAAGTAAGTTTGGTGATTAAGCTATCCCTTGTACCGAAATACCAAGACTATTTTGTCACTTTAGACCTACAGGCAATGGGCCTGTAATGCACTTGACATCACAGGACCCTACAGGTCTGCCTTACAAAAATTAGATTTTAGGGTTAGACTGAGAATTTTCAAGTTTATTTTGAGCACTGGACTATTGTAAAATTTTCCCTCCTGGATGAGGACTGAACCTCTCCAGTGGCACTTTCAGATATATTTACAGTTATTTGAACTTGTTCATTTAGATGGCTACAAAAATTAGTCAGCAGAAAATACAATAATTTTGTTGTGAACCTGTAAGGTTCATTCACTCAATTCTGCATATGCAGGATAAAATGCAAATCTGCTACTACGTTGGAAGATTGTTTAATTTACGTTCTTTGTACTCTCTTCTGTCTTATCTGCTAAATCAGCCATTAGTTGGATTAAAAGGTCTATTTTTTTAATTGATCTGTTAATTCTTAAGGCAATGGTTTATAACACTCTAGCTGATGTATTTTACCACTGTTCTTAAGGAAATCACTACTGAAAGGATTTGACTTTCTCTTAAAAACTGTTCAGACTTTCATCTGTACGTAGAATATATTATTTAAGCTGTATATATATTTGCCTCGTACTGGCGTTAGAGGTTGCCCTTTGAGTTTTGTTTGCCCCTAAGAGCTTAATCCCTTCATGGAGGAGGGATTCCCATGATTTATCTCAGTAATCTGGCTTCTTTAGTGAACATTTGATAGAATTGGAAACTGAACTGCAATCTGTTTAAAGCTCTCCTTCCTGGAATGCCAGCAGTTCAGCTGCACTGCTTAGAATTGTGTGCCTGGTTTTCCTAAAGGTGCTTGGGCAGTGATGGATGCATAAATCTGCATAGAACTGTCAAAGCTGCTGAAGCATTTAATTTCCAAACAACTGTACGTAACTTAATACATTTAAATACCTTTGCTGTGTGCTTAATGGTTCTACTCGATTTTAACTCACTGTGAGAATGTAATTGACTTGTGATTTGATTTGCTAAAAATGTAATTCAGAAGATGGCAATAGGCCACTAGTCTGGTTTTTCTTCAGCATATTGATTAAAAACACTTTATGAATTTTTGTGTATTTCCTCTGAAAACTGTTATAATTTGAGATTTTTGCCTTCCAAATTACCTTACTGTACTGAATTATGTCTGTAAAGAAATGTAAATTTGTCATCCTTATGTTTAGAACAAACTTGCTTTTAGTATGAACCTGTCGTGGCACAGTACAGCATAAGTGACATATCTATTGAGAAAGTAGTATAAGGCAGTAAAGTGGTGTTGTGAGTGTTAAGTTTATTCTATACCAGCTGCATATTGCTGAACTACATTTCCAATTTATAATGGTTTAGTTTTACAATTACATGGATAACTGAATATTAAAGCTTTTAAGAGTTCGTATTACATAAAACAAGAATGTGTTCCTGCTGGTGTAGCCATAGGCTAAGTAGGTACCCTGGTAATTACAGAGTATCCAGAGCACTACTGGAATTACAGTTTAACTGTTTCAGCCCGAAGTTCTATTCCTGTGATTTTGCTTTTTATGTTATTAGTTAGTTCTTCAATTAAATGTAAAAACTGGCTATGTGTTATTTGGCCTTTTTTGAATACTCCATATTTCAAGAGACCTCACTGACCTTATTGTAGTTTTGAATTATATGTAGGATAGTTGAGGTAAAGAAGTTTGCTGTTCTTTTCATAGCTGTTACTTTTCTGTGAACATTTGTGAAGAGTTTTGAAGGCAAGTGAAACTAATTGCACACTTCCAGAAGCCCAACAATGAACAAAACAAATACAAACCCTTAGCTGGAAGGGGGTAAGCTGGCAGTAAATTTCTACTTCCTGTGAAGTTAATGGAATTTCTTCCAGAAACTGCTGATTTCAGGAATGGTTATGAACCCCCAACCCTTCCTATTAATAATAATAGGAACCCTGATTGTGTGAAAGTATTAACAAAGACAAGTTGCGAGCTTTAATAGGCATATATTCTTATTTGTTACTTATAGATATCTTTGTATCAGATTTGTCAGCATCTAAATCAGGTATTTTTCTCTAATATGTATCTGTTGTTGGGTCTAAGGGTGGTCAGTGATGTGCATGTGATGGGAGGTAAACAGGATGAGACTTCACAAGGGACAAACTGTGGGACTGGATTTATCCTGGGAGCAGAAGCCTTCTTTGAGAGTCTCCATTAGTGTTACTGTTTGCTAATTAATAATTAATTGAAGTTCTGTTCTGAAAGGATTTATAGGTAGCAAAGAGAAGTTGGATGAAGTTTTTGTTACCTCTTTTATGAAAGCCCCATTGTTGCTTCTTAATTAAGCCAAATGAGTCAACTTTGAGGCATAAAGAGGAGAGTTGTCAGAGCATTGTTGTATTACAATAAGTTGTTTACATGTCATTTATTGCATGCATTATGTTATTTCTGGGAGGTTTGTTGTTTCATATTCTGATGGTTCTTGCTTACAGCTGAAGCATTTCAGTTCTGCTTCTTTTGTGACTTTTTTTCTTTTGTACCATCACTTCTTAGAATAGCACAGTGACTTCCTGCACACTGTGTGAAATCTGCTCTGAATTCAAGGAGCTCGTGTATTTTCACGTTTGAAGACATGTTTTTAAATGAGAACCTTTTGCCAGATTAAGCAGCTTTTTATACCCTTTTCTGCTCAAATGAAATTTTTAACAGTTTATAGATAATGAACTTGCTGCCCATGTCTGTGTGGAATTGGCCAAAGGAGTGATGTGGAGGCTGAGTTTGGGGCTGCCTGAAGTTACAAGTCTGTTTGTGGTTTTGGCACATATTTCTCATGAACTTCATGTATCACCCATTCTGTGGCTTGTTTTCACTGCTTATAAAATGCTGATGAGCTTATTTTTCCTTAGTGATACTAGGAGAATTTATTCATCAAATGTAAAGGAAGAGGGAAAATGTTATTGAAATGGAAACTACTATTCTGGTATTTATTAAGTAATTGGAATTGAGCTTGCTCTGGTTGCAGAATTGCAGGACCTGCTGTGGTTGAGACAGTCTTTTGATGTAGGATGTGTAGCTGTGAAAGGAGTTCCAAATACACTAATTGGTCCAAGAGACCTTTATTCCCCATTTGTTGCCATTCATCATTCCTCTACCTTGGTTTTTTAATTCAATGATTTTTTTTAAAACTGTATCTTGGGTCACGGATTAGATGCATAACTGGCAGCTTTTACTTAACTCCTCAGGAAGTTAAGATGGTTTGCCTCAGGAAAAAAAATATTCCCTGTGGCATCCTGGCTGGGAGACTGTTGTTTCATGTGTCTTGGGATAGGAAGAACGAACGTTCCCTTCCATTAAATGTTGTTTCCAAAAGAATGTCTTTAGTAGCAATAAAATAGCTATACTGTGATTTTTTTTTTTACTGTTGTCAGCATTTAATCATCTTTATTTACATTAGGAAAAAACATAAATAATATCAACATACTAATAATTTCCCACCCCTTAGTTAAGCAATGATGTATCTCTTGCTGGATATATTTTCTCACATTTGTTACATCTTAGTGCTCTTTAAAAATAACTTCCTCTTAAACTTACTGTTTTAACTATGCTAAAAACCCTCTACAAATGAGAGATACAGAGTAGGACATCTTAAAAAGCAGTTCTTAACATTAAACAGACCACAGATTTTTAAATATACAAGTACTGGATGAATTTACTGGTAAAGCTTTCATCTTGCAGTTTCCTCTGAGTGACCTTAGTTTGGGAAGCAAAGAATTGGTGCATTCAGCAGCATTGAGGGTTTTTTTTCTTTTAACCTGATGTGTGAGGTCATTTCAAAATGCAAACCTCTGTGCAAGTGAGAAAGGAAGGATTGATAAAACCTGTATAAAACAGTTGCTGTGCTGTATATGTAGGTACAGCCACACTGCTTGAAGCTGTGATAAATTTTATTATGCCTTGCATCAGTTCCCACTCCTTAAAAGTAACTCCAAAAAAGTGAGTTTAAATTTCCCATTGGGTAAAGAAATAGGAAATGGAAGTAGGAACAAGTCATTAATGGCAACATTAACATCTTTTGTCTGTTAAAGGATTGGCAGGAAAGCTAAAGTGTTATAGCTCTTCCATGTGGAAGCTGCTATATGGAAAAAGTAGGTCTTATCCTTGGGGATTAGAATAGCTAATGAAGGAACCCTTTATTGTTCTCAGGTTACTGTCATTTCCTGATATGGAAACAGTTTGAGCCAGCCAAGTTTGCACTTGTGATTTTGGAGTGGCATCACCTGAACGCTATTTCAATGGTTTCTTTCTCCTTATTAGAATTATTATTGATAACTGAATTGACACTGATATATAGCAGAACTGAATCTGCATCTGTAGTAAAACTGAGCAGCAGCAACTCTGGGTAGGTACAAGTTCCACTGTGAGCAGCAGTCACTGGCACTCTTCGGTTCTGGGAGCTATTTATGTGATATAGCTGTCAATTTACCAAAGTAATTTGTGCTGATTTGTTAATATACATCATGTGTGAAGGGATCAGTTGCTGCTTTGCAAATACTCTGTCAGGGCAGTTCAAGGAGAACCCAATGCTAGAAATATTCTTGTAAGATCTGCTGTTACTGAACAGTAAAAATAAATGGAAAGAAATGCTCCAAAAATAGCAGGGTATTTTTTTAGTCTATAGTCCTCCAAAGATTGCTCTTTAAAATACAGAAGTTAAATATCTGGCCTCATCTATGGGAAGGTGCCTTGTGCTGAGCACTACGAGCTGATCAAGAAGAAAGGTTACAGAAATTACATTCCTGTCATGAGTTGATGAATCCAGAGATCTGATGCATTCCTGACCCTGGCTTTCCAGCTGAATTAGTGGTTGAAATGCTGATTCAGTGTACTGAGAGGTGCCAGCTGAGACTGCTTGTAACAGCCACAGGAATCATATGGCTTTAGACAAAATATTTAAAATAATTCTAAGACTGAAAAGACTGAAACTGACAAAGGCTGTTGTTTAGTAGGTAGGTAACTGCTCTTACTGTACCTGTTTGTTCAGGTAATGGCTCGGCATCAGACTGAGGGACCAGATGGCAACAGTGACTGCTGGAGGCACCCTCCTGTCTTTGCTAATTGGCAAATTGGGCTTTACTGGTTTACCTCTCCACATTGTGTAGCAATAAAAAGAGTATTAAAGAAAGCAGCAGTGTTTTCAGATACTGCTTGCCATGCTTAATTGTATGCTGTGTTCAAGCGTGTGCTGGTTCCACTTCATTAATTAATTCCAGGCTGCCAATTACAGGAGGCTGCTGAAATATGAACCTTTTCTCCATGTTGACACCTCCCCTCCCCCTGTCAGGTGTGACAGCTAAAGCCATGCGTGACTCAGTTGGACAGGAAGAAGTAACACTTTGAGATTTAATTAAGACAAGGTGTCTTTAAAGTTGTTTTCCCCTCATCCTCCAGTTATTTCCTGATACATTTTTGGGGCCAACTTTAGCAAGTTTCGGAAGGAACAGGTTTGAAAAACAGATGCATGCTTCCTGAAAAGGACCATTAAAAACTTCCACCCTGTTTCACAAACAAGACATAATCCTCAGCCTATAAGAACTGAATACAGTAGAAAAGAAACTGTGGTCTGAGCTATTGGAATTTATTCACACATTTCACAAAATGATCATATAAGAATCTTAAAAACTGTAAGCAAATTATTATCTCTTTGGAGTGTTTCTTTATTGTTCTTGTAATTTTTTTTCACTGGTGAATACTATGTGGGATATTGAGTGTAATTTTTGTTATTTTATTCTTATTTTTTTTAGTGTTATGTGAACTGTTCAGTTACTTTGCAAGTGTTGGTCTCCTCACAAACACAGCTGTTACTAGTTACTAAAAGGGCCTAAATCAGTGATCCTGAAACTATGGATGGAAAACAGCACTGTCTCTGAGATCACCTAATACTTCTTGTGGCCACATGAAATTTAGAAAACATTCTTAATTGCAGGCCTGAAGTTGTTGGTAAGCACAGCACTTGCTTAATATTGTTGTCCATAATCCCTAAAATTTGGGGATTAGCAATGTAAATCTGTGTAATTTTTCTTTGCAAGGAATGTCCAACTGTTGAGCCCCCTTACCAGTAAAATGTGCTTACAGAGATAGCTGTACTTGGATATGCTGTGGGCAGAAGGCAACACTGGATTTGTGCTGTACGTGCTCTAAGATTAGACAGAGGATGAGAAACACTGGACAGTATTTCTGAGGTCATTTTGCAGCATGGTGTTTGGTGACATTTTCCTGCTGAGTTGGGTGTGAAGTCCTAATGACAGCTGCTCATCTCTAAACACCAGAGATGGAATCAGGACAGATTCATCAGGGTTAAAGATTTCCCTCTTTCTGTTTTCTTTTTTTTTTTTGCAAGGAATATGTCCCTTTGTAGTAATTTGTTAATTGGATTTACTTCTGTTAACATTATTTTGGAAAACTGGTAATATTCCACTCAAAACTGCTTTTTCATAGTCTGGATACAAAAGTAAAAATGGGCTGACGAGATTTTTTGATTTCATTGCACCTTACAAAGGGTGGGGGACGATTGCAGTTCTGACAGAAATGTTGGGTCAGAAGCTGATTAATTTAGAGTTTTTTTGCAGCTCAAATGTTGCAGATATAGAGATCTGAGGGCAGGCAATGATTAAAAAAACCCAAACCTGAACACTCCAAAGAAACCAACCTTCCCTCCATGAGCTGTTGTATCTTGGGGCAATACTATCTCGATCATAATTCCATTGTAGATACACTGTGGGTATCTAAATTTATAACTCAGAACACATGAAAGTGCTAGTAGGGTAGGAGCAGTTGTAAAACAAGTGTAAAACAAGTGTAGTCCAAGGCATAAGACTCTGCCTTATATAAGATCTATTGCCCAGTTATTGTATCTTTCCCATATGCGCAAGTAATATCAGACTGGTGATTGAGTTTCACAGAGATCAGGGAGGCTGCTCATGTTCAAAAAGGTCTTTGTAGCTTCTCATTTCAGCTGCTTGGCTTGTTCCTGTGCTGTGGTTGATATATCCTGCACCGCCGCGTTTTAATGCACATCTGCTGTCAGACAGCACGTACTGAAACAAATGGCACTTCCTGAGCTAACAAATACATGGACTCTTGTTGTGGTAAAACTGCAATCATTTGGGGAGGATAGATAGCCTTTATTTTAATAAAAATACCAGCTCTAGAGGATGCAATTATGAGCAGAAGCAGGTAGTCTCTAAATGTTTGTACAAAAACAAACCCACCAAATTCCAGAGGACAGTATGTAATAACATACCTGAGTTTCTGTTGCAGATATGAGGTGCATTCCAAACTTTATTGTACAGCTATGCTTTTATGAAGCTGTCCTTTCAGGCTTCCAATTTTGATTCATCAGTGCAATGGCTGGACATTTCATAGGACTTGTAATTTTTCTTTGTGGATTATGATTGCAACTCCCTTAGGTCGTCTTGAATATCCAGTCTGTGCTTTCTTCCCATGTCCTGTTTTGTTTTAGGGAGGAATGGAGTCATGAATTCAAGCAGAGCTGGCAGAGCACACTGAGAACACCTGTACCAGACAATGTGCTTCAAGTATAACATAAGGATTAACATTTTTCCTTCTTTATTGCAACACATTCACGTTTGCTTTTTCTCCCACTTGTCTGATACTTGGCTTATACTTTTCCTTATTTATCATATCCAGAATGAGATAAATATACAAGCACTGAAATGTTCCTAATTGATAATTATTACTGGAAAACAAAATGAAGGCCCTGTATCCTGCAGCCTGGAAAACATGTTTTTTTACTCCTGTTGCACCTTTTACTTCCCTTTACCTCTTTCAGCTTTTACAGGTGACAGAATATTTTTGCTTCCAAATCCAAAGTCAGCCATTCTGGATGGTTGCAAGTTTGTTTTCTGTTTCTTTGCTTTTTCTTTCAGAAAAGGGTTCTTTGTTAAAGTGCTTGAAAGCCCATTAGCTATAGGTAATTTAGTTAGAAGTGTTAATGTGATCTTGTTCTCCTCTACTCTGTAGTTGCCTAGAACTCAAACACACACTCAAGGTTTGAGAGCTGAAGAGTGAAATAAGATTCCTTGGGAGGATTTTTTTTTTAATTCAGGGTCATTTGCATCTCTGCTTAAACTGCTGCTTGGGACATATTACCACTCATAAAATTCAGATACAAGAATTCATTTAATCTGATAATGCCACCTCTTCTAAAACTTTTTGCTTGTTTGTGAATGGCATCAGACTCACTTGTGAAGTAAGGACTTTTATATACTCTGTGTCTAATTTTGTATATTATTTGCACGTCATCATGAGTTTATGTTGGTTTTTTTTTTTTTTTTTTCTATTTACAAAACTAAAACTTTCCTTCAGGATCTTACTACTGTTTCATTTTGATTATTGCAATGTATACACCCCAGTGTTACTGCAGAAGCCATTTTCCTGGGTGATCACTTTGATGGTTCTGTGCTGCTCTTTGCATTGCTCCAATGACTTCTATTTTGCATCAAACAGAAGCTACCAAGGCTTTTGATAGGATAGATAAATTATTTACCTCAATCCCATGAATCATTCTGCCATTCGAGCTGTTCACTCCTGTTCCTGTCTGGTCTAGAATAACAGCCTTCATTCTTAACTTAATTTTTTTTAATCTGTGTGCTTTTCTCCCCCATTTTTTTCAGAGGAATCCTTCCTGAAAGTTACATATTGGTCAGAACAAACTTGACAGCTGTTAATCATTTTGGGCTCTGAAAGCAATGCCTGCTATTAAAAGTATATGGCTTTTCTATCCCACCCTGCCCCAGCTATACTTTAAAATGCATCCTGAGAACAAAACCATTTTATGGCTGTGAGTTGATATTTAAGTCTCCTCATGTTGTTCTGTAGTCTCCTATGTTAACACTTCACTATTTACTAAGGTCTTAAGAGTTCATGTTTTTTCAGGGATTTGAAGAGGCAATATTTGATATCCATGTAATTTAAGACCAATCCCAATTATATAATAAAATCAGACTGCTTGTTAAAACATCTTGGTTTTGTGTTCAGACAATTGCTATGTTTTCAAGACTAATAGACACAGAAAGTATGTTCTGATGCAATTTTGAGTTCTTTCTTAGCTTTTAAAATAATAACCAATATTTTCTCTGTGACGGTTGGAATTACTTTCCGAACTATTGACTCTCCCTTCTATTTTGGGAACTAAGTCAACTGTGGTCATTGATACCTGCCCAAAATTCATAGTTCTTGGGAAATGGAACAGTTGTGGTGGGTTGCAGATCTGTGGTTGCAGATTTGATAATGGAGATCACATAAAAGCAGGATGAACTCCAGTGCCAGATAGCAGTTTGTGGGTAAAAACTTGACCAGGAGACAGCTTTCAGAAATTATAGCTGGCTTTCTTAAATCAGGAAAGTATTCAAGAAAATGGTTTCTTATTTATGCTTTTGTGTCAGTTAAAACTTGTTATAGTAACTTTTCTATCATATGGGCTTACATCATTATATTTACACTTGGGGAGATAGTTATTTTGTAATTTTAAATAAAACCTGTTTGTAATCCTCAGCAAAATATTCCTGGCAATGGCTTTTCGATTCCCTAAATCTTGATAAAAGGATATGAACAAAACAGTTCTGTACAACTGTAAACTGTTGCTGTCTGTTTGAAGATGTTACATCCCATTTCAGCTGCCTTTTAAAGATTAGTCACATTGTTGGTTAATGCCACATCATCTTTAAGGTCATACATCTGCAACGCAGTTGTAATGGGAGTAGGTCAGTTCTATCATTTGTTGATGCATTACCAATTTTTGCAAGGACACTGCTTTTTGAAGTTATACCCTGGTTTTCCTCCCTTCTCTTAGTGGGAGGATGTGGGTAACAGAAAGATGATTTAGTTTTTGTGCTCGTTTTTGTCTGATGTTTTTGGACAGCGGGTCACAGCATATGGGAATTGAACAGCATTTCTAAGGATATTAATGGACCATGACAGTGGAATATTGTAGTTTGGATAATCACAGTGATTATTTGGATTGTAAGACATTGTGTGATCCCAAAAACTCTATTCAGGACCAAATGTGGAGGTTTTCTGCACTGGGTTCTCAGTCGGTATTGCAGTGTGAAGGAAGGCATCTCAGGGTGTTTTACTGTACTTGTTTTTGTTTATAAAGTCTCACTAATAGTCTCACTAATTAATAGTCTCACTAATTTGCTTGACTTTCATCAGTCTTTCCCATGGATGTCTTGTAACTTGTGTCAAACAGTTTTCAGTTGCTTAACTTGGAGTCTAGAAACACTGCTGGCATCTCCTTGGCTGTGGTCTAGAAAAGGACACATCCATGGTAATTTTCATGCTTCTTATTTCGTTTTCCATAATTAAGTGTTAGGCTTTCATAAGATACATTATCTCTAAACTAGTAGTGTTGCACAGCAGTTTCATTTTATGTGATCTTAATTTGCAGATTTTTTATTTGAATACCTTTTGCAGTTAATTGTATTGACTTAGGTTGTGGTGGGCAGTGCTGAAATAATGGTGATCTTGATGATCTTGAAGGTCTTTTCCAAACTAAACAATTCTGTGATTCTATGCTCAGGAGAACATGAAATCAGTCTCTAGGTTTGTGTTCTAAATGTTTATTCAAGAAGCACAGATGTTCTCTTAATTGGAAGATACTCAGATTGGCAAAAATAACTGACTAGACAATGAGTTACAGTGCACAGTTGTTATGGAAATTAATAGGTGGGTTTGTTTTTAAAAATAAATAAATAAAGCTTCTGATCCAGAACGTTCATCCAAAAAAATGAAATGACAGTATTCTTTGAGTATGACATCATGAAATTAGCTAACTGTTTAGAGCTATTAGGAGGAGAAAAATTAGCCTTTTCCCTGTCCTGTCCTTATTTGTACCCCTGCACTTTTCCACTATTTCTTTTCAGTGAGTTCTGGTGCTTTTCTCATGGCACAGTAACTTGTTCAGTTCACAAAAAGAGCAGACAAGAAACCTGGCAAAGGAAAGTATTTTTGTGTTTTCGGGCTGCTGACTTACCTGTGTGAGGAGTGGCATAAGGTGGAAGGGAAGGACAGAGAGAAGGTACAGGGCCAGTGAAAGGACAGGAAAAGAGGGAAGAGGAGGAATTTGTGTCAAGAGGGAAATGAGGTTCATACTTTTACAAGTGGCAATCAGTTCACCTCAGCCATACTATAAATTCCTATTGTTGTTAGCACTTGGAGACTTTATTTGCATCTTGACTACAGCACTTCCCAAACTAGAATATTAATGAAGGGCAAAATGTGGTTAATTTGGATAATTTCTCAGGACTGAAGAGAATGATACAAACAGATAAATCTAGTAAAGTGTGTCAAACTGAACACAAAGAAATGTATAACAAGGTTTGAAGTTTGTACAACTGGGTAAAGAAATGATTAGGAAAAGGAAACTTGAAAGGCCCAAGTATTTTTTTTTTTTTGCTGGTTTTATTTCGTACCTGAAGAAGGACCTGTGTACCTGAAAGCTCTTGTTTTGTTGTTTGTTTGCTCTGGTTGTTTTAGGGAGTTTGTTTGCTTATTTGTGTGTATTTGGTTTGGTTTGATTTTTTGACACCCCCCCTCCCCCAGTTATATAATTTGGTCTAATAAACCATATTAACCCCAAACTTTGCTTTACATATTGCAGTTGGAAGGGATGGTTGAAAGAACAAAATAAGTGGCATTTGGCCTGTATTATGTGTGAATCAGTTATAGAGCCAGAGGAAATTCCTGTTACTTCTGAATAGAATAGAATTTTCTTCTTGCTTATATCTAAGCATACAGGAAAAAAATGACAAAATACTGTCCAATCTGAGGATAAATATTATGGAGTTGCTCATGTAATATAAATGTTATTATAATAAAATTTAATCAAAACAAAAAATAGACCACTACCGTGATGTCTTGGTAAACATTTTGCATTAGGGACAATGATTTCTCATAAAGAAATTTGTTACTTAATTTTCCAGTCAGCAGGAGTGCTCTGGAGAGAAGTTCCTGCTCCCACACTGCCTGTAACTTTAACAAAATTGTTTTAATTACATTTAATCTCATTTAAACATCATACAAGTGGTTCCAGTAATTTCCTCTCCCTAGAATGGCTTTCAATGAAAAGTTCAGGAAAGATCACTTTGGGTCTTTGTTTCACCCTCTACAGAATTTGAGCAGCTGTTTAAAATCCACGTTGATAAATCAGTACAATCCTTCCCACCCCCTCTTCTCTGCTCTCCCCAGGGCTGTGGACTCAGAAAAGCTCAACCAACTTCTAAGTGTGACTCCTGGGGGTCATTTTAGCCAAGCTCACCCCACCCTGTGCACTCCCTCAGCAGGGACCACCCTGTTGGTAATTGGTGAGCACTGCTGGGTGTGGGAGAGAGGTGGAGAAGTGGGAACCCTTCCCAATTTCTCCAGGCCAGCCAGCAAACCAGTCACCAGAGCAATTTTTGTATAGGAATCTGAGGCAGCTTTAACTGGCAGCTCAGCCACAGGCAGGGACACCTTCCACTATCCCAGGTTGCTCCGAGCCCCCTCCATCCTGGCACTGAACACTCCCAGGGACGGGGCATCCACAGCTTCTCTGGACAACCTGTGCCAGTGCTTCACCATCCTCACAGTAAAGAATTTCTTCCCAATGTCTAATCTAAATCTACCTTCTTTCAGTTTAATGAGAAGATGGGTGCATATATATGAAAAATACGCTATAAAGTGCAAACTACTGAGAGGTTTTTTTTTTCCCCTTGAAATATGTATGCAGTATTTCTACATAAGGCTTTTATTGTACATAAAATTTTCAGAAACTTCATATGCCAAGTACTCTTTGCACACTTAGCCAAAATTGTACAGGAGATTCTGGTCCACTTTGCATTAAATCTTTTACTTCTTCCATAAACCTAGAGTTACTTAGCTAGACAGAAGAGCTACTCCACTTAGGCTGGCTCACAGACTACTGGATAACTTGATATCCTTACAGCAATTCATCTGATCTGAAAACAGAGCAATGGACTCTTCATTGTTCTTAATGTAATTTTCTCAAAATCAACTGGGAATATAACATAGCTGAAGACTACAGTGACAGCACAGTTGGTTTGGTCAGTTTGTTTGGGGTTTTTGAAGCACTACACCTTTCCTTAAATTCTTGTCTTGTTTCTGGAAACTTGTCACATAGGCATATATTTCAAGAAGAAAGTATCTACATGCAGAAGTGTCTCTTTTTAAGTCATCAGAATGGACAGATCAAAAGGAAAAGCTCTCAGAAGTATGAATCATAGGACAAATACAGATAGTGTTTTTCTTTTGGCTTTGCTAGTTGTAATTAAGAAAATAAATAATTAGACTGATCTGTTCCAACTAAGGCTTGGCTGCTTCTTAGGCATCAGTGTCAAAACACAGACCACAAGAAGCCAAAGTCTGTTTTATATTGGTTGAGGGAGGAAAAGCAAAGGCAAGTAAACAGACACGTGGAGTCTCTTACATCTTGGTGTACCAATATTTTACAAAAATATTTATTGTATTTATCAGATTTTATTCTTTTAACAGCTTGGCAAAACAGATTTTGACTTTTAAAAGTGAAAGCAGTCATAGCAGCATATCAGGAACAAGAAAGTAGTCAAGATCTGGATGTAAACATCTCAAAATATTTCTGTTCTGTTCAATCACAGATTTCTGCCCAAGGCAGTTCAAAACTGTTGTTCCACTGAACTCCTTAAAGCCCTTAACTTGGATGGCTGAAGATGCTTCTTTCCATTGGGCTTTTCCTAATTTAATGTTTAGATTAAATGTTTCATTTCCTTTTACTGTTGCTTAGTGTAATGGCTTCTTAACCATTCTTGAAAAGGAAACAGGTTTTTTTGGTTGTTTTTTATTCTTTTGCCATTGTATTTCTTTCATAAATTCATTTTAGTTTTAAATTTACTCTAATCGAAGCTATATGGCTCTCAAAGATGATGATAAGATGAAGAATTCTAGGCATATACGATGTTTTAAAGGTTTGAACCCGAGGATCTCAAAGGGCTTTGCTGTGCAGGCAGATGCTTTTGCAAGAGTTCCTTCCGTGTTAGGTTTTGAGTCTGGGAGGAAATGAACTGAAGGCCCTGGTGTGAACACCGTGACCACAGACCAGCTCTGTCAGGGAACTTCAGTGCTGAACCGGGCCAGTGGTGGTACCTTTGGTGAGCAAGGCTTTCCAGAGTTACCCAATAGTTTACTTACTTCTCCCTGACAGATAAGGAAATGTCTGACTAAATGCTGCTGTTGGCCTGTGTGAATGAACACCCCCCCAAACTAAACCCACAAAAAACCCTGTTCCAGAAATGGCAAAACTGATGCACCAGCCTGCTCTGCGATCCAGTCACTAGCACTGTTTTATCTTAAATACTAGTTTATTTCTTGAAAGTAGCTTACAGCTTACAATTCAGATCTAATCTTTATGGTGTTAGTGTAGACTTGTAGTCTAATTTTTGGCAAGAGTCGGACTCACTGGCTCCACACTTTCAAGATTCTGTAATGGAATCACTGAAACCTTTGTTTCTCCAACTGTATAACTGGAGTTCTCTGGGGAGTCTTTCAGGCACAAGTTTATGAAGTGCCATTTGGCTCTGCTGGGTGTGTGTGCACATGCACAATGCAGGGACTATTGACTACACTAAATTAATGTAGAAATGAAATGTAAATGTAAATCAGTACTGAGTCTGTAAGATCTTTCAGGATGGACTCCAAGGGTTGTGTTTGATATGCAGCACAGGAGGGACTCAACACCATGGCTAAACTATAATCATAATTCATTGTTTATAAGTGCACATAGCATTTTACAGACAAACTGAGTTCTCTAAAAGAGAGAATTGTTTGAAACTGTACCATTTGTTATTCCATCAGATAATTTGGACTCTGGGTCCAAATTTCAGTTCTAAAGTTGTATTTATAGTCTGTGCTGAAGTGAACAAACATCCATAGAGTCTAATGAATCCTGGTTTAGGTGTCATTGAAGTCTATCTTAGAGGGGCAAGATACTCTGAAACTTACTGACATGGAAGTCCTGCCTATTAAGAACCATATTCCTTTTAGGATTAATTTTTCTCTTGTTTCTCAAGAATGCCTAGTCAGGCTGAAGTGCACTGGCCTGATTAATGGAGAAATGTCAGGATCCCTCTCTTGTGGTTTTTTTTTGGTTTTGTTTTTGTTTTGTTTTTTTGTTTTTTTTTTGTTTTTTGTTTTTTTGTTGTTTGTTTGTGTTTTTTTGTTTTGTTTTGTTTGTTTGTCTTGTTTTGTTTTGGGGTTTTTTAATGTGTATAAACCAAAGTTCATTATTTCAGTGTCCAAACCAGTACACTCTTGTCCTGAGTGAAGTGCTGCTTGTGCCATGAAGCATGTTACAGGATTAGAGTGCTTTGAGGACAAGCCCTGAAGACATTTTGTCTAAATGATTTAAGTGAAGCTGATTTTTGAAATGGTGTTAGCATACACCTTCATAAACAAACATGAACAGGTGGTATTTGAAATCAAGGCTTCTTGGTCTTAAATGGTTATACAGCAGCTGCAGCTTTCTCAGGGAGGTTCCTGACCATTTTATACAACCTGTGTGTAGTGGTGTTTTGATGTGCTTGAAATGGGAGGAGAAACTGTCCAACTTGACCAGGTTGTGGTCAGAGGTGTGTCATCTGAACAGCAAACTGAAGAAGACTTGCAGAAATGAATGTATGTTCATGTGACTGAATTAACTGTTCAGAGCTTCAGAAATCCTCAGGTAAGATAAGTAAGTCTCCAAATAAAATGCTACATGCTTTTCATATTTTTTTGAAGTATGGAAAGGAAGGGGCTGCTGAAAGAATTGATCTACCCTAACACCAGATCTCCAGTAGTGGTCAGCAGGTGCTGCTTAGAGGAGAGTCCAAAACAGAAGTAGCCTGTCATGTTTCCCAAAATACCGTCCCAGTTGTCAAGAACTTGTGTCTGAGAACTTTTCTTAGTGGCAGCATTTTGTCACAGGTACTTCTACTGTGTATAACACAAAAATGGTACATCATAGGGAAGAATTAATTAATTTTCCTTTGCTCTGAATCTACCACCATCTGGTTTAATCTGATGAACCATTTTCCCCCTCTTGTTGAGTACAGTGAAAAATCTTTCCCTGTTTCCTTCCTCTGTTACTTGTGTTTTGTAGGTTTTTGAAACCTGCTCTTACCTCTCTTTTTTTATGGTATGTCTTGTCTGCTTAACTATTCTCTACATGAAAGCTCTTCAGTGCCTCTTGACAACACTTTCAATTTCAGTGAACCTTGTCCTGTCCTACTGTGATGGAGATGAGGAGTGTGGTACTGCACAGAACTCTCCAAATGTTCAAATGTCACGTTTTCTTCTAGAATCATTGAACATCTAGATGTACTGATAACTTAATTCCAGTGATTTTGCTGGAATTGTGGGATTGGGAAACTAATGGAGCTTTTGTTTTATAACAGACTACCATAGAATGGAAAGGTGTGTGTAACAGGCAGCACGATGGCATCTCTGGCTGTGTTGCAGGTGCTCCTGAAAAGGCATAGGAGGGCAAGCATGAGATCTATCATGTGTTTGGTGTACTGGTGAAGTCAAAGGACAGTGTCTAAATGAGGACTATGTTTGCCATTTGACTAATCTTATTCTAAAGTCATTATTATCTGATTAACAGCCTGTAGGAAGACAGATGCTTGTAAGGCCACATCTATCATAGATTCGGCCTTTAAAACCAGTTTATTTTTTCAAGCTCTATGAAGTTATTCTTGGTTTTGCTGTTTCCCTTTGGCTGAAAATATCCTTCCCTCCTCCCCCATCCAGCTTCCTACTCAGTTTCCTTTTCCTTGTCTCCCATATAGTCTCTGTCAGACTGATCCTCTGTTGGGCCGACAGGGCCCCTAATGCTTCCTCTCTCTTTTCAGGAAATTTTCACTACCTTTGTTCTAAGGTAGCCATCAAACAGAATTTGCCTGGCTGCACAGACACTGAAATGTCCTACGAGACACTTTAGGCAAAGGTGTTTTTCCACTTTCTCAGCTCCTTACAATGAGGGGTGCGGGCAGGGGAGCTCTTTGGTCGAACAATGGCAACAAAAGCGTGGAACTTGAAAAAAACACAAGAAACAAACTCCAGCTTGCCAGACAGGAAAAACCAACAATATGGGTGAATTAAAAAAAAGGGGGGAAAAAAAAGAGAAAAATAAGGAAAAAAAAAAGGCGGGGGGGAAGGGAGGATGAAAGCAGTGATATTGTGGCACCACGACGTGATGCAGATTCCCTCTCTGATCAGCAGGAGCAGAGCCACTGCAGCCCAGTCTGTATTTGAGACAGGTCCGCTCATCTGGGAGCGCTGCGCCCTTTCGGACCGCTGTTGCTCAGCCCTGCGCTCCTCTCGGACGCTCGGCTGCCCGAGGAGCGCGGCCGTCCCGCAGTGCTCGGGACCGACGTGTCCGTGGGTGTGTCCGTGGGTGTGCCCGCTGGCAGAGCCGCGGGGGCAGCGCCAGGGCCGGCCAGAGGTGCCCGTTCCGCCGCAGCAGCTCCACGACCACCCCCGCGGGTGCGGGGCTCCCCCGCTCCGCCCCGCCCCGGCCCGGCCCCGCTCCGCCCCCGCCGCCGCTGCCGGCGCTGCCGCAGTCGCGCCCCGCAGCCGGTGCGGGTGATGCGCCCCGAGCCTCGGGCCGGGGCACCGCCGAGCCACAGCGCTGCCGGGGGCCGGGCACGGCCGGCGCGGCCGCGGCTGCACCCCCTGCGCTCGCACAGAGCCGGCCGCCAGCCCCGAAAGCGCCCCTCCCGCCGCCACCATGGTGGCCAAGGATTATCCTTTCTACCTGTCCGTCAAGAGGGCGAATTGTGCCTTGGAAGTGCAGACCGTGCCCAGCCCAGCTAAAGAGACCGAGGTACTTGATCTGGTGGTTACACAGTTGCAACTTTATTGTTCTTTATATTGCTCCGGGGAAAAGTAATGTGCTTTGAGAAGGGGCTGCGATGTGTGGATTCGGTCAGGCATCTTTTACTGCCTTCTCTAGGTATTGAATTTCTTTTTGGAATAAGGCAAGAAACAGAATCTAGGGTTTTGCCACCTATCACTTGAAGAAATTAAAATTAGTCTTTAAAATAGCTAATTGAGAAGTACCTGTTTTACATAAGTGATTTATTTTTATTTTGTTCCCGGACTAACCCTTACTTACAAATTGTTAAGCTTATGCAGGAACTGGGAGGGAACCTGAAAAATGGTATCTTAAAGCATTAACTGTCTTTTCCTCATCAGCAATAAACAGGAAATTAATCCAACGTACAGTCAACTGAAATCTCTGCCCTACCAGCAGGTTGACTACTCTGTTTCTTAAAAATCATGAAAACCTTTCAAGTGATATTAAAAATCTTATTCATTAACCCAAATGACATACTCATTTGCAAAATTCTCAGAAATCGTGAAATGTTTCAGGAGCAAGTGTTTGTGAAAGGCTTCAATATTTGATACCTTAGCTTAATGTAGCTTTGTGTTTGGGTACAGGACAGTGATCTTAAGGATTCTGACTGCTCTTGAGGAGGGATAACATTTCTGTCTGGAAGTTTTTATCACTTAAATATATAGCTTCTTCATTAGTCTTGTTTGCTGAGTAACTTGAAGACAACTTACTAAATTGGGTGCATTTAATACATCTCTATCAAAGATTAATTACCTCCAGCAGCTGAATAGATCTAAGGTAAAAGTAACATAAGCCCAGTGACCTTATTTAATCGTGATGCTTAAGCTAAGGACTAAGATGATGCTGCTGCACTCTTGTTTTGCAGTGTACCTTTACATAGAGAGGTTAATTATTTTAGTTGAGCAAAGTGGAATTTTTTTCCACTGTTTATTTTAGAAAAGTATGTGTATGTGTCTGCCTCTGTGTGTGTGTGTGTGTGTACGGGTGAATCTACAGAAAACACAAGCTGTTAAGTACCAAATGTCTCTTATGCTTTCTCCTTTTACTAAATGTAATACTAAAGAAACATGGTTTTAGCCTTTACTGCTTGAAGGGGTTTTTTTTGTGACTGAATGGAATTGTCAGATCTGAAGAGCTGGAGTGCTGCTCTGTTACAGTTGGAAAAGCAGCTTGATTAAAGTCAAATTTCAAAGAGAAAGACTCTGTGAAAGCTGAGAGCATGAGGAAGTATTGAATAACAGATGTGATCAATCAACATTACAATGTGCAAACAGCTTGTGTTTTATACGAGGAAGAAAATGCACCCTGTGCTTTCAGGCTGTCTTTTGAGAGTAGGATGGACGTGCAGCATTCTGAAAAATAAACTTTAAAACATTCTGTTTGTCTTAGGGAGGTAGGACCACCCACCACTCCAGAAATTTGGTTAAGGAAACAGAAATAAAAGCTACTAATTGGAAAAGGCATTATAAGGACCTGTTTCTTTGAAATCTGTCAGTAATGCGGGAGAAAAAGCCACGTTTCTTAAGCTCTAACATGACGCTGTTCTTCCAGCCTTTCGTATTTACAAGGCCAATAAAGCTGTTGGGCGCCTTCTACCACAGTGCCCTGTTACTGCACCAGAACGCTTGCTGTGTGAGGATTAGGGATTTCTGCCTTTGAAAATCTGAGTTTCATCTTAATTATTAACATGTGAAGTGGGTCGATTCATTTAATAACCCAACTTGTGTGGAACTGTTGATATTTTTGGAGTAGAACAGATTTTCTGCTGTATAGATGTTTTGAGGAACAAGTTGGTGGCAGAAAAGAGAACTGAGGTTTTCTACTTCAGTTCTTTCTTTAAGCCACACCATCTTCTTTGGCCTAACTCTGTAGAAGTTGCACAGTCAAAAAACAATGACAAATGAAATTTCTGAAATAATGTGAACACTAAAAATCTGGATTCTGATAAAATACTAATGTTCTGGTCAAAGTACAATTATTTTTTTGTAGTTTAAGGGCAACAAACACTGCAGTACCTGAATTAATACAGCAAACACTATAAGAACGTACAGTGATGTTTGTGAACAATGATGTTTACATACATCGTTGTATGTTCTACACAAAATCCCACAGTACAGTTCTAGGTGTAAATAGTACAGATCTGTTGGGCTCTTCCAGCTTTGCCATAATTCAGAAATAGAGACAGTTAGTGAAACTTAAAATTTGCTGGCCCTAAATTCTAAGAAGCCCCACACCTTTGCTGCTATTTGCTGTGTTTCAGTTGTTACAGCTACTCCCTTATCACCCTGTCTAAGGCAAACACCCAGAAGGTGGATGGGCAGCAGGTGAGAAAGACCATTCACAGTCCCAGATTGAGATTTAAAGGTCTCAGTGTGAACTCATGGGAAGTAACTCTTGAATTCCTCAGAGTAAGGATGTCCTGCTTCGCTGTATGAGAACCTGCACAGTGCCTGGGTTTAGGCTCCAAAAACCGCAACGGTGGCGGAGAATTCCTTTGCATCTCTGGTATGTTGCATGTCTTACAGCTCTTAGACTGCAGAAATCTTAGGGCTAAGAGTCAGGGCTGTTTGCAGTTTGTCTTTTGTTGTCTCCTGATATCCTTGCAGCGCTGAGGTGCAGGAGGTCTAGGCTGCCTGGTGCTGAGGAAGGTGTTTGATTCGGCATTGGGAGTGAGGGAAGGCTGATGTGAAGGGGAACCCACGGGCCTCTAGGCTGTGGCACATCATTAACAGGAGAACCAGGCATGGAGCCAGACCAGAGGGGCCAAAAGATTATGAGATAATCTGCAAGTCATGAATTTTCTTTTATCTTCATAAATGTATATATTTCATTGTAATGAAATATTAGCAAGTTGCAGTTTTGGCGTATTACAGGTAAGTTCATGTGCAGTGTGACTGGAAACACGTCAAACCCCTTGGAATTGCTGATCAGTTCTGCTTAATGGCAGTGGGAAACAAACAGCTTGTCTTTATTTTTCCATTCAGTAACTCATCATATTATGTCTGCGGGTTAATTGGCAGTCCAGGTTAACATCCAGTTTGTTCCAGAATGGAAAAGGGCTTTCTTAGGTTGCCTGTACAAGCAGCTTCTAATGAGACGAAATGCATAATTTAATCAACTCTACATTAGTTGTCTGGGTTTTTCAGGGTTTCTGTTGCTTGTGTTAATTCACCTCAGTGTGAGGTTTTTCTGTTAAATGGCCTTAATTTCCTAACTCCTGATAGACATGTGGATTTCTGGGTATTGCAAATGAGCAATCAGTCAAGGTAGCTGGATGCGACTTGTTCTTATGCTACTAACACTGAGGTGGTTCTGTGTCCTTCTCATGGCAAATGAAATCAGAGGGCTAAGGGTGGTGACTAATGAGGGCAGCCCATGTGCAGGAGAAGTTCAGCCTTGCTGAGCACATGATGATAACATGCTGCAGACTTCAGCTGTTGTCTTTGACCAGGAATACTTCACCACTTCCCTAAATGTCTTTTCATTGTACCTCAGCTGTCATTTCAGGTTCCCTTCTTTGTAGTGCTGTGATTAAAATGAAGTGTCCCTGGATTTTGCTTTGTTTGCTTGGTGGTTTTGTGGAGACTGACAGAGGAGGAATAACAAACCTCCTCTCGCTCCCAGCAGGGAGCGCAGGTGGTGGATGGAACCGTATGGATCTGAAGTAGAGTTGTGTCACCAATACTCACAATTTATTGGATGATCAAGTTGCCTTTATGTATCAATTTACTTAAATGGCTTGATAAATTCTCCTTGAGATGCTGGCAGTTTTAGGAGTGGGATGCCTGTCCCAGGTTTTAGGATGGACCTGTGCACATGATTACAGTTCCCTTTGTGCAACACTGAAGTACACTTAGAACTGCTTTAGAGTCACCTACTTTGTTTTTCTTGACCTCAGTTCTGGAAGAGTCAATGTTCTAGAATTTCCCAAGCAGAATATTTCTGAGATACTATTAAGCAAAGGCAAATTCTCTGCTTTTTCAGGTACAAAAAAAGAGTCTTTTTAGTGCCAAAATCAATTGAGAATGTTTTAGACTTGCTTCGCTCTGGAGGTGAAAAAGCCTTGAGATGCTTGGCTTAATTTATTTTTAGGTTAAGTGTTTGCTGTGTTAAAGACTCTGTTGTAACATAGGTTGTTTTTTCTATTTTAACCTTTTTTTGTTTGGTTTGGGGTTTTTTATCCTGCTGAAGGTTAAATACTGATAACATCCTGTGGAACAGAGCTTCAATGTGTTTTTTTTTTATTAAACTCCAAGTTTTGGGGGCATTTATTAGAACTGTTTAATCTGAGGCCAATTTAACTAGTAGCAGACTAATAAAAATAATATTGTTGGGCTTCCTGCCATGACAAATGTTGACTTACCCTTATAAAATTGACTAAAAACTAATAACATTTAAAGTATAGGCATATGGAAATATAGCCAGTTACATGAAATCTGAAACAGAGTGGTTCTGTTTGCATTTGCTGGCACTGCTGGTGAATTAGGTTTTAAAACAAAGATTATTGTACTGTTTCAATTTATAGTGTCTTCAATTTATTACACTGTTAATGCTTTTGAGACTAATTTAAAATATTTTGCCCTAATGAATGCTTTCACAACACAGAATGAATGCTCTGGGTATTTGTTTGTCTTGATTCATATTAAAAAAAAAAAAAGATAAAAAACCCCACCAAACCAGCATATTTTTTATAAAATATCAAGCAAGTCAGAAACCCCAAGTCTGGAATTACTGGTGTAAATAATTGTCTCAGCGCTGAACTCCAGTAAAGGAAGATGGTTTTAAGAGGCATTGCTGATTTCAACTGCTTTGTACGTGAGTTGAGACAAGGTTAGTCGGCCTTTGAAGGTAAATCCTTTGAAGGTAGAAATTCTAATATTCTAAAATGCCAAGTTCCTGTACCAGTTTTCACATAGCACTGATTTTCTGCATTGCCTTAAAAACCTCTGTAAATTCCTTTTTTTCAGTTTGGTTTTAAATACAACCAGAAAAATCACCACAATGTGGTCACGGCAGTGCTGCAGACACAAGTGTAATGACTCCTCAGGGAAATATTTTCCCTTGTTTGTCAGATTCAGCACCAGTTCTCTGACACGGAGACTGTTGTTGAAGTTGCTGATAAGAGGTGGGGAGAGTCAGTTGGAAAAATAATCATACCATCAGTGACCATCCATTTGCTGTTCTCTGGGAGGAAATCAGTGGCTAAGCCGGTCAGGGGCAGAGAGTGAAAGAATTTTGAAGTGAGGTACTGGAGCAAGTGAAGACCTTTTAAAGGGCACCTCAGCCTCTATTCAGTGTGTGTTATCCAGGTCATTGGTTCTGGTGTTCTTAGGGCAATATGAAGGGAATCTGGCCTCATTCTTTTTGTTTGCTTTTGTTCATTTTGTTAGAAAATGAAAACCAGTCTTTTGCTAGAGCAATTTATCCATCAAAGGGTGGTAATTAAGCTGTGGGTGGCCTTGATGAATGATAATGTATCAAAAACTGATTGATATTATTAAATGGATTTAACTCGCACTGACACTCTGCTTTGAACTTTGAGAAAATTCCATTCTTTACACATACAACTAGAAGAGGGTGGTTTTGGGTTTTGTTTTGTTTTTTTTTCATTTTGCAGACGAAGAGCAGCAAAGCATTAAGTTTCTTCCCCTAAATAGGCTCCTAGAAGCTTTCCTACCTGTGTGGTGTGTTATTGGATAAATATATCCAATTATTAGGTGCCAGTTTCGTTAGAGAAGAAATAAAAATAACATCAACTTAGCTGTCAGTACATTGCAACTAATCTAAGTGCCTGATTCTTCACAGGATCATCTGCTTTATCACGCTTCTGTGGCTGCTGAATGCTCAGCTTGCCCCTGGAGTGGGTGCTGTGTGCTAAGATTCAGGCTTTTCTATGGTAGTTCTCGTGCACTCGAGCCAAAATAATGATACAAAAGTTACCTTTGTGCCAAGATGCTGTCGTTTTGAAATGACCATACCACAGTTTAGAAAGCAACACGTCACTCAGTTATGCAAGGCAAAATGACTTACATTTTACAGAAAAGGGAGTTGGCAGGTGTTTCTGTGGCTTCCTCGTAGTGCTGTAGTTGCAGCTCGCTGTATGAGTTTTCCAGCTGTCCCACAGCAGAAGGCTAATTTTTTGGGGTTATACATTGAAAGATAGAGCTTTCCTTGCTTACTCAGTAGTCTAAACCATTAGGTTAGAGTTTAATATATAGAAGATACTACTAGTTGTGTGTGTGTGTGTATATATGTGTGTGTATATGTATACATATAACCTACAGAGTAAATTACAATGAAGAAGCAATCTTCATGCCAAATTAGAGAAATGGTGAGGCATGGCATCTTTGAAACTTATCTGATAGCTTCCCAGTGATTAGTCTTTTTCCTACTAATTTTTCAGAAAAGTATGTTATAAAAACATGCTCTCTCCAAAGGACACAGGAGTTGTTTGAAATGTCCACTCCAGTTTTCAGAACCATCCATATTTTGGACACAGATTTGCTGCTTTTATCAGTTGGTTCAACAGTTTCAAGTTTTTCTGAGGCTCATATATACACGGTATTTCCCGCTTAAATGTTTTCCTCTCTGAATTCGAATGTTACTGAAGTCATCCTGAGTTCAAATATACAGCTCCCTCCAAAAGCCATCTGCTCTTTGTTCTAGCCTAGTCAGGTATTAATTTGACTTCACTTGACTGTTCAGCCTTTGAAGTTCGTGCACTCATGTTTCCCTCAGCTTTCTTTAGCCTTATATCAAATGTAAAGCCCTGTCAGATTAACGTTACTTGTTCGCATATACCAGCTCCACGTTTTGGAATCTCTGCCAAACTGTAGTCTGGATCTTTTTTTTTTTTTAAACTTCCCGTACTGCTTTGGCAAACCTTCCTGAGTCTGAAAATGCAGTCTAACATGCAATCATTTCAAAACTCCGAAATAAGGGTTTTTTTAATACCAACAATAACGACTTTAAAAAGTCAGGCAAAACATTAGAACACCTGAATTTTTTATGTCACAACTTAGCCCAGGTCACAGTCTGGACATGTGGTGATGTTGCAACTGGATCCTAATTGCCACTAAATCCTCTCTCCCAATCCCTTCTGCTTCTGCGTTTGCTGAACTGAGAGGAGAGAGCAAGAGGGAAGGGGGAGTGATGACTTTTTGGTAGCTCTGCACTCGGAGGTGCAGGCCTGGAATCTGGTGTTCATTTTACCTGTGCAGTTTGTCCTTACTGGAGCCTCCTCATGCTGGGCAGACACAATTCCGTGTTCCCATGTGCCGAGATTCATACCCTGAAGGATTTTATGATTGTGGGACTACTGATTAATTGGAATACTGGAGATTTTTCTGAGACAAATTAGTAAAGTAATGAATACATTAATGAGGAATTCCTAAGTGTAAAAGCAGTTTATTATTTTTAAGATAAATTAATAGAATTGAAGAGGCTTGGGAAGCAGCATCTGGAGAGCAGCTCCCTGTTCTTATGTGCAGATGCTGTTCAGTGTCTCTGGGTAAAGCAAAACAGTTCACACAGTCTTCTCTTTCCATTTGACCTGCTTGCTGTGAAGAAAAGAGTCCTTGGTGAGAAGAACAGCCACCTGTTTAAAGCTTGCACATGACAGTGGAATTTTTCCCTGTCCGGATTGCTGGTCTCAGTAACTTGTTCAGCTTCTCTGTAGTGCTGGTTTGCAGACGTGAGGCAGCTTGAGAATGAGGGTGTTGATGGAAGGGGAGGTGGAGACAGAATGATTGTAGACCATCTGAAATGCTGTGATCGAGTGTCTCGCAGTTTCACTATTACTGTCTAATGGTTTTAGAATTGCCCCAGTAGTGCCGTGTTTTCATTGCACAGTCAAAGCTTTACTTGTTCAAACTTCATTTTTCCACGGTAGAAAGGGTGACTCAGTGCTGATGGTCTTTGTTGTTAGACTTTTCTGAAGGAGATGACACCTGGAACACTTAAGATTCAATGAGTTTCCACTTCCAGCTCGGTATCTTAACCTACCAGACAGTTTCTAATACAAGGTGAAAATTGTGTTAGAAGTATTCAAAAAGGCTTTTATTGTACTTAACAACTTATGATTAACAAGATTTGCTTTAAGAGCTCATTGGTATAAAGTCCCAGGCTTCCAAAATTATCTTTAATAATGCTGTTTGAGAGAATCCCCTGGTAATGCTGTTTTCTTTCCATAAAATTGCATTCTTAATTTCAACTAAGTATTGAGCTATTTGGAATTCTGGTCAGAATTTTCAGTGTGAAATCAGAACACAGTATGTTGCATGAGAAACTCAAGATGCAGTGCTGACACAGGAGGGGTAGGACTGCAGTTACCTGACTTGGCTTTGCCTGCTGGGAGCAGAGCTGGCTTCTGGTGTCTCACAGAAAGAGGCTCTAGAAGAGCTTAATGTTTTTTGATGGTGGCTGAAAACGGAGTTTGTTGTCTTAAACATCAGTTTCTGTTTTCAGTGAGGTTTTGCAGCGTGAACATTAGTAAGGACTGTACTGCCTTGGCATTTTTCTCCTTGAAATGGATGGGAGATGAAACCCCCAGCGTGTATTGATACCTGGGGTTGCCCCAACTCAGGTGCAGCACTTTGCACTTGGTCTTGTTTGCACAAGTTTTGTCTTTCATTCCTAAAACACACACACATTGCAGCAAAGCTGTGAGACACCAGAAAGGACATGGCAGTGAAGGAGGAGTAATCTTTTCTATTAATCCCAATCCTCCTCTCTCTTGCTTCTGGAAAGTCCATACAACCTTGTTTCCTAGGTTTTGCTTTCGGGCTGGGCTGTTGATGCCTGAGGTAGAGCTGCTGGCACAGGCTGTGCTGCTGGCATGGCACTGCCCAGCTCCGGCTGGGGCGTCGTGTCCTTGCACTGCAGTGCAGCACAACCCTGAACAAGCGGCTCTGCCATGGGATATTATCTGTGCACTGGCACCAGCATTCTGAATAAGCATCAAAAACAAACAGCTGATGATGTGCCACCAGTTAGAGAAGAATTACAGTGGAATCTCAAAGATATTGGGGGGGGGTGCAGGAGGGGGGGGGGATGCTGCTGCTGTAGATAAGTATGCTGGTGGTGCTGCAATGACGTCAAAAGTACTCCTTCTAAAACCTGTCTCAAAGACATGGTTGCTGAAAAGGAAGGGTTATGAATAACAGTGCAACGGTGAAGATAAGGATTTAATGTGATTTAGGCTGCTACAGTGCTTTAATGCCAGGTTTCATGTGTGATGGAATACATTATTTTTGCTAGAGGGTTAAACACTTTGTCGCTCATCTCAGCTGGCTTTTATGGATTTCCAGGTCTTCCTGCTGAGAAGTAAATTAAATATGTAGCTGCCTCTCACCTTTCCTCTGTTGCTGCACTAATAGAAGAGAATTTTTCTTGCCAGTAATACAGATGGTGATCTTTGCTCCTGAGACTTATTTTTTGGTATCAGAAAGGTTGACAAATCTGCATTATTTCCGGAAGGATTTCTATTTCTGAAGAAAAGGATAATAGGCATGCTTCATTTTCTTAAAGCTGTGTCTAAGCAATTGGAGGCATAGCAAAGCCACACAAACCTTAATAAGCATGGCTGAAAAAGAAAGATGAACTGCTTTAGGATGTCCTTGAAATATGGTGTTGGATGGGTTTTTTAACTTCACTTGGAAGGTTTGGCTCTTTTTCTGTCAAAAGTTGCCTTTTGCATGTGCTGTTCAGGATCCGTTAAATGTCAGATGGAGGTTAGGAAGCCAAGGGTAACTGTTCTATTTTTATGTGTTTATAACCACTTTTTTCTTGTGCTAGGATTTCTGTTAATTTTTTTTTAAAATATATATCTGCAGGACAATTAGCATATTATTTTGAAGTAGTTATATATTACTTTAAGTGCTGTTGTGCTGTTGAAAGTGTATATATGAAAAGAAAAACATTTAGTTGAACGCTATATGGTAGATTTTTGTTTCATTTTCCTTTATATTTTATGCAACAAATAAATATATGTAAACATGTTATTAGTGTAATTGCTTGTATGTGTATTTCTATAGGAACATGCATTCAAAGACTATGAGAGTTAGAGATTTTTATCTGAATTATATTTTCTGGAATAAAATACATTTAAATGAATAGAGTCACATGCTGACAGTGCCAGAGGCAAAGAAATAAACACAATTGTTTTTATTTGAAAGTATTCCGTTCAATGAGATTATCATGATGTGCATTAGCTGCAGAGCACTGCTGGAATTTTTTCTTTTAAGAAAGAGTTAATATAATCAAATTATTTAATATTTCTTTACCTCCTCTCTCCCCCTGCTCCCAGCCACGCCAACTTCTCCATCATTACATTGTCCAGCTGTTCGTAGGACCTGCATGTACCAGCCAAGAGCAATCTGTCACTGTCAGTGTTTAAAGCTTCTGTTGTTTACTTACTGCCCTAATTATAGGCCAGGTTTGTAAACTTGCTTGTTAGGAATGCTTTGTTAGGAAAATCGGTAAAAGCTCAGCAATCTTTGTTTCATTATACTCAGACTCTCCCCATTTTCTTCCTTCCCCCTCTCTCCCCCTGCTACAGGAGCCCAGTAACAAAAGGGTCAAGCCGCTCTCCAGAGTCACATCCCTGGCCAATCTCATTCCTCCTGTCCGAGCCACGCCACTGAAGCGGTTCAGCCAGACACTCCAGGTAGGGGCAGCAGATGAGTTGATGAAAGTGGAATGTGGACACAGCCACAGTTTTTTTGGGTCCCTGGGAATGGGAGATGCACACACACACACACACCCCCCTCCCCACTGTAATGTGCCAGACAGGTTCAGGCAGCTTGTGAATATGAGGTCACTCAGCTTCAAACTCCCAACTCTCACCTAAAAAAAAAATCACTTCTCTGTCCAGGTAATTAATGCCTTTCAATTACCAGTAAGAAAAACTATGGCACCTGTAACGTATAAAAATTTTTTACTAAAGGATTACGATTGCTTTTTAAATTTGATGAAGAGAATGTTCCATGACACTTTCTACTAATTTTGGTTGGTTTCTTTGAAAATGTTATATTTGGTGTAGGTGATCATGTAGGACTGCTAAATTTCCTTCTATATAGTGAACTTTGATCTTGCCTAAACAAAAGAGTTAGTGAACAATTGGAAATTTCCAACTCATTTTCTAAAGCTGATGATGAAAACTAGTAAAGGGTAAGGAAATTTTAAATGCAGTTTCTGTGTTACAGTTTACATGCATAATATTTAACATACTTAGAGACTAATGGAGCTTTAGTTTAGAAAGCATTTGTGCCTTCAGACCTAGAGACTGCGAAATATTTGGGTGCTCAGCTCCTAATGGCTCTCTGAGTGCCAGCTGGGAGCTGCAGCACTGCTGTGGGTCTGGCCTAGAAAGCCAGACTGTTTCCTCTTTAAAACAGTTTATGTAAGTAAGCATGTATAAGATCTAAAGAACATTATTTAACAACCTTAATTTCTTTGAGAGGAAATGTGAAAACGACTTGAATGTATTAAAAACGTGCTAATCAAAATCAGCTAAACTAGAGCATTGCTGAGGCTACCTCTTAAGGAAGAAAGGAAAGAAGTAAAACTTCAGAGCAGGGAGTCTTATGACAAAAAGTTGTGGGAAATAACCCTATTTTTCTGTGGTGGTAATTATCTAGAAAACAGATACTACAGGGTTTTTCTAACATTGGTTTTCCTGTCTTCGGTTCCTCTGGTGTGTGAAGTGCAGACACTGCACAGAAAAGCTGCATGTGCAGGGTTGGAGGAACAGCAAAATGTCTGCAGAGCCCTGAGCCTGGGTTTGGGCCAGGTGTACTCTGGCGTGACTCAAGCAGAGATGCCTGTGTTCCCTGGGGTGTATAAATCTCCTCCACAGTCTGCCTCCAGGAAAAATTGGCCCTGCTCTGAAAGGACTACATTAGTTCCAGTGGCGAGGAGTGTGGAAAGTGAATTAATTTTTGGCTAAACTGCAGCTGAGTGAGACCTTCCCTTTTCCCAGCCTTGCACAGCTGCTGGCCTCATTGAGGTACCTGTGCTATTGTTCTGCAGTGAATGCTCCTGCCACTGTACACAGTGTCCAGTACAGTATTGTCTGTAATAAAGTTCTTTTAGACTATCCAAAACAACTATCCTTTCATGTGTGTAGTAGCAGCTTCCTGATTTGAGAGCTGTATAAATGTGTTTCAGGGCAAATTTTGTCAAAAACAGGAGAGACAATAGGGGCTTTGCAAGTCCTACTGTTGGAAGCATTTCTGTCTTGCTCTGTTCATAATGATTATAAGAATATATTTTAATTAACTGTCTGCTTCTAAGCATATTAAACAGTGATGTTATTCATACTAACTCCTCTAATCTATGTGCTTGAAGGAGCTGCGATGAGAAATCAGCTTGTGTGTTCTCTAAATCCTGGGGCTGAATCCATTTCCAAGTGATGAATGCTGGTGATGTCCCTCAAGACTGCCTTCATAGCTGGCTGTAAATTGACTTCTTATCTGATTTTGTCAGTAACTATAGAACAGGGACAAAAAAGACTGACCTCGTACTCAGGTGTCCCACTTGGAATTATTTAGAAACATTCTGGGAAGTACATATAGCTATTTCACTTTATTATGTATTGACATAGCTGTCACTGTTTCTTATGAACAGTTTAGAGCAGGATTTCTTTTCATGGTGTAATTTCCTGTAAAAAATGGGAAAAGTTGATTTTTCTTACTGGGTGAACTTTAATGTATCTTCATTATTATCTCAGTCAAAACCCATGTCTCCTCTTGCATTGCTGCTTAGGTGATCTGTATCTGTAAAATGAAGTAAAGTGCTATCATCACCACAACATGCCAAACAAATGACTTCTTCCCCTGGAAGAAAACAAAACAAAGCCAACAGAACATCCATCTAAAAAGATTACTCCAACAGCATCAGTAGAAGGAATTAGAAAGTTCTGAGATTCCTTTATGGCATTTCAAACAAACCTTCTTACATGTTCTTCTGAATGGAAGATATATATAAGAGGAAAAAAGTTTACTATGGATAATTTTCCTTAACTCTGTACATGTATTTTCAATTTTATATTAATGGACTTCCAGCATGCAGGTTGAAGAGAAACATCTCTGTGTCTCGGGTTTGTGTAGTGTCTTTTAAGATACGTTCTTAGCAGCTTTTCATGTTTTGCGTATTTTATTGATTATAGAAATATCTGATAATTTTTGGGTATACTCAGCTTTATTACAATTGTCCACTTATCTTCAGTACTTTTTCCATAAGGATTCCAAGTGACAAACACACAAAGTGTTTCTATTTTTCTTTCTAGGCTTTTTTTTTGGACTATTTGTAGTCATTTTGTTTCTATCACACAGAGCACTGTTGAGTAGCTGACTGTCAGAGCTGAGGCTGACAGAACTGTATTAGTCTGTATATCTGCAGGATGCCTCATACTGAGCAGGTATTCTATTTGTTCATCCACCTGGGAAACCAGTTTATTTTATAGCTGTATTCTCAGTCTCTATCAAGACAGACTAATGATTGTGATGATCTGCTTGGTTTTATTAAACTGAACAGCTGTGCTGTTCAGTTTAAAAGCTGAAAATAGAATCAGAGAAAGAACTCCAGCTGATGCTGAAGAGAGAAATTGAAGTCTGGCTGGCTTCCTCTGCAACTTCAGTTTTCATCAGTGTGTCTTGAATTTAAGCAGGGAGTCCAAATTATTTTTATCTGTCTTAGGACACTGGAAATTTCTAAAAATCCTGAAGAAGAAAAAAACCTCTTTTTAACATCAGTCCTGAATGCCAGGGCAGGGCTTTGATCAGTAGTGCCTTTTTCAGAGTATGTGAAGCTCTTTCCTTTACTGCAGCTGAAATTAAGGTTTGCTAATTGCATCAATTAACATCAGGAACACATAGACCCTTCATAGCAACAGTCTTCGAACAGCCAGGGAAAGCTGTTGCCATCAGAGACGTACAGTAAACAAAATGAGGGGTTGTGTCTGGATTCTTCCCCAGCACCTTTAGTTTTTGGAATTATATGAAAATTTTAATAATCACAGATGGCCATAATTTTTAAAGACTGTCTGGGACATGTTTTTTAAGGAAGCCAGAAACTAGGAAAATATTTTTAAAAGACTGTAGGTGTAGAAATACTGTTCTGACATTCCTGCAATTCCTTCATGGGATTCTGTCACATGACTGTTTTTGTTATCCCTTCTTGGCGAGTACCAACCAAAGGCACCATCAGAACATTTGTTTTTAAAACTCTCTGGTAGACCTTCACTTCAGGGCTCTATTCCATTAAATAAATAACCTCAGTCCTGTGCCCCTTACATTACTTTTCTCAGCACACTGTGTGAAATGAGTTTGCCGTTATGGCTGTGTGCTGTTTTATAACATGATATAAGACAGTGTTAAAAGGTTTCAAAACCAAGGCATTTACTTTAAAAATCCATCTGTCTGGTGCTTTTCCTTGTAAGTACTTTCTTCATTCAACACAAAACATTGTTTTACAAGAACACCACCCCAGAGGAGCTATCTACTGGAGGATGCGTATGGGAATGCATGGGAAGGGGCATTCCACCTTGGGTCATGGAATGTTCTGCTTAGTTGCATTCTCGTGGTGATTTGTGGATGCACTGCACCTGCCTCTTTTCCCCAGTCTTCTCATTTGCATATGAATATAAGAGGTTCCATGATTCTTTATTATAGGACGTGTAAATTAAGCATGCAATTTCACGGGTGTTTCTTTGTCTTCTTAACTCTTGAAGGAGGACTAACTAGCACCTGACTTGCAAAGTTTTGGAAGGGGTGTGTGTGTGTGTATTTACTTTTAAGAGGTTTGTCAATTCCAAGTGGGACTCAGAATGGCTGCTTTTAAAAGGCATGGGGTTTCTTTATATACTATGTCTTCTGATATTGTAAAAGCATATTGTCTTTATAGGCACTGTTTGCATTTTATGGGCTCTTACCTTCAGAGGGAAATTTCAAGTCTTATGCTTTGTATGTGGTGCTTTCAACCTGGAAATGAAGAGAATTTAGTTTGTTTTAAATATCCTTACCCAAGGCAGCTGAAAGATGATTGTGTTATGTAAGGCACATTTTAAATAACAACAAAAATGTAGAATATTTCAACTATGTGGAATAGTTAAGGCATTTCAGAGGTAAGACCTCAAAAAGAAGGCTCTAATTTTAATGGAGCAAGAAAGGAATCTTTTCAAAATAGCACAGTAAGAGCATAAAGTATCCATCCTTAGCCTGTACTTTTTCTAAGAGTCGACAGGCAAACAGAACTCTCAAGTCTCTCTTAAAATTGGTTTTATTGAATTTTAGGACCAGGCCACATAGTAGGTACAGAGGTGCTGGTACACACTGGCAGAGTTTAGAGGCACCAGAAGTATTAATAAAGATGCCACAGTAGCAGAAAACAATAGTAATAATTTCACAGTTTGCTGTCTGCTAGCACTGATTGTTTAATGCAGTTCTTCAGCTGCTAAGAAGTAAAGTAGGAGCAAATGGTGTGAAAAGAATCTGGCTTGTTGCTTGTCATAAACATTCATATTTGAATATTGACATAACTTTTCCTTAAAGTTTGTTCTTCTCATTTCAGTCAGATACCCATTTCACACCTTTCTGTGTGGATTAGTTTCCTGATCTCATACATGTGAAGAGGCAGGATGTTACCAGTTGAAAGGGTTCCTCCATGTATCAAAACCAGTTTGGTCAGTTAGAGCATTATGGCACTAATTATTTAATCCTCTTATGGACATATCTGTAGTGATGATACCAGTCAGATCCTTGATGATTGGCAGTTAAAAAAAAGAAAAAAAGATGCTTTCAGGTATTAAGATACTTAAGCAAAAAAGTATTCATAGAGTTTACTCTCTAAAATTTGCACTGATTCTAAATTTTTAAGTATTAGGGATCTAATGAGGCAGATAGGTGTAATGCATGAATAATTCCTGTCTGTTCACTGAATTGAAACTTACATCAGTTATGTTAATATAGTGTGTTGGACCGTTCTGCACTGTCCCTGTAGTTCTCTCTTGTTGCATGGTATGTGAATGCATTGCGTAAGTTTTGAACGTGTTGAGGGCAGGACACGGACATAGTTCACTGCAGGAGGTAGAAGGACTGGCCTTCCATGAAGATGTATTAAAATAATTTCTCCTACATTCCCAGTGCTAAAACTTCTGTGAAGTTCAAGGGAAAAACTAATTAGATAATACATTTGTTGTACTGAACTGTGGATAATAATTCCTTAGAAAACAAGAAAAGTGCCGCTGCTCTAACCAGAAATTCGTCCCTGTATTCGCAGCGTTCCATCAGTTTCCGCAGTGACAGTCGCCCGGATCTGTTCAGTCCACGACCGTGGGCTCGGAATGTGCCCCCTGCAAACACGAAACGGAGGGACAGCAAACTGTGGAGCGAGACCTTCGATGTCTGTGTCAATCATATGCTCACCTCGAAAGAGATCAAGCGTCAAGAGGTCTGTACTTTTTTGTAACCTTAAATTGTGCGTTCGAAAGTTGCCTTTAAAGTATGGAGCTGGGAATTCTAGTAGGCATTGGGGTGGCACTTGAAGCTTTCCTGCTGTTAAATGGAACGTCACCACTCCACTAGAAGCAGAATTCCGTCCCTAGCCTTTAGGATTCAAGCTACATTAAATAAATATATTCTTCATAAAAATCAGCTTGTCGTATTTCCTTCATAAATGCAAAGTGACTGAGATCTGCTGTCCCGTGATGGGCTGCGTGTGTGTACCTGTTCTGTGTGACACTCTCTGTAGTCAGGGTTGATATTTTGGTGTTTCATGTTGTTGTCCTAGCAATGCTCAATGAGCAGGCTGTGCCAGGTATTTATCAAGTGATGCATGCACACAGAAATGCACCATCTTTTCCCCTGTTGGAAAAGTAACCTCCCTTTGAGGAAGTTCCCAGTGCTAGGAAGATGACATACTGATCAAAAGATATCTTCCAATACAAAAGGAGTATGTCAGTGGTTTTGATGTGTTGTACATGACAAAGTCTAAATGGTTCGTATTGCAATCAATACAGAGCTTCCTCTAGAAGCAAGGGTTCTTTATTTTCAAAAGAAATTTTGAGTAGTATCAACAACGCTCGTAACAATCTCTGAGAATACTTCAGGCACTGAGTCATAAATCAAACAACAGTAGTGCCAAACATTTCTTCTGCATATTTTAACCATGTACAAGAATTCATAGGAAATAACTTCTGTAATTGAGAACTTCAAAGGCAGCTTATTGAAAAATAAATTGTAGAAACTGTTTGCACAGTGGAACAGTCATTGCTGTCTTGGGGAAGAAGCCAGGACCCTTGATACAGTCCCAGTAAGTGAGCTGTATTCCAGGAACCAGCTACGTGATACTAAGACAGCTGGTCAAAATAGAACGTCAATTCAGTAAGTGGAGTATAGATTAAATAAAGATATTTGAGAATATTTGTGTCTGTTTTACAGGCAATCTTTGAACTTTCCAAAGGAGAAGAAGACTTGATAGAAGATCTGAAGTTGGCAAAAAAGGTACGTTAAAAAAAAAACCCAACAACCCAAACCCACAAAACGTAACAGTATTGGTTGGTTCATAACACTTGAAAAATAATGTTTGTTTTTTATAATTGCTAAGACAGTAAGAGGGGGGAGAAACCCAAAGCATATTTCTATCTTCCCATTCTTTTTGAAACACTTAAATGTGCTGCTTTCTTCATCCCCCCAAAAATGAAATTGATAATTTAATATATGGTTATGAAACTTTAAAATATTCTCAGCAGTTGGTCTGTTTTTACTTACAGGGAGCTTTAAATACTAATTTTTCAACTACCACTGATATATTAATTACAGAACTCCCCTTTTTTCTCTTCAGGCTTATCATGACCCAATGCTTAAGCTTTCCATAATGACAGAGCAAGAGTTGAACCAGATTTTTGGAACACTGGACTCCCTAATTCCTCTACACGAAGGTAAAACTCCCATAGTCTTTGTCAGCATTACTACTGCACGTAGATTTAAAGTCACCTGGTTTATTAAGTGAGGTTTCTCTTCTGTTTTTCTAATGACCAGATCTTCTCAGGCGACTTCAAGAAATCAGGAAACCTGATGGATCAACAGAACACGTTGGCCACATCCTCGTGGGTTGGGTAAGGCAGAGTTCGTAGTCAATTTTGGGGCTTCACCTTGGAGCTGTAACATAGTTTTTGTCAGTCAGTTTCCTTTCCATATCTAGCATAATATGTCAAAAATACATTCTCAGAATTTTTTTAAAAGGTAGGGCAACTATTTAGAGATATAATGGAATATCTTCTCTTTTCAGGGATTTTCCATGAGAAGGTTTAGACTAGGACGTTGTTTTTAAAGCTTGCTCTTCAGGAGACAAGCTGTATTTAATATTCTTTAAACAAAAATGGAGAGGCAGACTAGAGTTTGTCTCATGTAGGTAATTTTAGAATCTGCCCCCATTTGTATTCTGGTTGTCTTGAAAAGTCACATCGTGTAAGGGCGCCCTACAATTAGTTTTGAATGTCATTCTGTTCCAGTTGTCAAAGTTGGTTTTGTTTTTGGTTTTGTTGTTGTTGTTGTTGTTTTTTTGTTGTTTTTGTTTTTTGTTTGTTTGGGGTTTTTGTGTGTGTGTTTTTTTGTTGCTGTTTGTTTGGTTTGGTTTGGGTTTTGTTGGTTGGGTTTTTTTGTTTGCTTTGTTTTTCTCTGTTTTGGTTTTTGTTGGGTTTTGTTTGTTTGTTTGGTTTGGGTTTTGTTTGTTTTTTCAGATTTAAGGCACAGTTTTGTCATCTTAGCTTGGTCAAGATTCTTGAGGGCAATATAGAAGTTTGACTATGGAATTTTGCATATCTAAAAAAGGCCAAATTTGGGAATACTCATTCCTGGGCTTTTATTTCCGTTCACAATTAACATCAAGCTTCTCTATTCAATTATTGCCTGCATTAAGTAGTGCTCAGTCTTAAGTCATTATTAATATTTTTAATGTTTTGAAATAGTATTGGAGATGAGCACTGAGAGATGAGCTAGTGCTTCTAAATTACTGAAATTACTGAAATTTTGAACAAGGTCTGAGGACCCTTGTATAACATATATGTTGGAAGTGCTATCATCAATAAATTGTGGATAAATCTCCAGCTAAAAAGGGTCTCAGCATGAATTTCTAACATCCTGAGTCACTTGAAACTTTCAGTAGAGTAAACTGTGCTTTGCTTCAGCTGCAGAATAATGTATTGCTTTCCTCAGCTTCCATGCCTGAACTCCTATGACAGCTACTGCAGCAATCAAGTAGCAGCTAAAGCTTTACTGGATCACAAGAAACAGGATCACAGAGTGCAGGATTTCCTGCAGCGCTGCTTGGAGTCTCCTTTCAGCCGCAAACTGGACCTTTGGAATTTCCTGGACATCCCAAGAAGCCGTTTGGTTAAATACCCATTACTGCTCAGAGAAATTCTGAGACACACCCCAAATGATCATCCAGATCAGCAGCACCTTGAAGAAGCTGTGAGTTCCTGTTGGGTTTGGGTTTTTTTAGGAGATTATAGCACTTTTAGCTTGTTAATGAATAAAATACATAAAATACAACAATGCAAATACTTAATCTGTACACCTGAAACTAATACTTGAAATATCTAGCACCACTCCCCCAGGTAAAACCTATTTTAATAGCAAAGTGATACTAAAAAACAAGGACAGGATTGCAGGTGTTTTACACAGGTCTTATCTGGTCCTTGTCCATTTTGTATTTACCTTTCAATGTTGTTTTCCAGTCTAATCAAAATTAAGTGATGTTTGCTTTCCTAGATAGTGCCTGCTGATATCTTCTAGAAAATGTTTTAAATGCTTTCCTCCTCCACTTGTATTTTGTATTTTTTCAGAAAATGTAATAATGCTTTTTGTCAATTTTTCAATAGCCTTACATAGGTTTGTGATGATCTTGGAAGTGATTTGTATCATAAGTTGTGTATCTGCCAAGTTAAATTAGGAAACAGAAATGACTGTATGTGGTTGGCTCTTAACACTGTCCTAGGCTTATGAAGTACATTTGTCTTCCTGTCTGGCCATCTGCTTTAAGCACAGTGGGCCAAGCTGATCCCTGATAAATCTCCTGGGATCAGCAGATTCTTGAATTACCTCTTTGGGCCTGTATGCCTGAACCTATCCCCCTGTTCCACCTCCAGTTTTTTAACTGAATTTGATCTGTCTGAGCAACCTCTGATCACTACTGGAGCTGAGTAAAATAGTTTCAGATAAATTGATCTCAAGGTCCTGAAGGACTGCACGGTATAAGCATGTTCAAGATAAGGAGCATATTTTCACAGAAAAGGCAAAGCTTTCCTTTTCATGTTTTTTAAAGTAAAAAGACAAGAAAATTATTATTTCAATTATAGAGTTGTAGATATATGCACATAGTGGCATCGTAAAATACAGTTAATTTACTGTGTTTCCAGAGGGTAATTAATAATGAATAAAAGCTGAGAGTTTAATGGTTTGGGCTAGTTGCATGTTTTGCAGGACAGGGATCTTGATACTTCTTGTTTCTTATTCTCTGATGTGATGCAGGAGTGTTCAGAGAATGATTATCTACTTTAAGTAAACATTTTAAAGTAGATTCCTTGTCCTGTGTCATTTATTGGCACGTTTCAGTTGACAAAAATACATCTCTGATTATATTTCCTACATCTGTTTATCTTAATTGTGCCTATTTTGGTTTGATATAAAGAGATAAATGCCAGATTTTTAAGCCATAGTGAGCAGCAATAATAAAGCCAAAGTGAAGTGTCTTTGTAGACTGTAGTCTGCTTAATTCTGTTGTTACTATTAATATTTTTATAGACTGCTCAGCAAAAAGTAATGAAAAATATACTGTAAATTACAACCTATTTTCTTGTAGCTACCATTCATATTATTAGGAGATAGCTCTGAGTATTGGACTGTCTAATTAAAGGTCATGTGTTTTCATTCTTTCTGTAGATAAATATAATTCAGGGCATAGTGGCTGAAATCAACATCAAGACTGGGGAATCTGAATGCCAGTATTACAAAGAGAGACTTATTTATCTTGAAGAAGGCCAGAGGGATTCACTGATCGATAATTCACGTGCTCTGTGTTGTCATGGTGAACTGAAGAACAACAGGGGAGTGGTAAGGAATAAAAATTTTATCATAAATAATTTTTAAAGGTATCTTCATTTTGCATGACAGCTAAAAGAGCTGTGAGCATACACAGAGGAACCTCATGCTCTAAAATGTAGGAAGTTGGTAAATATTGACTGTTATATATAGCACTGATCATTTTTGTTAGCAGTTAAATATCTGTATAGTGAGGTAATAAGCTTATATGTCTCTCTGTCTCTTGTGGGGCCTAACAGTATCCCGGATAAATTGTAAATCTGCTAAATTGCAATACTTGCAGGATTATATGTCATAAAGAGAGGCATAAGTTGTAAAAAAATTGGACTATTCATGGATGTAAAATGAGGCATCTGTTGTGAAAATATAGAATGAAGTTGGGCATTTTGAATGTCAAAAGACTGCCAAGGCATATTGGGAAATGTTTCTGCTGTAATTATTATATAATTATATGAGCTACTGGAAGATGGGACAGTGAGCTAAATGGACCTGAAGCTCTGTCTTGTCGTAAACTTGCAAGCAATGTGTTTATTTAGATTTAGAAGCAAGGAATTTGTGATTGGGAAGCAAATATTGGCAATGAAAAACAAATTATTTCAGTGCCTGATATCAAGTGAAATGAATTTAAAATTTCATCTTATTTATTATTGGAAGCCCCTGAAGATTGCACAGTGTGAGGAGGAACATAATGGTAACAGGTGACTTGTGCCACCTAGGAGCACAAGTAATTTTCTGAGCTTCAAAGAGTGAATATTTCCAGTGGTGAAGCTGATTGTGAGCAGCATGTGAATTGTAACAAGATCACTTATAATTGGTCATTGGAAATATCTGGATGAGTAAGATTGCTTCTTTCTTATTAACAGAGGCAGTAAGGAAAAGTTAAAGCAAGTGTCAGAAAGAAGAATGTGTATAAGCATGCTGCTGATGCAGAGACAGCTTTGAAATGTTGTGTATGTTTCAAGGCCTCAGCTTAGAAAGGATTATGACATAAGAAACTGAGCAGAGGACAGGAAAAATAATTCTAGAAGTTTTACATGTAGGCTGTTATGCCATGTAGTGGGAAGAACGGAATATTTATTTTAACTGTTGAAAACTCAAGGTTATAACATGCTGGAGTTGAAATAAATCCGATTTAATGATTTTCCAAAAAAAGGAATAATGCTTTACTATTTATTACTGTTTCACAGAAACTGCATGTGTTCCTCTTTGAAGAAGTGCTGGTGATCACTCGAGCTATCACCCACAACGAGCAGCTCTGCTATCAGCTGTACCGGCAGCCGATTCCCGTGAGGGAGCTTGTGCTGGAGGATTTGCAGGATGGAGAGGTTCGGCTGGGTGGGTCCATCCGTGGTGCATTCAGCAACAATGAGAGAAGTAAGACCACACCTTTTATTATTTACTTACGTAGGATCATTATAACCTTAAGATACCTGCCAGTGAGACGTCAGAATGTTTTCTCTAAAATTCACGTTATCCAGCGTCTTGATTTTTGTTTCAAACTGGTTTATTGTGCTGTAACTTGTTTCCTTTAGGTTCTTTCTCAAAGCTCAGTGTACTGATAATTTCTCCACATACCTGCTTCTGTACTGAATTGAGAAGGGGGGGATATGCAGGCTGTAGTGGCAAAACTGCAGATTATAAGCAAGTGGATTTGGAAATCTTAAGCTTTAGCTGTCGTGCCTTTTCTTGGATTATGGAGGCATTGATTGCTATTCCATAACTCTTTCAGCTGGCAGATACTGTAGCACTCAGTGTCAAGACTGTAGCTATTCATCTTAATGTCCTTCTAATTAAGTTCATTATAAAGATAGTTGTTTTATTACAAGGGTCCTCTTGAATAAATTCACTTGATATCATGAGTCTTATCTGATCAAAACTTCGATGGATTTTAGTACATATCCACTATATTAGTGAAGAGAATGGAAGAGATGAGGCAGTCTCTGGGCTGGTAGAAGACATGGTGCTCAGTGAAGGTTCTGGAAACCTGCTTTGCAGAGAAGTAGGAAGAGAGGCTTGGAAGTGTGGGAAAAGCCTTGATCCTGCTGATTCAAATAAAGCTTTGTGGATAGCTCGTGCATGGCAGAACCAAAATCATTTAATCCAGCAATATGAAATTATTAGAAGAGCTTGTGGTGTTCTGTGATCTTGACCCACAGAACAAGGAGATACCCAGACTCTTCTTATTGGTCTGACGTATTGGCAGGAAAACACACTAAGGAAATGTTTTGCACATTCTGTTACTTAAATATATACTCTTTGATTATAAAATCCATTCAAGCCAAAGCATTCAAGGTTTTGATATGTATTGTTTCTTTCAGTCAAAAACTTCTTCAGAGTCAGCTTCAAAAGCGGATCTCAAAGCCAGACTCACTCTCTCCAAGCCAATGACTCCTTCAACAAGCAGCAGTGGCTGAACTGTATCCGCCAGGCCAAGGACAAGGCAGCGTGTGCGGGCAAGGCTGGCGGCCTGAGCTCGGAAGCACATTTTGTGTTGTCAGCAAACGGACGCCGAGTTCCCCAGGGGGAATCCAGCCTGGAGCAGATGGACCAATCCGACTGTGAGTCGGACTGTAGCATGGACACCAGCGAGGTCAGCGGCGACTGCGAGCGCATGGAACAGACGAACTCTTGTGAACACGAGAAGCAAATAGAAACCAATGTTTGACAAAAACTTAACAGCTCGTGGAAGAAAATCTGTCTCTTACCTGTACAGTATTTGCATTCCATATATGGAACCATTTGGAGAAGCACTTTTAGGATATTTTTTGTGATGATGTCAATGCAGTCCTTCTTGTTTTCGTACCTGTGAGTGTAGTACTGTGACTGCCCATCTGTATAAGCTGGAATCTTTTGCAACTCATGTCCTGTGATTATAGTCCATAAACACCTAAGGTGGATGAAAGAGGTACTTGACCAGTTATTCTCAATGTCCTGCTGTAAACAGAATCTCTAAAATACTGTTTATGTATGCGTTACATAAATAACCTTTCCTGATTTTAAGTACTTTATTTGCCCCTTAGTGGGGCAGCTAAAGATGGGGACAAAATACGGAGTTTCAGGATGGGGTGTCAAGATAATAAGTTTTCTTAAAGGCATGGAAGGAAAAAATAGTTTCTTGGAAAAAAAGAAAACTATCTTGCAATAACCTGTCTGAACTCTTGTGATATTAAATCAACAAGAACTGTAAGCAGCAGGCCATGGAACCAGGCACTCTTTAGGGATTAATTTTTCAAAATGAAGTGCTGTCTTAAAAGCCAGCAACCAAACTTACTAAAATGTGGATATTCCAGGTGGTCAGCATAGTGATGTGGTTTATTTGTCAAAGCATGTAATGCTAAAAATAATCAACTGAAAAAACCCCAACCAAACCTCTGCAGCCAGCACTGAATTAAAATGAAACACTGAGAATACTGGGTATTTGTAAATAAGCTGGTAGTTTGCTTTCAGTGCCATATATATGTTATCCCAAACCGGATAAGAATGGAAAAGAGCTTCTGCTTGTGAATAGGCCCTCTTCAGCATTTTGCACTCCACTGACCTCCACTGTTGGTTTTAAACACCACTGAACTAATGTTAAAACATTTAATTTTCTGTAAATGTCTGTTTACAATTACATGGAGTTGGTTTTTAAAACTAAGTGATGATTTTATATAAATGGTGCTCTACAAATACCCCATGGGATTATGTAGAGAAAGTTTAAACAAAAAGGGAATTGTTTTTCCTTTAGGATGTATTACATCCTTTTTATTTTCCTCAAGTTTTGTTTTAAAAGTTTTTGTTGCATTTAATCTCATAGTGTAATTGGAAATACTACTGTGTTTTCTGGTGGCTGATTTAATCTACTCATTATAATGAGAAGCAGATGAGTCACTAAAATGCAGTCTAAAACAGTTAAACATCCTGTTACTTTCAGGAATCCCTGGGTGATAGTTTATTTCTTATTATAAGAAATAATGCCAGTGCTGTGTGGCAAGCTATGAAAATGATATATTAATAAATTTAAATGATTCTTGGTATCACACAAGATAACCTGTGCAAAGTACTCGTCACAACAAAAGTAGAAAAACTTAAGTTATTGCCAAAAATATTTTTCTTGTGGTTCTACAAGTTTACAGAAAATGTACTATGTCGAGTATCTTACATATATATATGCTGAGATGCATTACAGAAATCAGTGTGACAAGATGATAAACAATATAAGACAAGGTGGTTTTATTTTTTAAAAAAATGGCATTTTTACCCTATAGAACATATTTCTGTATTTATAGTTTTTCAAAAAAAAATTCAATTTTCTTTTCTGTTTCAGGCTTTGTAATTTATTTCAACTGCTTCATTTTTAGAGCTGAATGAGTATGCCAGTGAAGATGGGAGAAAGGAAAAATCTGCAAAAGGAAAGGAGTAGGAAAGCTGTTCAGCAAAATGTTGAAAAGAGAAAAAAAGCATGTAAAGTGTTCAGATAGAGAAGAAAGAATGAATGTGTGTATTGCCTTTTTTTTTTTTTTAAATAATGGCCTTAAACTTTTCTGGAAGCATTTAAAATAAATTACATTAAACCATATTGGTTTTTGTTTGGTTTGGTTGGTTGTGCAAAAAGACTGCAGAAAGATTTAAGTGGTACAGACAGTGAGGGTTAATGTAAGTAGCCAAAGCTTATCTTTGGTTCCTATGGATCTAATTTGCTAGATAAAAAGTATTAACAAAAAAATGAGTCATTGCACTCAGTTCACCACATTCCTCAAAGTTTTGTGTTAAATAATTAATTTAATTAGTAGGTGGAACAAAGAACTAGCATCCTGTCATCAGTTTCTCTCTCGATTCCTTGGGTGTGGGGTTTCGTGCGAGGCATGGACGACTCGAGCCACCAATCTGATGAGCAGAGAACACCGTTTATTTGATTCAAGCAGCAGCCTTTTATACAATTATTCTGCCATGCACTAACAATGCTCCTTTATTGATCCATCCTCATTGATGTTCCTTATGTCCTTTCTCATCCTGATAACTATACTAAAGTCTTGTTTCATATATCTAATTCCTTGATACTGTTTCTCTTCATAGTTCTCTTTGTCTTTCACATCCTTGTACCATCAGAAGGCCATTAGGACAAAAGATCATGTTCTCACACTTACAGCATCCTGTCTATATCAGTGTACAAAAGATCATGTTCTTATAATTGCAACATATTGTCTGTGTCAACATTATAAACCCCTACACTTGGGGATCACATCTCTCCTAAATATATTATTCCAAAATACTGAGTTGATTAATTCTGGGATATGTAAAAAGCCGCCCACCAGCCAGTGAATCTCAGAAGATTAATTTACATTTGTTTACTATCATTTAGCTGCCCACTTAACCTCATGTTCAGCATTCTGGAGTGCAAGTGATTTGTTCTGCTTTGTAGTTTACATGCACTTAGCTACTGATTGATCTAAGCTTAGTAATGTTGGGTTTTTCTCTTCAAATCATCTGAAGGATTAAGCTTTCCAGTTCAAGAACACTAATATAATTCTGGATTTGGTTAGCCTGTTCTAGTTCTAGCACTTTCAAAATGTCGCTGCTTTTGAAAGAATGACCCTTGATTGTGGCAGGAGGGGCGTGGGGTGGGCTTGGACAATAAAATGTACCAAAACAGGTGGGTAAAACATGAAATGATGAATGTGTATTGAAGAAGAAAGGTAATGTCCATAAATATGTCCAAGTGATCATCACAGTCAGTGATCCTGGTGTCGGCAGAGTTGGGTCTGAGGGGTTGCAGCAGTGACAAGATTGAGGTGTCGGGTGCTTCCAGGATCACCACGGGGGGATGGCAACACGAGGATCGGGATGCAGGTGCTCCTGTAAATCTGAGGGATGAGCACTCTGGATCTCACATTCTGGGAGAAGAGTGAGTGCTGAGCTGTCCTGCTCTCAAGAGCAGGAGGTCAGTGGTCTGATATAGGAGATTTGTCCCTTTTGGACAAACCTTGGCAACTGTGAGCTCTTCTGTTCTTGATGAGGACAGTCAGTGTAGTTTTAGCTTATGGAAAGACCTGATGAACCAGAAGGTAATAGCAGAGATTGTCATGACTGAGAAGGAAAGGTAAGCAAAGAGAATGGCCTTGGAAATCTTTGATCTATATAGGTCCTCTGACAAAAATATTTTACTCTCCATGGCCTTTGTTTCCCTAGATTTGCTCTGCAGCACTGAAAAGAACAACACAAGGATGAAGACTTATCTCCTGGAACACAAAGGTCTGTTATGAGACACCAGCAGCAGGAAGTTTAAGGTCTCTGAAGCTCAGTACCAGAGAATCAGTTGTCAAAATCTGGGTAAAGGATAGGCAAAAAATGGAACTCCAAGGCAGAGAACATATTTCTCCTATTCAGGATGATCCAGCTGAAGCAGGGATACTGCCTTAGGAATGCCTCTGGGGGGTGGAAACCAGGTTTCTTGAGGTTTCACAACATTTTTAGAATTTGAAAGCTACAGCAGAACTTTAAGGTACCAGTTTAATGGATTGCATTGTTTGAAAAAGTTGATGTTTTATGGTGACCCTGTCTGGCACTTCACAGACAACGCTTGGTTGCCAGGATCTAACAGAGTCTGAAGCAGAGTTTCACATATCTGGAAGATTTTTTTTCCTTTGAAAAGGAGGTTCCAGATCTAGAATGGACAGTCCTTCCATATTTAATGCTTACTCATGAATACTGATTTTAAAATACTGTAATTTGTTCTACAGGTTGATGGTGCCATCTAATGGAAATTATGATGTATTTTTAGAGCTGATTTGATTACATTAAATTTAAAGTATTTTAAGATACTAAATGTATTAATCATGATAAAATTAATCATGATAAAATGAAAGTATTTTTAAAATACAAGTAGGTACTTTCAAACTTTCACCTGAGGATCACAAGTTTGTTAAAGAAAAAAGCACCAGGTGAATTTCTGCTACTAATCCCTGCTCTTACATGGCCAAGTCAAGCCATTTTGTCTCACCTTTTAATATCACAGGCATATTTTTTGCATGGCTGGTAGATGATACGAAAGCTGTATTCCAAGTGTGTAAATTAGGTTTTGTTTCTGAATTTTCCAAAGGTGCCCCTCTTTGCATGGTCTTTGAAGAAAGATTAATGATACAGTTCTTCTATCTTTGATCTCCTGGCACCTGCAGTGTAGTCAGCATAAAATTAGCATTTAAACATTTGAAGGAATGAGATGTGTTCTGCATCATTAGAGCAGTTTCTGTAAAGTAAAATAGTAGTTTCTAGTTATTTACATTAAACTGTAATAATATGCTCAGATTGAGTAATTTTGCATTTCTAAATTTGCTTTGATAAAGGAATGCCGAGGTAATGTCTGGAGCAAGCCCCATGTTTGCTCCTTGAGCAAGGAGCCTTACACAACCCTCCCTTAAAAATGTCTCATTTTGTGGCCATTAATCTGATCTAAATCTGTATTACTAATGTGTTGCATTTCATCTGATTTCAGAATCAAAGGAATCTGCAGCTGCTTAGTACTTGGGTGGGAAACCACTTGGTGCAAGCCAGGGAGTTGTGGTTGAATGCCTGGCAAGGATCAGAAACCACAGAAACCAGAAGCTAGAGAGACAATAAGGTGACAGATTTTATAACCTTTTTTACTTCAGAGTATTCAAGTAGTCTCTTCCTATGATGTTTTTTCACTGAACCTTTGTTTTGTGAACTGGAATTCTTAGTACCTGTTTTATATTCATCAGGACTTAAAATGCATAGTGGTACAGTGATCTGGAATTGTTACATAATTTATCAAGTAGTACTTAGTTGTTTTTGTGACATAAATACTTAATTAACACATAAAAATATTTCCTGTACAAGTACAGAGACATATGTTTTTAAAGCAAGGGGTAAATGAGGAAAACTTCTTTGTGCGTTACTTGGTAAATAACAAGACTTCTTGCTTTCTTTGGTCCAAACACCAACTGAGCTGGTTGTATACTGAAGACATGCACAGCCTGGAAGTGATTTTAGCAGCTTTGCCAATTCAAACTTAATAAAGCAGGTTGACATATTTGAAGATATATAATGGATCAGCACAGCCTTAAGTAGCACTAGATTGGTATTCCCATTTTTTTCTTGTATGTGGAAATTCTATTTGAACAAAGTAAAGCACAGCAGAATTATTCCAATAATATACCAACTGATCTGTAATTTCCTCTCTACCACCACTGAATCCTCACAGAGGCAGGACATCACATTCTCAGGAAGACAGTCTTGATTTATCCACTGATGAACACTGCATTTGTGGGGTTTATTACCTCTGGATAATGGAACACCATGTTTCTGTAGTCAGGGAAATGTTTGGTGCTATGTTTCTGTAATTTATGTACATTATAGTTACAGATACTAATTACCTTACTTAAACTTGCTGGCTCACCAAAGACTTCTAAGACCCAATAATTGTTAGCTTATCTTCTTTTAACATCCTGGAGGCTACCACTAGAACCAGACCATTTGTGAGCTGGTAGGTTACTTATACTTTTTGACTTACAGGTAATTTAAAGAGAGGTTGATAAAATAAAACGGCCAGGTTAAAATACATGGTTAAATTCTACGTTCCTTGCATATCTTGCAAGCATGCAAACTTCACATTTTAATGTCAGTAGCTGCTTTTGAGGTGTCAGTATAAATAGCTACAGTTATGAGGAGTGAAGGTAATTGGTATAAGTAGCTAATTAATATATGCATTTGTTCAACAGCCACAGCACTAGTATACTTTAACAAAGAAAACAAATTATGGGCTTTTAATGTTTTGTTAGTTACTTGTAAAACTAAACATCTGGTATTCATATTTCCTGGGCACTGCAAAACTGGGTTATTTTCAGCAAGCACTGTTCAATCCCGGTGCGCTCCTCAGAGCTGCCAAAGAAAGGTCTGTGCTTTGGCTGTCACATTTTCACAGCCCTCTTTTACCACTGGGGGTGGCAGAGGGGAATAAATGTTAACCCTGATACGATACTGTCCTCCAGTACAGGTTAGGTGGTTACAAGACTATTCAAGAATCCTGCTAAAGTATATTAAGATTTTTTTTTCCTGCCCTTCACCATTAATAATGTATTTTTATTCATCAAAGGGGAAATTTCTCCAATGCCTTGGAAACGAAACTTGAGAGGCAGAGGTGCGGCCTGGCACTGTGTGCAGTGTATTTTTTTGTTCGGGGGGCATTGTCGAGCTATCTGTGCAAGCCCTGGGCTGCCTTTTGGGGCAGGGGAGCTGTGCTGAGCTCCAGTGAGCCCCTCCTGGATAGTGCCCGGACCTGAAACACCACCACGGGGTCACGCTCAAGGGCCGGATTGTCCTGGGGAACCCATTCCCTCCAAGGTATGATATCAGAGTTTCGAGATGCAACAGGAACTAACAGTTTGTGCAGCAGAATGTAACACATAAACTACCTCCAGCTGAGACAAGGGATTGAAGAGAACTAACCGAGTGAAGAAAATGAAGAATGGAACTGAGGCAGCCAGCCAAGAAATACCAAGTTACTCAATAACCAGGTGTATTGTCTTAAAGAAGCTCATAAGGCAGTCACTTAGAACTTTGGAGGCTCCAGACAGAGAAGACCACCAAAGACCCCTCAGTGAAGCCCCTCGGAGAACCTGCAGGGATTGTATATATGCTAATAAGTGTTGGGAAATGTCATGAATATGTAGCAGGTACCGGGCGGGGCTGGGCGGCGGGTGCCAAGCTGTGCCGGCGGAGGGGAGGAAAGCGGGGCCAGTGAGCGGGAGGGCGGCCGGCGGGGAGCGGGGCCGGGGGATTAGGGGCGGCCGGCCCGGAGCGGGGCCGGTGAGCGGGAGGGCGGCCGGCGGGTTAGGGGGCGGCCGGCACGGAGAGGGCTCGGCGGGTCAGGGGGCGGCCGGCACGGAGAGGGCTCGGTGGGTCAGGGGGCGGCCGGCTGAGAGGGGGGCCGGCGGGTTAGGAGGCGGCCCATCCCAGAGATAAGAGCTGTTGCCGCACCCCTCTTATAACGTGAGCCGCGAGCGCATTGGCTGGGCCGGGCTGGCCGCGGCCCCGCCCCCAGTGCCTGTGCCGCCGCCATGTTGTGCGCCGGGGCGGGGGCGGTCCAGGGGCCGCTGTGAGGCGGGAGGGGGCTGAGCAGGGGCGGCGGGCGGCGCTGCCGCTGGGCTGGGGCGCTGTGCTGGGGAGAAGAGAAGGCGCGGGCTGCCGGGCTCGCTTCTCCGGAGGGAATGACGGATGCCGTGATCCCCAGTGGTAGCGAGATGGAGCGGGAGCAGCATCAGCGGACGGAGAAGGCCAGCGCGGGCGTCCTCGGAGTGGGGAGTACCAGAGCGGGAGCCGCTGAGGACACCACACAAAATGGCGGACGCTCTGAGAGCAGTAGCGCTGGGGAGGCGCTGCTGGTGGCTGCTGCTGCTGCAGAGGACAAGGTCCCCACAAACCTCAGCATCTCTGGCAGCAGCCAGCGCAGGAGCAGCATCTCGACGGCACACGAACAGCAGCAGCCGCCCAGCGGTGTACTCGGGGGACCGCCCCCTCTCCCTAAGCCCCCAGAAGACCACCAGCCTGTTAGGAGGAACTTTCAGATCCCCAGGAAGAGCAGAGAAAAGAAAGGTTGTTCCTTCCCTCCCCCTCCCTTCTCTCCCTCGCTCCCCTCCATCCGATCCATCAGGCAGGCTCCGAGGCACCTCACACGGCTGCATGCAAACCCTGCGGGTGTGGAGGAGGCTCTGCTGGCTCGCACTCGCGAGGCTGCTGCGGAGACGATTTTAATGTCAGGCTTTTACATTCTTTCCCTACCCCTCCCTGTTTTCTTTCTCATTTTGTCACAAGAAGGAAAAAAAAATCAAACCCAAAACTCGGCTTGAATTTCAGAGCGTTGCTTTAAAAGGAGGAGAAGCGAGATGCAATCGGGGGGGCTTTGAGTTGATCACGATTCCCTTTCGGGAGGTGCAGTCGCATGCGGAGAAGATGGTTCTCTGGGACACGGACGTCAGAGAAGATGGTTCGCTTTTCTCTTCCTCCTGACCACCTCCCTGCAGGAGAGCGGTGTAATCCTGTGTAGGATAGACTAACAAACAATGAGCAGAATTGTCCTTCATTGATGATACACAGAAGACTATTCATATCTGGTGAAAGTTCTTTGCAGGGGGGAAGGGAGCATCCCACGTTCTTGTGCTTCGCCTTGGAAGCATTGTGCTTCCAAGTGTCCAGGGTTGTTTTTTTGTTTGCTTGTTTCTGAGTAGCTCTTCCTCTGAAAGCCAGTGGCGTATCTTGCTTTTCACAAGACTTCGCTGGCTTCTGCTTAACTTTGATTTTGGTAAGTGAAGTTGAAGACACATCTGATTTCCTCACAGAAACTTATCTCAATTCTTTCCCTTGGCAATGTGGGGTCAGTAGCTTAGTTCGTATCACAAAAATACTTGTTCACATAGGCTTCTAATTCTTCAGAGAAGAGTCTAACATCTTAACTTCTTGAAATGCTTTCTTCTGTAAGGAAGAGATGAAGGTAGGTTTATTTCATTATCCAGTCTTTTCTTCCATTATGTCCCCATTTTCTTTCTTTTCCATTGCCACCCCCCTTGGGGTGATACAAGTCTGGCAAAGATTCATTGTAACAAGGACTGGGTTGATTTGGAGCAAAAAAGTCTCTTGTAATTCATCTGACAGAAAAATACCTGAATATAACATGGTGCCTCATGCATATGGTGCCTCATGCACTTCTGTATGTCACACCCAAGTGTGGTTACATGTGAATAAATTTATCTCAAGTGTTTAGTACTTAACCACTGACATTTGAAGTTCCAGTATGAAGGAAAACCTGCAAAATACTTTTCCAGTCACCTAATTCATCATTTGCCTATGCAGAGCCGTCTCCTGCAGTGTGCAAAATGTAGTTCAATCCTCAGACTTGTGTGGCTTCCAGTGTAGAAGAGGAAGTCATTTTCTACCTTCGAAAACTGAATTGCTGATCTCAGGGTTATCTGAACCATTCTTAAGGCCTTACTTTTTGGTGTAGTTGTCTTTTTTTCCCTTTCAGCCTGCAGAAAGGTTCTTGGGCATTTTAATCATTCTGATGACTTAAGGTTTTGGAAGTTCTCAAAGCAGACCTTTCTCCATTCGGTCCATGGTGCTTTTGGGCTCAGGATTGCTCTGGTCTCTCACCGTGTGAGCAGTAAAAGTGCTGTGAGAGCACCGTTGGTAGGCAGCACTAGCAAAAGTGGACTGCCAGCATGGTCTTTGAGGACAACCAGATTGCTGCTGGGATTTGTACTGTCATTTGAGAAATGGTGCAGTCAGTTCTGGAACTGAATTAGAAGCTCAGCAGTGTGTTGATCATGTGACATTGTAGGGCATGTGATTTGTGCTTGTGTTCAAATACGTCTTCTTACATTGCAAAATGATCAGAATGTCATTAGTCTCTTTCAGATGGGCTCTCTTGGCTGGATTCTGAAGTCCAGCAGGAAACAATAGCTTCCTCCATATTTCCTTGCCTTGGAATTGTGCTTGTTCTGCTTTTTAAACTACCACTTCTTTCCTGGACATACCATCCTGACAGATACCTGCTGCCTTGGTTTGAAAGGTTAGCTGTAATGTACAATGGATGACTTTGTCATAGGTGTCTGTTTATTCCTTGTTTTTTTGTTTTCTTTTCCTCTCCCCTCCTCTTATTGTTCTTAATTTTTTAAGAACCAAAAAGTGTTTCAGGGACAGTTTTTGATAGTGAAGCAAATAAAAATTGAATCTGTAAAGCAAAAAACCCTCAATTTAAGATTCAGTTGGTTATTTAGCCTTTCTGAAGTGTATCTCTTAACACTTAAGTAGGGACTGAAAGAAAGCCTTGTAATATGGAGGAATGCATCTGGAGGACACATTTAAAAAAACAACTGTGGTTGTCACTGAGAGTCCTTTTCTGATTTCCTCATTCTTTTTCCTAGTGTAAGAATTCAGGAAACAAAGCTGAACGAAAGGTTGGCTGTGACATGACTTTCTAAAGATGTGCCTGTCTTTGTTTTCCTCCTTAGAACTGTCTTGAAGGTTTGTTTTCTTGGTACATGTGCCCTCTCTCGAGTAGCTTATCTCTTCCGTTCATCTTTCTGCTTAGCCTGATATCCTGGAGTCTTCAGACGTTTTCAAGTCTGTTTGAAACTTCAGAGATTCTTAATAGGACTAGGAAAACAAATTTTAAGGATAAAGCACTAGAAGAGCACTTTTAACTGACTGAACTATGAGTGACAATTCCAGAAATCCTGCTGATGTAGCAGCCAGTGACTTAAAGGAGTTGCTTGTTGAATAAAGCTGGACATTTGTTCCCAAAGTCTGCCAGGGTAACAGGCTGTTTCTCAGGCTGAATGGGAGGAAAAAAGGTCTTGCTTTTATCCCTGAAACTCTCAGCGATGCTTGCTTGGAGATCCAGTTTGTCCCTTTTCTACTGAACCATTTTGCCTTGTCTTTTCTAATTGTCCATATCTTTGGTAGACAACGTTTATATGCTGTTTGCTGCATGGGGAGTTCAGTCAGTCCATGAACTTGATAACTATTTATTTTGGATTGCAAAAGTCATAAAGGTTATGGTTCATTTACACCACATAATTTTGGTCTTAGTTTTAAAAAATGGACAAAAAAAAAGAAGACTTAAAATGGTGCTTCTCAGTGGAGTTTTTGCAGCAGGAGCACTTGTGTGTGAAGAGTGCTAGCATTCTACCCACTTAGCTGATAAGAACATCAGTAATTTACTTACCTTCACTTAAAAGTCAGTTCAGGATTTCTTAAGGAGGGTGTCACTGTCTTCTTCACGTTCTGACTTAAAACAACAAACTCACTCCAATCTCAGTTTTCTGAAGTTGAAGCATCAGACAGCTGTGAAAGAGAATCATGGCATGACATGCATCCAAACATTGGGTCCAGTGCCTGTCCCTGATGAGTTAGTACTCATTAACTCAGTTTTCACTGAAAAATACTTACACAAGTTCCAATGCCCTGGGTAGAAGCTGAACAAACACAGTATTTATTTACTTACTTTTACTTATGCAAAACAAGCCAGCAAAACTCACAAGAATTGACTCGTGTTGTAAGGATGCTGTAGGTTAGTCCTTACTTTAATTACTGTTTAATTAACACAGGTCACTAAAGGTGCAGCACACCCCCCTCGGGTTCCTACACCAAGCATGCAAGATGCATATGTACACACTGCTGCTCTTTGATGTAGGACTGGAAATAAGCGTAGTGATTGCATCATTTGCCTGGGAGCAACAGGCTTTGGTGATGCTGAGAAGGTCTAGTTTAGTAGTTCTCCTTTTTAACATTTATTTTTGTCTTCTGAACTCCTTTCTTTAAGTGAGGTACAGGCTGTGCTGTGGTGACATGAAGGTTTTAGAACATCTGTGCCCTTGAACACCACTGCTTAGGGGACAAACTGAACAGCACTGCCTTCCTACACCTTGGTCTTCCACGTTTTTATTAAGAACCTGAAGTCTGCAGTGCCTCAAATTCTGGTAGAAAAAACTGCAGCAATCTTAAAAAAGAACTTCTGTACTTTTCGGTATTCCATAATTTAAGGAATAAGTAGAGCCCTTCCATAAAGCTGTTGAGAGCTAATTTTATAGTAGTTTATGTAGGTTCTTCCCAGCAGGAGAACAGGGACTTGCTCAAGTCTGAGCTCACTTGTCAGAGCTTTCCACAAAGCAAGAAATGTTTAAACATGACAGGATCTTAGTTGGTGTAATAATGTGGCTCCTCCTAGATTTGGATCTGGGAAGAAAGTAAGACAGGTTTGCATTGTGGTTGCTCTTCCTTGCTGATCCTGTAGTGCTTTCTATAGCTGGGGCTCCACGTGCAGGGGAGAGGCTGGTTTGCACTGAGCAATTAACTCGGGGAAGGAGGGGGAAGGGGTGAGGTCTGGTAAATGCTGTTAAGAAAACAGAAAAGTTGGACAAGCAGCTGGCAGAGATAACCTTCTGCCTTGACTGGTCCTTTTGAGGAGCTGGCAGCTTGTGAAACTCAGATCTTTCTGACAGGGAGTTGCTAAACCGTGGTGGTGTAGTGCCTAAGAGCTGTTTGGGGGTGGGTGGAACAGGAGGTGCTTTTCCAGTACTTTGTTATACCTACAGTAGGCTTGTTTTCTGTTTTATTAGTAAACATTTCTCTCTTCAGTACAAGTGCATTCAGCCTTAGTAATGCTCCCTTGAAAATTCCATTCACTTTCAGTTGTCTTTCCCCCCATATTGCTGTCAGCCTTTCAAGAATGAAGGTGGTGTTACTAAAAAGGATGTTATAAAAGCATGATTTCTTAATCTCTTTCAGAACTTAGGCTCTTAAAAAATCACTTGTCGTGCTGGTGTTGGAAGTATTGCTTGACTTCAGTTTGCCCATGTGGTATTACATCCTAAAGTGGGTGTGTAAATGCAGCTTTACTACATAACACAAAGCAGTTTTCATTAGGAACATTTGTTTTATATAGAGGCTAATGCAGTAAATATTTCCTGCAAATGAGGAAAAGATTGCTATCTAAACTGCCCAATTATTTAATGAAATTGGAGAATATACTCTGAAGATATAATTAAATTTAATTTGCTGTTAGAGTAATGGTAGATGGTCTTTTTCTGTGACATTAGTGCTATTGTAGTTCTTCCTAACAGAACTACTGTAAAAAATCTGCACTTCTGGTGCGTGGCTTGGAAGTTACCCTGAAGAGAAACCCCACTATTTTTGTGTTGTACTAGTTCAGTTCCCCCAGAGATGTTATTTTCCCAGCCACTACTGTTAAAATCTGCGCTCACGTTCTCTGCTGGCTCACTCTGCTGGCTCACTGTTCTTCTGATCAGTTTGTCACTTTGATACCCAAATACAGATAAAGGAGCTTGGGGACATGAAAAATTCCCTGAGGGAAATCCCTGAGGTTTGCTCAGAAGGAGAATTGCTACAACAGCAAATAAAGGAAGGGCTTTTCTTTCAAAGCCATTATCATAAGGGATGAGATCATAAAGCATGAACACAAGGCAGTGGGATTTTTTAATAATGGGAACTTACTTGCCCTCTTAAACCAGTGTTGAATTTATTCGTATGGAGCTTTAATTGCCATAAGCAAACAAACACAAAACCCTGTAATGGTTCTGAAGCAGGGCCAAGCCATGAAACTTTTGTTGAGGTTTTTATGAGAACAATTTGTTCCTGCTTCTTAATTAAAAGAGCTGGTTAGTTTAATTACAGTTCTGGAAGTTTAATTACAGTGTTCTGCAATACGTATTAGATGTTTTTCAATGGGTAAATTCAGACATGAGGTGCTTCCCTTATAAACTTCTGACAGCTAGCAGCTGCTCAAGAGTAAAAAAGCATGAAGAAATGTGTGGTGTGGATTTTTTTTTTTTTTTTTTTTTTAAGATGCTATAATTCTGGGCAACTTAAAGATAAATTTTTCTAAAGTTCATATTTTCCAAATATTTTAGGTGTTTTGTATTCTAAGTTGAATCACGAACCATTTGTCTTCATGCATAAACTGTCAATAAACTGGAAAATTTTGGATTTTTTTCCACATGTATACTGGTGCTTATTATTTTATTTCTTCTCTTTTGTAGCACTCTTTCAGCCAGTAGCTCCAGGTTCTCGAGAATTTCAGGATATTGTGAAGATTCTGCATTCATCTTACCTGGATCCAAGTTCAGTGTCCAATTTTCGCTACAAGAGAGCCAGCTTAGTTCATAGTGAACTGTTGGAAAAGGAAGTGAGTATATTTGTGGCTTCTCCTTAAGAGTCAGGTACCAGTCAAATGAGAGTATTTTTTCTGAATCTAGAGGCAAAGACCTGGAGATTATTTTCGACTTGTGTGCTTGAAACTGCAAACTCAAATCCCCAGAAATGTAAGCAGTTGTTTTTCAGTCAGGTGTATTACTGCATAGATGTATAAACTCTCACTTGCCAGAGACTGAAAAAAGACTAAAAGAAAAAATGTATTTGGCAGCATTTCTCTCTTATGTATTTTTAGTTTCCAAAAATTTTCTTAAACTTTTGTGTATTTTTAATAATCTGGAAAGATGTCTTCTTTGCAAGGCCTGATGTTTACTATGAAACTTCAGATTAAAGTATATGCCTGATACTAAATTTCCACAGTCTCTGTAGTTTTGTTGTTTTCTGAGAAGTACTTAAACAAGTTGTTAACGAGTAGTTGACTACTTGAAGTAGTCAGTGGAGCATCTTGGTTGAAGCACTTCTGTACCTTATCTGGTGTGTCTTAAATCCAGCTTTGGCTTGTTCTCATCACTCTGAAATCAGTTTTCATTTCCAGTGCCAAAAAGCTTCACAGATTAAATAACTGAATACAGAATTGGTTTGCTGTAATTACTATCTTGAAGCTTTAAGGTAAACTGAAGCATTTTCTGCAACTATAACATTAAATATTCATGGTTACAGCTAAAGAGTATTGCAGCTGGTGAAAACCACCTCAGTAGCAGGGAGTTGCACCTGCAGAAGTACATGCACAATGTAAGATATAATAATCTGTCTCCTACAAAAAGAAAAAGTCATATTTTCTGGAGTTTCAGAAATGGTGTGGAAGGCATTGAGGTGGATGTTTCTAGCTAGTTCTGCTAACAAAGATAAAACTAAAATGTTACCGCACAGGTTTGTTTAAAGAGTGTCTCTGTCTTAAAAAAAAAACTAAAAAAATACTTGGGCAGATAAAGCCAATTATATTTCCCACAGATACAATGAGTTTGAAATTTAATTTTAGCATACCAGAGTGTCATTTGGATTACCTTCTGATTAGTTTTTGTAGCCTTGGATCTGCTAACGTAGATGGGGGCTTAAAACACTGAGCCTTGAGTGTGAAGCAGTGATCTGTCTGCCTGTTAAGAACTTTCTGTACTAACAGTTCACAGAAAAACGCAGGGAGCTGAAAGTTGATGGTCACCTGGAAAAGGAGCTTTCGGAGAGCTACGCCTTCCTCATGGTGGATCGGTGTCAGGTAAGGAACTAAAACACTGCAGATGAAATGCCTTCTCCTCTTTTATCAGTGAAGAGGTTTGGGGTGTTTTTTATATTTTTTAATTCCAGCACTGGAAGTTGTAGAGAAATGGGGAAGGGATATAATGTGTCACCATTTAAATTCTTTGCTGCGTAAGGTTGCTGTAAAATACCTGCTCTGGTTTAGGCTCTGTTTCATAAATAGAAGTGTTGCATGTGGTTTTAATTTTATAATTCTGTAGTAGTATAGCTAAGGTCTGATAATGTGTAATAGGCCTAAGTAAAGCATAGTATGGGTTAACTGCTGTGTTAGC